>CP092090.1:23431067-23463567 GCA_029203775.1 Neoneuromus ignobilis | reverse complement strand
AGTATACGTGTCTTGAGTGTGTGGAAAGAGTAAGAACACTCGCACGCACAGATAAGCAACAGACAGACAGACATCTGAGATTGTCAACTGTGAGAAATATTTCATTCGAAATATGTGAACCATATGTTCTAGAAGACCTATCATATACGTTGTGACGGATTTGTATCAGTGATCTTACGAATGTATAGTTCACAAGTGTTTTAATGGGAATTAATGTTATTTTCATTTCGAGTTGCGTTTTTTTCTGGAGATTTGATATGGATTTAGAACGCATATCGGATTATTTATAAAAAATTGTAACTAATTTAATTCATTTATTGCTTACTTTTGTTATTTAACATCTATATTACAGCATTAGATAAAAAAAATCAAGATAGGTTAGATTAAACAATGATATGAAAACTTATGTTAATAATTATACATTATTATTATTTATTTTATTGACTATAATGTTTAAAATATCAGAACAAACAAAAACGATTTATTTATTTTTTTCTTACTTCCCATTTAAAACATTTACATACACAAATCGAAAAAGTATTAGTGTTCAATTAAATAAATACTTCATTCAATACAAATATTTCATAAAATGGTTATTATTTTTATATCTATTCTTATTTAACGACATAAAAATTATTGACTATTATAATACAAATGATTAGAAAATTGAAATTAAATAAAGAATCTTAATTTTTCCCTCAAAAAAAAAAATATTGTCACAATTTAAATTAATTTTAAAATCAATAATTAAAATATTCAAGCAATTTTCAAAAACTATTAATAGCAAGTTGGCATTTTTTTCTCAAATACTAGATGAGATTTAAATTAAGGAATTCCATAGAATGCTTTTATCTGTACAAAAACTTTTTTTGGTCATTGTATATAATTTTTGTAGTAATTAGTAGATATTAAAATTAAAAAGATTTTCAGAAAGAGATGTAGTAAGTTTGTGATTATTAGAAAATAAATTACAAAAAAATGATAATAAAGGCACATTAATCAATTTTAAAGTTTCTATAGTTTTATTTGACAAATCGCATTGATTCACATATAAAAATTTATTAACATATTTTAATATTCATATAATAAACATTTTACTATTAAAATATACATAACAAATTTAAAAGAAATCATTTTTGACAAACGAATACATCTATAATATATTAGGAATAAATTATTTGAAATATCAAAGATACATTTTCATTTAGATTCGCTAAATAATTTATAAATTCCAAAATAAATATAAATTGTAAATATATTTTGAGTTAAACATTGTGTCGTACGGTTCGGTACAAGTATAAAAGAAATACTGAAAAAATACACTTGATCTACGACGGTCAATGTGCTATTAATCGAAATTAAACATATTTAATAATTCGATGGCTAAAACAGAACCTATCTCACCCAATTTTTTTTCAATATAAAAATTTATTGTTAATACATAAAATGTAGATTAAGAATTAAATTAATAAAAGAAAATATTAAATTAGAAATAAAAACGTAAAAATATATAAATCACAATTTTACAAAATATAAAACGAAAATGGTGTGGTAGTTTTAAATAGAAGTAAAAAAATATCAAGAGTCGAAACTCAGTCTACATTCTTTTTTTAAAAAAAGGTCCACGTCTGTTGTGGCACTACTTGAAAACATTTAAATTAATTTCTTATACAATTCAGTACTTACTTAGTCAATAAACTAAAAAACTCTTATTTTATCAACAAAAATTCTATAGCAATTATCCATTACGCAAATGAATTTATATTTATAAATTGTATTGCAAAATTATATCTATAAATTGTATTCATATACAAACGATTTAATAATACATACATAAAATGATTTATGTATTTACATTTCCAATCCTTAACTCTGATGGATGACACGACTTTTTATTTAACATACTCATTATTAAAGAACTTTATGTACTACTAATAAATTTTGTAAAGATGAAAACACTTCTTACGTTATAAAAAAATAATAAACAATATTATAAGTCAATAATACTTACAAAAATAGAGTATACAAGTTCAAACATTTAAAAATATACTTTATATAAAATCAAATAGATTATATAAAATATACAATCATAAAATAAATTCTAAAATAACAATTAATTTAAACTATTTATTTTGATACTTCCTCAAGATGGAAGCTAATTATGAAACTGAATCCTTATATAAAAAAAATTGTCGTGGAACTCCAATGCTAGAGAACCCTACTAGAATAACATTGTTAGAACGACCAAAAACCTTACACAACCATCTTACGATCAAACTTTACTAAAAAGGATGTCCTGTCAAGGAATAATAATATTTATTTTGGTAATATTTGCTACAATTTATTTTAATACAAATGAGTAACAAACTATTAAAAAATCTACAAATTAAATAAATTAGAACAGAAATCATATTATTTGTACTCAAAATTAATTAAAAAATCTTAAAAATATTCAATACATAGTCAGGAATCATTTTCATATAAATATGAATGTTGTTATACAAAATTATTAACAAAAAAATACCCTAAGCAAAAAGTTAAATATATTAAAATAAAAATAAGAAATATGACAAAAACTGAAAAATACACAGAATAGGCCTTAGTCATAAACCTATCGACTGAAAGTTTCAAAATGTAAAAATTAAAATATTAGAAAATAGTCAAGTTTTAATTCTGAATTTGAAAAAGATAAAAATATCATCAGAGAAATAGAAAATTATATTAAATTTGCAAATCAAGAAAGGATAATTGTATCTGTGAAATAACAAAAAAAAAAATCAACACTATTAAACCCGACCAGAGGGTGAATAATTTCATTTGTATTAACTTTTATTTAATTTACTACTGGAATAAAAAATAAATTAAAAATTAAACTTTTATTCGTACACAAATGAGAAGAAAGATCTAGAATTTATGTATATTAAGTTATAAAACTATTACCAAATACATCAAATATCTAAAAAACATATGCAACATTTACAAACCGTTATCCCAGATCTACAACGAAATATCGAAAATTGATATGTAAATTAGTGTTGTACTTGTAACATTAATATAGATGGTAAAATGTATTCCAAACACTGATTGTGATTTACGATTAATGGCACATAAAATCTGATCTGTAATGTTAATTATATGTTCGGCAACGAACGAAAGTGGAGGCGTCTATGTAGGTCTACCCACAAAAAAAAAACACGCATACATAGTACAAAAAAATATCCGAGCACCTGGCATTCGTTAAGTAAAATATGAAGATGCAGTATGGTCGGATGCAGGGACGTACACGTGAATACATTTTGAAAATGAAACACCTTACAGCAACTTTAATATATGCGTGTGTGTGTGTGTGTAAATATATATATATATATATATATATATATATATATATATATATATATATATATATATATATATATATATATATATATATATTAATAACTGATATGAATTACGAATGATAAAAAAAATATTTTTATATTACATTAAAAATTATGAATATATAGATAAAAATTAAATTTATATTACATTTTACAATACAAATAATTACGGTCATACAAAATAAATATTATATATATATATATATATATATATATATATATATATATATATATATATATATGTATGTATGTATGTATGCAGGTGTGTGTGTATTAAAAAAAGGTTTACACAATACACTTAGTACATATGTATTAATTATAATTGGACTACTTGGTACAAAACAATTTTTCAAAGTAAGTTTTCTTTTAAAATAGCTGTTAAATTTTTAGTTAATCGTAAAAATAGTCAATTAATAAAATTTGTCAATTTTAATTGTTACAGAGAGAGATATTAGAGGTGGGTGCTCTATAAATCATTACAACTGATCAAATTAATAAGAATTGTTTTTACGAAATACCATCCTCTTATGAAAATTACTTCTGATATAAATAAGGAAATATCAGAGAGAAAATGTATGACTATGTATAACCCTTTACTAAAAGAATCGTTTGAAGATTTGTTTGACAATGTAAATGATTAAATTATTTGACAAGTAATATACGACACGAATGAATTATCTATGTATAACCTCCTAAGACTCGTTTTTTGACAGAATTAATAACTAGGAGAAACTTTTTAGATTTAAAGAATAAACATCTATGACAACTTTAAATACATTTATGAGATATGCCACAAATTTCTTAATGTAGTAAAAAGAAATTATATAGTTAGAAGTTATGATAAATATGTGTCTATATATTTATCCATTAACAACGTCAAAACAATACCCAAGTAGTATTTAAATAGATACATTTCACGTATTTTTTTACATATTTTATAATAAATAAAATAAAAAAAATGGATTTTAGTACTACATTTGATTGACTCAATAGTATAAAAAATGAACTGAACATATGTTAATGTTATGCTTACTACAACGCTATTGACATAAATGAATAAAACATTTATTTTATTCAAACATTCGAAAGATGAATGAATGTATGTACAGTTTATACGAAAGGGTATACAACAAATGTGACAAAAATATTAATAAATTCATGATTTTATCGAACGTACTCTACGACAAAAGAACAAAAAGACATTAAAAGGCCAATTCACACATCCGTTCAGATCTGATCAGACTCTCGTTTGGTTCTAGTCCAGCAACTGGGGGGTATCCAATCACATTTTCTATTCTTTGTATATAATGTTTGACTATTTATCAGATTACTGAATTTATCGTCGATTATTAAATAAAATAATTGGAAAACGTGAAACTATGTTCATGGATTTAACATTTATTTTTTAAATTCAAGCACTGCTGTATCTCTTCTAACTTTATAAATGTTATGTTTCTAAGAATAATGATTGGTTTTATAATAATAAAATAAACAATTTATAATATAAAAAGATAAACGACGATACAGAAATAGTCGATTACTTTAATAAAATTAAGACATCTATACAAATAAATTTATAAAATTTAAGCTGTTATAAAATCTTGACAAAACCCACACAACTTGTATGCAAGTAACCATAAATTCAAATATTAATTATCGATTAAAACTCGTCGTAAAATCAATAACAAAATTATGAAAAGTCAGATCGTTTACTTAAAAAAGTCATATACCGTTATTAACGAAAAGATTTATTTTTTTCTTAACTTGAACTCTGAGATGGGATTTTTTTAAACCGACATACACACCCAGATATTTGACAATTTACGTAAATATGTGTAATATTTGAAATGTCATGTCAATATTATATCATTACACATTTATTTTAAAACCATGTTCTGTAAACATGAACTGTGGTATTTATACATTATATTAACCATTTTTATACAAATTCTAAATTACCACTTATAAATAAATTGAAAAGAAATAAAGATAATAACAAGAAGAGAAATTAATTTATTGAAAACATGTTTAAAAATATTTTTATTATATTTAAAAGATTAATTTATTACTTTATTTTTTATTCGCCTTTTTTATTAAAATACAAATACTGTCAACATTAAATTATTCTTATATATATTTTACACATATATACATATGCATGCATATATATATATATATATATATATATATATATATATATATATATATATATATATATAATTTTTCAACTTATTAAATGGTTGATAATTTTTTTTTATTAATTACTTATACTAAAAAAACATTTAAGTTCAAATTGAGATATAATGATTAACACAAATTAGGCTAAACAATCAAATAGAATCGTCCGTATGGAATATTTAATTTACAATATTCTATAAAAATATTTTCAGCATAATTAATATCACTTAATTTAGACACAATTAGCGATTTAAATCTAATCGTTTCTCATTAAATAAACAATTATGAATAGATTATTTTTAATAATAATTACAATAAATGTAATCTGAAAAATAAAAAATGTGACAATGTATGTATTAAGTCATCACTACACAGGTAATAATTATAAAGAAGCGTCCATGGACCGCTAGTTATTAAGATGAAAGGAGTTTAATGACTCATGATCAAATATATATATATATATATATATATATATATATAAACATGTAACTATAATTTTAAAGATCGTTGATGTTCGATCACTTTATAATAATTTCAATTTAAAAATAATAACATACGTAATAATTGAAAAAGAAAAAAAAATTTGAGGCGTACATAATCGGTCTTAATATACATATTATACAAAACATCAAATTAAAAAAAAATAAAACAAATAATTAAGTTATTTGAAATTATTAACGATACCAAATTTATTTAATATTCAAAACAAGATATATTTTTAAAGACTGATGACATGTTAGAACATCGAACTTGAAAATCTCTTCCTGTGAATAGATATTTCTGAAAGTCAAACGATAATTGTTCTTTAATGTGAAACTAAAAGCAAATGGAATTTATACTATATGATACAACTCAAAATATTAAGAATACAATTGTCTTAAAATGTATGAAATATCCTTCACAGTAGTCAATATGGGTAAACAAGCCTCAAAAATTTTCGATAAATAGATTTATTTAGGTAATTTATATAGATTTGTTGTAGAATTCTTCTTTCATTAGTATCTACTTTTAGAAAAAAATTAAGCAAATATATGATATTATTATAAATACAAAAAAAATCTGTTATTCTGAAATTGATTTACCTTAAACACGCCTAATATGATTGCTTTTCCAAAAGTAAAAATTATATTAAAGTATTATTTATTATAAATTATAGATACCTTCTTGTGTCATGTTTTACACACATGTAAATATATATATATATATATATATATATATATATATATATATATATATTAGTTTGATAACCTTATCTCTCAAAAAACCTAACTGTCACGGAACTCTAACGAGAAAAACTCTACTTTTCAGAGATCAAGGTTCTATAAAGGCTATAATACAGAAGATGGTATTGAATGTATGTGAATGTGTGTGTGTATGTATTATTAACCTCTTTCTACCTAAAACTGAATATAGGTCTCATTTAAACCTTTCCACTTTGTGTTCCAACGCCTCTTCTTTCCCATTCTATACCGCAAATTTTAAAAATGTAAAAACATATTTTCCACAAAATTATTTTATTAATTTAAGATAATTAAAAAAAAATAAAACTTCTTTCCTTAAAATGTGAATTTATTATATTTTTTATATAATATTTTTAAAATAATTTTAGTTATTAGCGAAAGCAGATCACAAAAAAGTTTTAACAACGTTAATCAATAAAAATAGTACCAGTAAAAGAATTAATCTGGCGACAGTTTATTGATGATATTTCACTGTTAAAACTTATACACGTGCATTAACATTGAAGGGACCTTGTGAAATTTAATAACATGCAGACATTTAAATGATCGTATAAGAATAAAACAATGTAGAGAGACTTACTTATAATAACTTACTTACATGGCCGTTCAAATTACTATCTTGTTATCTTTACCTTTTATCTAAAAGTTTCAAATTTCACGAATAGAAAAATTATAATTTTATACATTTGAACAACTTACTTATTAAATGAACGGTTTTAAAATTGTACCTTTTCAACAGTTCTCTATAATCAATAATTAATTATCCATAATAATTTCCATTCTGTTAAAAAGGCCTATGAATATTAATATATTGTAAATAATAATTAGTAGTATTCAATCCATATAAGCATTTTTCATTAGCAATGTTTCAATATAACTACATATATATTAAATAAAAAGACAATAATTCTAAGGGCTGAAAAATTAATGAAAATTGTTTATTAAGAAATTATTGCAGTTATAAGATATCATTTTTTTATATAAATAAAATATTATTTTTAATTATTTGTCAAAATACAAATTTAAAAAGGTAAACAACAATCTACTGCATCTTTCTTGCAAATATCCCGAACTGAATACTCATGCTGGAACGTCCTTGGTTCAGAATGCAGCTGCTGTTCAAAAATTACGCTACTACCATGTTATATTTTTTTTGTGTATATGGTAAGAGTGGGGTAACGGAAGCACTTGCATCAGGCACCAAATTTTCAGTTCCGGGTTTCGTTGTATCTGGTCGCACCAAATATATCATATGTTGTGTAATGTATTGTTGGTTCGAATTAACAGTTTCCTGTTACAATGCAAAAAATACATTCTTCTATGTATTTACAACATAATGTGCAATATGATAAAACTATTAAAAATATATTTGAAAACACAAATACATTAATATGATAACCTGTTGAGCTGTATTATTATTTGTAATTGTTGGCCATTCGTTACGTAAGATTGAAAATTGGTCGGATAAACGGCAATGAGATACGCAAACTAGTCATTTCGTTTGACAGACTATTAATTTATTCAAAATGCTACTTCGTTGAGCTCTAATTATATACCTGGAGAGAATTGATTAATGTATCGTTGTCGCATTCACTAATGATTATATCGAGAAGCTGCACAAAATAAAAAGTGATAAACAAGTAAGATTAATTATCAATTTTTTGGCGAGAGGAAGTAATCAATATATAAAAACTTGACATGTTATCTTCTTAATATATATATTTAAACATATATACATGCATGAACAAAATCAAAAATTATGTTTTAACATAAGGACAACTATTTGTACCGAAGAAAAATAATATTTATATCAAATTCTATACACGAATATATTTTTTTTAAATAAGTAATATCAGTTTTAAAGGGGAAAAATATATATTAACACATCGTATGCGGGAAACGTCTAAACACGTCTTTCGCGTACTATCACTAGAGTGCGGAAGCCGACAAAACACGGTTTTTACAAATTAGAGATATAGTGTGGAGAACGTGTAAACACGGGTATTTGGCGAAGTAAAAATTATGCATCTTCTATTTTTAATTTTATTTTTATAATTTTGCGAGCATATTTGAAAAATCGCCCGATTTTCGGTTTGGATTGGCGAAAAACACCCGCAAACAATGTGTTAAATATATATAGGTTTGATTTATGTAATTGAGAAAAATATTACACAGAAGATATAATTTTACAAAAAATAAATTATCATCAATAAAAATTGATGATATTTTTTGATACATAATTACAAATTAAAATGCTAATTCTACAATTTTTCATCATCCATTTCTACAAGATAACAATATTTAGATTTTACAATAAAAAATATCTCCTTAATAACAAATCATCTTCATCAAACAGATCTCGAAAAATAATCTATATATCATTTCATTCTTCTAAAAATTTCGAAGCACTTATTAAAAGTAAATACCGTTTAAAAACGATATTTATAATTTACAAAATTGCTTAAGGGTGTGTTATAAATCCAATTATTTATCCGTATTTAATAATACTTATATCTTTAAATTAGCTACAATGACAAATTATAATATTAGTAAAGCAGTACTTTTTTTAAAAAAAAACAACTATCTCTCGTTTAAAGGTGATTACATTCATATAATCAGTTATTTCTGAAGTGCGTAAATACACAATCGACCTCAATATCTAATAAATAAACCTGATACTCTTTCAGGATGCAACCGTCAGAAACTCACGTGGCAAGTATTAATAAATTAATATATTTGAAAAAAAAAATAAAGAGCGGATACGCGAACTTGTTTTGCAACAAAAAGTAACTGACCAAGATGCTTGTTACAAGTATCTTTTAATCGACGGTCATTTTAAAACGAGTCGATGGTCGCTTTTAAACGAACTGTACTTCTACGATAATACAATGAACACACTCAACGAACGTATGTTTTACAAAATTATTAGCAGCCATTGAAATATTACCTTATTTATTATGTGGCTCCATGTACTGTTTCATGTATTTTTCTCATTTATAAAACAATCACATATCCTCGAGAAACATGACCTTCACTACATAGAATTCATTTCGTGAAAAAGTATGTGCAATAATTCAACTATTATATATTCCGTATAATCATAATTTTTTGTATAACTCTTCACCTTCTTTGTTATATTTCCGTCGATATATTGCGATTTCTTTAAATATTTAGATTTTGATTTCAGTGTTTGTAGGAATAGGTCAAATAAAACGACCAGAATAAATGAAAATGAGCTATATTATATTAAAATTCACAGAAAATCAATACATTTTCCATAAAATATAATCCATAATATTATACTGAAGTAAAAAAAAAAAACTAGAATTTATAAAAAATATACATTTTAAAAAATAAACATCAAAATAATATTAATTATATTGAATTTACGTGCATAACTTTAAGAATAATGCAATCATTTATATATTGATATTTAATCTTATTCTCTGTGAACACAAAAAACTCAAGAATTTTAAACATAAAATAAGGTTATTCTATTAAATGAAGTATTAATTTGAAATGTTATTATGAGATGAATAAAAGTTGATCCACTAAATTATCGCAGATATGTTTGGAAGAAAAACAAACTGATATATGATGCCCACATAAAGAAAACATCTTTATGGAACGAATTTAAAATACAGACTTGTAAAAAAAGCTGTAACTAACGGTTAAAATGGAAGAAGTCAGTCTGTAATCTACAGAGATATACAAGCATTGTACTTTAAAATATCATTACGAAATTTTATCATTTTATTGGATTAATTTATATTAATAAATTAAATGAAAATCACCAAATGATATTGCAATCAAAAAATGTTTTAGGTTTTATAAACTAACGCAATTTATTTGAAATCAAAAATTTTGAAAGTTTCACTATTTATTTTTTATTGAAATTAATTAACGATTAATACTTTACTACCAAATTTTCAGTATAGAATAATTATTATTTATTTTTTTATTAACATTGATTAATGACTAATACTTTACTACTGTTTTTTCAATACACAAAAATTATATATAAATTTATTTTCAAATTCTAAATAAATCATATATGTATTTACTTAAAATATCAATTAGTAATATTTATTTTTAATCTATAATTATTTACTCTCTTTTAGTACTTAATTACATAAAATATGTTATCATTAAAATAAAATATTACAAGTTTTATTTTCTGAAAATATTTAATATTAAATAAGTAAATAAACTCATTTACAAACATATACCTTTGCTACATGAAAAAAATCTATATTATTTTTCATTTTAATGAAATTTAGTTGAAGTGTTAAATATCATTTAAAAGTCTGAACTCGATTTCGGATACAATAATCAACGAATCGGTTATAGAATAATTTAAAAAAAATATCAATAAATATTAGCAACAAAGACAATAATCGATATTATGTGAAAAATGAATACTATCCAAATAAAAATCTAACATTACATTCAAAGAAATCATTATTAAATGTATGCTAATTAAGACATAGTTGATTTGCATTGAAAAGAAAAATACAGCTGCGCATTATGCAAAAACCGACCTGGCCCATGTCAAATGTTTCAGGGTTCAAAAAAATGCATGTAAATAACTGTGTGTGTGTATCTGTGTGTGGGAACAAATATTGCGATGACGAGTAGGACTGTATTGAATGCGTTTGTTTTTTCGTTTATTAACCCTCGTTTAGTATCGCAGCGGACAAACAAATCAATCAATTGGTCATTCGACATTCAGAGGCGAGCGTGCAAAGATGCTATTCAAATAATTAGAATTTTTAATATCGCTGCATTCTAAATAACTAAACTGACCATGATCTCAATTTACCATTCCGTAGCGATGTGAACAGTGGCAGAACGGAATATGTTGAAAATTAATATCAGCTAGACGTTAAAATTTCAATTTTTTGTTTTATTAATTCGTATTATTTTATTACGTCATAAGTAATCTGAATTTTTACAGGATCAAATATATGTACACGATTGTACGTAATGTAATTCTAGTATTTCTGAAACCTTTTTTTTAAAGACAAATTAATAATATTAGAGAATGCAAAAAAACAATTTTATACATTTATCTAAACATACTATACAGTACTTTCTTGATTTTTGTTGTACATCAAAACAGGAATAAATCGTATAAGAAAATATACATTTTAGAAAAATTAAAATAAAATCTAAATGTGCAATTTACTTTTTTTTAATAAAAATAAATTCAGGTAATCATAACTTATTCCACATTATTACTAATTATCATTTTTATAAAGAGTGGCCTAAATGAGATTGAAGGATTTAAACATACATTCATTTTTCAGTTGACACCTTAGTCAATAAAATACATATTAGCAAAAAATGCACAATAATTGAAAAAATCTATTAAATATTGTGGTTTAATGAAATAATACATTCATATAAAAGTGAAAATTAGAAACAGTATGAAATAAATATCGATTCCATGAATATTATTTTTATCAAAGAATTAAAATGTGTCAATGGGTTTAAAAAAATAAAAGTATTCAGATTACGAGGGCCGTTTGATAAGTATGGTAAATTTATTTATTCTTCAATTTAATTAATTAATTAAATTTTTCAATTTAGTTTTTCTTAGTTTATTACCATACTTATCAAACGTCCCTCGTATATGATATCTTTTACTCTTTTTCTCAAAAGTGTTATATTCCTTACGCAATTTTTTAACGTAACTAAAATATATGTCCCAATATCATCTCTAACAACATAGCCATCAAAATGCGTTTTGGAAAAAATGAGTACAATTAATGAACAATGTCATGAAATCTTCTGGTGTCAAACAAAGATTTATTTGCATTATTATAAATTCCTTTTTTTCTAAAAAAAATAAACTAATGACTATAATATGATAAACAAATAAAGCAATAAATTAAATTTTATATTCCAAGGTAACAATCATTTACTTTTATATTTTTATAAAAATATGAAATTTTTAAATATATATATAACCATTTAATATAACTTTTTTAATATCTAATATTTAGTTTCAAGATTGTTTACTAATCAAATTATATCCATATAAATTATAATTGACTATTTCATACTTAATAAAAATATATGATCAGCATTTTTAAAAATATTATTCAAATTCTTCTAATACATGTTGCTAGGAACTCAAACATCTCTTGATAGAATAAAATGTTAATTTTCCAAGTGAAAAAAAAATTATACTATATATATATATATATATATATATA
Organism: Neoneuromus ignobilis; assembly: GCA_029203775.1. Lineage (NCBI taxonomy): Eukaryota > Metazoa > Arthropoda > Insecta > Megaloptera > Corydalidae > Neoneuromus > Neoneuromus ignobilis. Next base: position 23,450,550 of record CP092090.1, on the reverse strand, counting down.
TATATATATATATATATATATATATATATATATATATATATATAAATATATATATATATATATATATATGATATATATATAGAACTCATGGCACACATGGGTAACATAAGCAATTAATTGATATAATTCAATAGTCGTTAAATTTAAAAAAATATATTTAATTGAAAATAAATATAGTGAATATTATATTTATTATCAATTTAATAATTTTTTTAATTTAACGACTTCATTGAATTATATCAATAAATTGCTTATGTTACCCATGTGTGCCATGAGTTCTGCACGTCAGTATATATATATATATATATATATATATATATATATATATATATATATATATATATATAAAATCATATCAAGAGCCCACATCAGGCCACTGCTGAACGAGAGCCTCGTCGAATGTCATTTATTCGATGGTGATTGGGGGGTATTTACACTAGTCAACATTCATACAGTATTCACGGCCCATTACCACTCGTCTCACACGCTCTTACCCGAAAACTAATTTTTTTAGATAGAGGAATTTGGCGATAAGAGGGTGTGAGACGAGCGTTAATGGGCGTGAATACTGTATGAATGTTGACTAGTGTAAATACCCCCTTAGTTATACTCACCACACTCACCTGGCGACTTAGTGAGGATTTTTTTATTCAGGATTTACTCCCTTAGGCAGGTTACCTTCACCTTCAGCTAAGAGAACCCTGCCTACCCTATTTGGAACACATTATAGTCCCAGACCACCCTGACAATGCCTTATTAATAAAGCTTTTTCTTGTCAGAGTTTCCTGACAGTTGTTTTTTACAAGATGAGGTTGTCAGCCTCATGTTCAACCCTCAAAAATGAGTGACTTTTCGGCTGGAAATCGAACGCAATTTCTCGCATGACACGCGGTAATACCACTATGCTACCCAGTCGGTATATATATATATATATATATATATAAATGTTATATAATTTTTCAATCAGTACTAACACTGCATTAACAAAAACAATACAAAAATAAGTACTAACACTACATTAACAAAAACATCGAGACTAAATGATTCTATTCTACGAACGATAAACTTTGTATTTATAAAAAAAAACACACAAATTCTTTATGAATTCAATGGTGGTTTTAATGGAAAAGGAAAACAATGGTCTTTAACGGTAAATAATAACGATAATTACCATAACATTTCAAATGGCAATGATTAGCATAAAATTAAATAAAAACAATTAACACAGCACTAATACTAATAAATTAACACAACCTTAATTTATATATCTTTCAGAAAACTACTGTTTTAAAGAAAAATATGTTCAATTTAATAATATAAAATTTTCTAATTCATTTTGCAGTAAAAACTATCAAATAATTTTTTGACAACGCTTTTTATTTAGTCATATATATATATATATATATATATATATATATATATATATATATATATATACGTATATATACAGTGAGAATTTATTAGTATTTTTTTACCAAAATAGGATACATTTCCTGATGAAGACGTTTATACAGTGAGAAAATTTCCAGGTGTTCTATCAATCGAAAAAATTGACATATGAAAGGAATCACAGGTAAAAAATATATAAATATCAACCTATATACATAATTTTCCAGCATCGGTCTATTTATCACGCCTTATTAAGATTTTTTAGATCCTTGATACAAATGCAATTTTGTGTTATTCGTTACAAGAATTTTTTTAATTCATTATTCAAATGAATAATATATTTAGAGCAATTTTTAAAAATATCTAGGAATAAATATAGGAAACTATTATTTTGTTTAATGACTTAAATATAATACATTCTTAATATTTTCATTTTTCCTACAAACAATTGTCATCTATTGTAGCTTCCAAAAATATTATATATTACGTTTTAGGTATTTTCTTACACTTTTATGTGTACAATTTTTTAAAAAATATTCATGGAAAAGCCATAAATAAATAAAATTTAAACATGTATCTTGAATTGCTTCTTTTCTAAAAAATATATTTATTAAAAATATATATCACACAAAATTGAAAATCGTAACTTTTATAAATATAAAATATAAATTTTAATATATAGGTGACCCAAATGTAACTGAAATGTTTAGATATGCATTTACTTGCTTACTATCTTTCAGTCTCATTTCGGCCAATCTATAAAATTAAATTTTAACTTTATTTTTGGAATGTTATAAAACAAACCTATTATTATATGACATGTCTAATTCTTATTTACCAAAATTTTTATTTTACTAGTATTTTTTATTTTTTGATAACACATTTTTTGTCATTATATAGGGTTATTCAAATGTGACGCCTAGATTTGTGTTTTATTAAAAAGGAACATGTGTATAGTTACTTTTTAATAAAACACGAACCTAGGCGTCACATTTAGATAATCATATATATATATACATATACACTGACGCACAAAAGTATTTGCCTTATGGGTAACATAAGCAACTTATTGATATAATTCAATAAGCCGTTAAATAAAAAAAAATATTTAATTGAAAATAAATATAATGAATATTTTATTTATTATCAATTAAATATATATTTTTTAATTTAACGACTACATTGAATTATATCAATAAATTGTTTGTTACCCATATGACGAATACTTTTGCACATCAGTGTATATAGTGTAAAAGCATTTTATAAAATAATTTTAATATTTATACTTTTATTATTTACAGCTCAAACATTACCTGTAACAATAAATTACATTTTTTCTAGATATAAAAACATGTTGACTAAAATGTATGGTAAAATAACTGAACAATACAGAACTATTAACACTAGATATACCAGATATAGGTTTACATCAATTCTTGATACATCTAGTATTAAACACTTTTATAAAATATTGAGATATTAAGTAATGCGTTAATGTAAATGTGAATTAATCACAATTATAAATCAATATTAAAAACATTACGGCATTTACTGTACACAGAAAATTTATCATAAAAAATAACTTCATATCGTATTCTTTACTAAATGTGAACTATGTGCAATTCTCGAGTCTTTATCTGTCGCTAGATAAATATTTAAAGACAAACTATTTTACAAAAATCACCTGTTTAAATATTGATACATTTGTCTAAAATATACGTATTATAAGTTTTCTATTGAAAACAAAAAAAAATACTTAGAAATTAATACTTAAATTATCAACAGACACATGTATGTGGAGCTATTTAAAAAGTATTGGGGGTCATAACCATACTAGTAGTCTTACTCTTCATATCGCGTTAGTTTTTATTAATTTTTTTAAATTTATTTAACTACATAGTAATATTACAAATTTGACAAAAATGTTATTTACTTACTCTACATTATGAACTTAAATAGTTTTGTGTTTACATTTTATTTTATTTATATATATATATATATATATATATATATATATATATATATATATATATATATATATATATATATATATGAAGGTCCAAATGAGACTGAAGGGTTTAGACATACATATACTTACTTAGTATCATATACTATTCTTACTATCCTTTAATTTCATTAGGGCCACCTACTATGACTCAAAGTTAAAATGGAATAGCTAAAAAAACTTCAATTGAAGAATAGTAACTCTTACATATATTGGAATAACATTTTCAAATTTATTTTTAAAAGATTATTAGTTAGCTGATTTTGATGTTTTTCATAATTTTGCTAATTTTTGGTAATAAAAATGTCAACCCAAAATTAACTGTTTTATTTTATGTGCTAGAATAAATCTTTCAAAAATGAACTTGAAAATTTTATTCGAATACATGAATGAGTTATTATTCGTCAATTAAAGTTTTTTTACTTTTTAGATCTGAATTGAGCCACTGTATATAGATATTTCATCAACCCATCTGGTCAACCATACATTTATCTTTGTTTTTTAAAATATTTATTTAAACAATAACATTTACACATGTGTATCTCAAAAAAATTACATTTTAATATTTTCATATATCTTAATATTTACAATAACATCCTTGTTGACAATAAAAAATTATGATAATTTGATGAATTGATATTAATGAAACTCAAAATAAATGTAATGACAATAAAGATCCCTTTCTCAATTTAGACTGGCGCCTATGTTCGAATATATAACTTAATAGCATCGGTTTTAACTGCCGCAAGATTGGTCAAAGGTTGATATAAGTATGTGATATTCAATATTTACATTCAGTCAATGTTCAGAATTGGACTAAGAAGTTAAATAAAAATGACTTCGAATATATATATATAATGTAAAAGATAAAATATATCTACTATATCTGCATTTCGTATAGATACTATTTATGTATTCTTGGTAAGTACATATGTGAAACTTTTTAAAAAACACAGGCGTACTAGTTTTATTAAGCAGCATTCTGAAGAGGTAACGCTGTCAAAAACGTCTCAAATAACAACATAAAAAGTATGTAAGAAAGACCGTGAGAACAGACGCACACATCAGTCCAAGATGTTGGGCATTGAATGAATATTATTGCAGAAGATAAAAAGAAAAAAAGGATACTCAAATGTTACGTATGATACATGTACGTACCTCTTTCTTCAATATGACCATTTACACGGCGGCCTTGAATTCCGAGGACCATCGAGGCGAAAATAAGAACAATAAAGATTAAAATAGACGTGCGAAACGGCATGACATCGAAACGAAGACGAGCCATTTCTTATCGCGATGTTAACAACAAATATAATTATTGAATAACTTGAATACGACCACTAAACACTGACATATTATTAAAATAAACTATAATAATAAAAAATAGAACGAGATATAATTCCGTCTTATATGTTGTGTATTTTTACGGTTCACTGCATCTTCTTCGAGTTAAGGCATATGTAGCCGATTCTTTCTTTCGTCACTCTTCACTTAAAACATATTACACGATAAATACACGTATGAAACAATACCTGTTTACGTTTAAAATCCTATCAACAGAAAGTTTAAACTTTGTTTAATCGACGCACACATATAAACATACACAACTAGATCGCGAAACGCGGCTTTGAATGAATTAAAAAAAAAAAAAAAAAAACTTATCAACACGAAGACGCTGAGTAAACACTGGTAGCACTGAATGACAACCACCTGTTGATGTGTGTTTGCTGAGACTCGTCGACTCGCTACGCTCATGCTTAGCCTATGGAGTTTAGCATGAAAGTGGATGTGTATAACGTGAGAAAAACGAGCAGTACAACCAACTTTATGATTAAAAGTAACGAGAAATGTTTCGAATGTACGAGAGAACAATATAATATATCGGGAGAATGAGAGAAATCAACGATACATAGAGTGTGTTATGTTTTATGTTTTTTTCGTTTAGTTACAAATTAAAAAAAAGTCAAGTACTGGGTGGAGTTTAGAAGTTCACGTTATACCAAAAACGACTCTATTATACTTGAACATTGTGAAATCGGTTTTATAACTTTATATAACGTATTGTACTGAACATATTTTACTTCTTTATTCTCACCCACACGAAGTGTCTAAAATTCATATATATATATATATATATATATATATATATATATATATATATAAATTTAATTTAAAAAATATATACATTTATATTAATTTCAAAGATATTAAAATCAAATAAATTCATTTGACGTGGTACTTCTTTAACCAGTATCTAAAAATAAAAACCTGCTTACGATTTTTTATTCGCGAAATTTATCAATGAAATATACGTAAATATATACAATCTCGCCTTTTAATGTTGGTGCCTTGAATAAATCTTTTCATCAATGAAAAATAAATAGTTGTTTTTAAGTAAAATTTAATTGTAAATCGATTCATTTTATTTCCGTATTATCTTTTTTAAAAAAATAATGAATAAGTCTGTGAACTTACAAGTGTATATAATTTTAAATATTTTATATAAATAATATTTCGAGAATACTAAATCTTTATAGTTTAATATATTTATACTATAATCTTTATATAACGATATGACTTGATTTTTTAATTTATTGAATCTCAATTTTTAACTTAGGTGTATTTATGTTTGTGATTTTAATGTGTAATGCAAAAAAATATATTAATTTTGTAAATAAATTTTCCGTTATAAACACATAATAACTATTGATTTTTTTTATTAATATTATTTATAGGTCTTGTCCATATAAATTATAATATTTCCGTAACATTAAATTTTGTATAAAATATAATAAATAGCACAAATTTTATAACTATACTCAAAAGAGAACGTTAAAATATTAGTTCAGCTATAGATTTTAAAAAAAATCTTTACTTTTTATAAATATAAAGCTACGAAGTTTATACAGTCAATATATTTTCACAAAATATAAATGAAGGGTGATAATCAAATTTCTATCATAAAATGATTAAATACTGTTTGTTTTGGAAGTATGGCGAATTCACTTCCACGCAAATGAATTATCACCCTAACACTATAAGATATTATCTTCATTAAACAGAAAATTCATATTATCGGTCAGAGTTATATATAAACATGTATCGGTAAATATATTTATAATATGTATATTTACCGAAATGGGGTGATAATTCATTTGTGTAGATGTGATTAAATATTTAAATAATTTAATATTTTTATTTAGATAAAAAAATATTTAACATTATTTATTTAATAAATGTATCGATTAAAATCATGTTTTTTTAAAAAATTAACTGATATTTTATAAATTCTTATAAAAATACATTTCAATATTACATACAATCGTTTATGTATAAAAATTGGATCAATAGTGAATTTCATGGAGGATGTTACAAGTAAAAACCTCTTTTTACACCTACTAAGAATTTTTGCAAAGATTGAAATATAAACTTAAATCTCATTTTTCTATAAAATTTTGAAAACATTTAAACCTTATTTAATATATATATATATATATATATATATATATATATATATATATATATATATATATATATATATATATATATATATATATATATATATATATATATATAGAAAGATAGATAGATATGTATGTATGTATATATAAGATTTAAAAGTTTTGTAAAACAAAGTCCAGCCTTTAAGGATAAAAATACCTTTAAAAATACATCAAAACATATAAAAATAATTAGCATAAAATTTTATAAACATGCTTTTGGATTTTTTTAAAAAGTCTAACTTTTTTTGGAAAGAAACAATCACAATAGATTTTTTTAACAAAATAGAAAATTGAGACAAAAAAAACATCACTAATTATATAGAAAACTCGGTGAATATTCTTAATTAAAAGAATGTTAGTCGGTTTCTTTAGTAAATGCAATACATTTTGAATGTTTGACATATTTAAAAAATATATGAAATTTAAAATATAAGTAAAAATGTCACATTATTTTCAGTATGTAAAATAATTGGTAAAAAGTATTTATGAAAAATATTGAAATTAATTTTGGGAATTAAAACAGTACATTTATAATTTCTAATGGATTTTCTAATGTTAAATCTCATTTGTTCAAAGCCAATATATTGTTATTATTATTATAATTATTGATTTATGACAATGATAAGGGTCAATAATGCGATTATTTAAAATTATCCAGTCATATACCATCTAATATCGTTTTTTATTTTTGAATAATACATTTTTACTTACATACATTTAAATAAAAACTTAAGTTTAAGGCTGTATATACTCCAATTTCCTGAAACAGAAATCATAAATAAGGATCAATTATATTTATTTAATAATAATAAAAAAATAATAATCCAAAATAATTGATAATTAAAACAATAAAAAAAATGTTAATAAACATAAAATAATAACTGATAGAGTTAAATTTTACGATTATACGACGAGGATATAATAATCATATTTATAATCCTTGAAATAAGTATTAAGAAGATAATTATTTATAATCAAAAGTCTTGTTTTTTCATGAATATATTTTAAAATCAAATTATTTACCTTATGCCTTAGTTTTCAAACAATATCCTAAATTCAAATTAAAAGACAGACTGCTTCTATATTTGTACAGTGAATTAAAGGTTATTTTTAACAATTAATTCACTGTACAAATAAGGTTATTTTTAACAATACAATTATTTTTAATAATACAACTAAGGTTATTTTTAACAGTAAACTATGAATAACTTCATTTTGATTTTTGAATACTTCTTTTATAAAAATAATGTCTATCAAATAAATCTGAAATAAGTATATATTTATAATATTGAATAATTTATTTCTCTATAAAAATACTAAAACAAAATATCATGTGACAAACAACAAATTAATGTCTAAAATTTGTAATATTTTAAAGCTATTAATATGAATTCTATGCATTTATAATTAATATTAAATATATATATATATATATATATATATATATATATATATATATATATATTAATTTTTTTCCTTAAAAAATATCTAGAACACAAGATTAAATTATTGAAAACCAAATAATTTTAAAATAAAGTGACATTGGTTTAATATATTAAAAATCCTCTAGAAATAACGAAGATAAGATTATTGATTATTAGAATTTTTTAAAAATATAATTCACTGGAAAATTAAAAAATACACAATAAGTGTTTTTAAATTCATAATTATTTATAAAAAAAATATTAGTACGAGAATATTACATGATTAATTGCAGAGATAATGAAAAAGTTTTTGTACAAATATTAAAATATTCAAAATACTGTAAAAATTGGCAAGCAAAATCTATTGCTATTTAAAGATGAAATTTGAATAAAAAAAATATATATTTACAGTATAGAAAGTTTAGTATTCATTCATTCATATTTATTAAAATGTTCCAAACTTTTGTGTTAAAAACTAGCTATTATTTAAATATTTTAAATTTTATTAGATTTGTCAAATTATAATTTTACAAAAGGATCTTATTAATGTATTTTTTTTTTATTTCGTTTCAGCACGAAAATGTCGTTATTTATACAAAAATACTATGGCGTATTATTTTAAATATTTGCAAAATGTATGGTTCATATGTAGAGAAACTATTTCGATTCATTTTTCAAAAGTAGACATTTATTTAAGATTCATTACTTCATTTTCAGCGAATATATCTTGTCCATGTTTATATTAAGAATCACTATTCACAATATAATTTATTGAAATTAAATGACAATAGATAAAAAAAGTCTTATTTATGTTAGTTCATTGGTGTATGATTCATAAAAGAATAGATAAAATCAAAATACCTTCTTAAAGGGGTAGGAAATATTTTATAGAATATGTATATGTATAGGAAGTTTAAATATCCAAGTTTATTTTTTGATTTTCTAATAACTTTGATATAAATGTTAAAAATTAACCTGCAAAACAATGGATTTAATAAGGAAAAAATTTAAATGAAAAGGTTTTTTTATATTAATTTATTATTTATCTAAATAGTTCTCCTGACATCACAGGGATAACAGTTCTGACCACATTCTTTAGGATAAGTTATTTCTAACTAAAGTTCATCAAAATTTCAAATATCATGAATTACAATTGGATACTATTGTATACTTTTTTAATACAAGATTTGAAATACTCTTTAAATATGTTTTCATATTGTTGTAATTTATGAAATTAAAATTTATTATGAACTAGCTTGTAATATTCGATTACCCAATCACTAAATTTGCTTAAAAATTATTTACACATCAAATATGAAAATGTAATAGTCAACAAATGATATATTCCCATGCTATTTTAAAAAGTATTTTATTTTCATAATTATAATGAATTTAATTGAAGAATTAGCTACATGTAATTTCAGTTTATAAAATGCATTAATTGATTATAAACCTTCATAGTCCTTAAAAAAAATTAATAAGTCAATATTACCAAAGTAGTTTTTATTGGTTTTGTAATTGGTTTAATGCTACTGATATTCTTTTATTTATAAATAAGTATTTACATTTTGGCTGGATTCATTATTATTGTACTGCAATATGCAATTTAATGAATTTATTCCATATTTTAATTTAGAAAATTTAATTTTAATATACAAATAAACAAAGTAAATTATTATAAAGGTTTTTAATACACAACAATCATAAAAGAATAAACAATAATCATAAAAACAATCACTACAAGTAATGTTCTGATGTTATATTTTGATACAATAGATCAATGATGACTAGTACATTGGTATAAAAACTGTTATTCATTTCATATATCATTCCTATAAATATTATACCAACAGTCTTCTAATTACATTTTTTTTTGTGAAGGCTTCCTCTTTATACTATTAAGCAAGGTTATCATTTTCATTGAAAAGGATTTACATTCCACTGCTTAAGTACATTATACTATCCATATTTATTAAATAATTTTATTCTTCGGATACAGTTTATTTTATAATATAAATAAAAATGTAAAACGAGTAAATCAATTTTGTTCACAAAATAGATGTGATAAAATAAATTACTGTTTTATACATATATTTACATTTACACTATATTAAAATGATGTTTTATGATTTTATTTGATTAAAATAAATGTAACTAAATGCATTATCTTCTACATGAAAGATAAGCACTAGTTAAATAAATATATACATTATATATATATATATATATATATATATATATATATATATATATATATATATATATATATATATATATATGTATAATTTTTCATGATTTGCCAGTAAACTAGGACTATAAAAATAATCCAATATTTTTTTGTATAAAACTAAAATGACATAGCACCAAATATATTAAAGTAGTAGTTATTAAAATTAGGATATATATGACATTTAAATAGCATACATTTAATGTTCACAGATAAATTACTAAAATAAATTATTTGACAAAATGACAATGCTACATAAATTTTAATACAAAGATAAATACAAATAATACTATTATAAATCACTAAAAGTCACAAAACTGCTGCCGAAATCTTTTAATAAGACATTATAAATAGCAATAAATCAATAAATTTGTGCTACTTGGAAAAAAACCTAAAATTTTCAAAAACATCAAGTATTTTCAATGCATTACATGTCATCTTATTTATTCAATAGCAATTAAATTTTAACAGCACCAATTGGTGTTTTATCCATCAAAAGTAATTATTTTTTAGATAATCAAAAATTATTTTACCTTGCAGCTTTTAAAAAAAAATATATATTGCCAACATATTTTATTATTTGGGTTCAAATAGTGTTATTTAAAAATAATACTTCATGTAGTATTTCTTAATATAAGTAGCACATAAGAATATAAATTAATGTAAACAAATGATTACTTTTTTACATATGTATGAATGTGTACTTAATTTTACATTTGTATAGTTATTTGATAGAATCAACAAATAAATTTATTAGTAGTATAATGCAGATGCTATTTGAACTTAACATTTTGAAAAAGAAGATTATTTAACACATATGAATAATAAATACTGTATTGTAATTAACACTCATGTGCCACTGAAATTCACTAAAAAATTATGGTTACACTACCATTAAATTAAATTTTCTTCTATTTCTTTTTGTATATACAAAAATGAACTTACACTAACAAAAATAGTTGAATTATAGGAAACTAATATACATTTTTTTTTTTTGTATATATTAATAGAATAATTATCTTCGATGTTTTCTCAGACAAAATACAATGGATATATAAAAATGGAAGCCAAATGAAATTATTTTTTTCTACTTTAAAATAAATATTGGCATTTACTATTACTCAGTTTATAGCAGACCTCCTTTACGACCAAAGAGAAGTGAACTTATAGTGCCAAGAGCTGATGAACTTGCTGACTGTTGCTGAGGTTCAGGTGTTGAATGCCTCGATTTAGGTCCATTTTGAGGGCCAACAGTACCAAGATCAGGTCGTGTTACACCACCCACTGTACCTTGTCTTCTTTGGTTTTGCCTTATAGCCAATTGTTCAAGCCGTCGATTTAATTGACCACTTCCTGGTCGGCCTGGAATACCGAGTGCAGAGACAGGTGTTTTTTCACGCAGTGATCTTAATGAAGAATCATTTATTTGCTGTAAATTTTTTAAAAAAAATTTAAAATGTGACAGCTAAATATAGGCTGTTTAATATTTGTAATTGAAATTAATTTTTTTTTTATAAATACATTAATTACCTTATTAGAAGGACCTCCGTGAGTTGGTGGTTTTCTATGTAATGATGTACTGCTACTGCTATCTGAAGAAACCGAACTTAAAGAACTAACAGATCCTTTTAAACTTGTTAACTGTGCCATTGGGCTTGCATTTGTGCGATTTGTGCACATTGCTCCTGGTAAAGCTAATGGTGACGATATTGGAAATATATTACTTGACATAATACTTTCAAGTCCAATGCTTTCAATTCTTTCAATAATACGAATTCCAGATAATGCTTTCCTTTCGGATCTTGAAAGATCTAATTTACTGCGATTTGATCTTCGGCTAGGTCTTTCCTCAGCACCAAAAGTTCTTCGTAACAGATCTGCTCCAGAGCACAGTATGCGTGGAAGTCCAAAAGTGGGAGGTGAATCAGGTCTAGATGGAGGAGGTGAACCATCCGGACTATTACAGGGTGTTGCAGTTGGTGTAAAACTGTTTATACCACTTGGAGTATTCAAACATGACGGTGTTACAGCTTTAATTCCTCTCTCATTTAACATTTTTGCTAATCCAAGTGTAGTTGAAAATGTTGATGTGGAATTTCGTCTGCTTAAAACTCTTGGTGTAGGTGGCGCAGTTCCTTGTACACTAGTACAAACAGAAACTACCCGACTTCCTTGCACACTAGCAGTAACATGAGCCACTTCATCTGGATGAAGTACAGTACTTGTTGTATAAGTATAAATACAGGTTGAATTTTCAAATTGTTTTCCTGGATTTGAATATTCTTCATCTTCTTCTAAGTCACTTAAAGTATAAGTCTGAAGGCCTATATCTTCTAATGCTCGCCCACCTCTTATCTTCACACCAGGACGTTCATCAAGAAGACCACTTAAAGTAGGTGTAGCTAACTGTGACCAATGATGGAGTGTTTGTGATCCTTCCATAGGTTTGACAATTTGTAATTTTTCAGGAAGTTTCCAACTTTGACCACTGCCGGCACTGTGCCCACTAAGAGCACTTGATCCTGTTGACATTATACTGTCCGGTGTTCTCATTCCATCATAATCATATTGGTTATAAGAAGTGCCAGAATGAAGTGTTGAGCGACGCCTTAAGACTTCAGCCGGTGTTAATCTACGTAAAGCAGCCTCCAATTCTGTGGCTCCTGGTACACCTGGCATTCCTGGTTGCATTGAGCCACTGTAACATTTTCAATATTAAAATGTATTATTACATACAATTGTATGTATACACATAAATGAAATAAAATTATGAAGAAATTTGATTCAAAAATATTTTTATTTTATTAGAATTATGTAAAATCACATATAAAAGTAGAAATAAACACATCAATGATTTCAATAGTGGTCTGAAATAGAAAAAGGACATGCTCAACTTTTTTGTGCATTTATTTTGAAAAAATTATCAAATAATATAAATATTATTTATTAATATATCGTTTATTAATTATTAAATACTAAACTATAGACATTATTAATAATAAAATAAATGATAAAAAGTAACTTTTATATAAACTTTTAAATTATTTTTTTAAAAAAATGTAATTAAACGCTTTAGTAACCAGATAAATTTACCAATTCTGATTACATTAAATATAATAATTAAATATATTTACCACAATGTTACCCTGGAATTTGATGCACAATGCAAAAGAGAATTTCAATTTAATAATTGTGAATTTTATTTAAGTTTCTAAAAATAATTTACATAGAAACTTAACACAATGTATGAAAAATTAAATAATTACAGAACTTTATTGTATAGATGTGAAAAAAATAAATGTATAAATCTGATTTTATAAAGTTTTCATTATATATATATATATATATATATATATATATATATATATATATATATATATATATATAAATTATTAGCATTTATTTTTACATAACCAAATTGATTACTTTCTTAACTTGAACATTCTAATTAATATAAATATTACTTACGGATATCCATCTTCACTATCAGTTTGCATCGATTCATTATCACTCTGGCCTGTTGAATCAAGGCCAGGATAACCTAAAGAACTTCCAACAGACATTGTACTATATCTATAACCATGCTGATAGCTACTCATTCTTGGTTGTTGAGAAGATGTAAGTGTAGTAGTCATTAATGTTGAACTAAAATTACTACTACGAGGAAACATATTTCCTGCTCCAATATTTGTTGGGCCTCCCATGTTATGCCCATCAAAACTAGAATTTGAAGTACGAGATACACATCTTACTGTATCGAATACTTTTTTGTACGCTGGACTGAAATCAATCATTCAATTTATTGACGGAAAAACAAATTCAACCTAGAAATGAAAATATTGATTTTACTTACATTCTTTCTGTACCAGATATTCCAGAATCTAAACTTAATTCAGAATATAATGAGCTTTCCAATTCCGATTGTAAACTATCAGGCTGTGCCTTGGATCCACCAGTACACAAACTTGGGTACAGAGAACCACCTCGAGCTACTGGCATTCCTCGCTTTCTCTGTCTTCTAAGCTGTTCTTGTGAATCTTGTAATAATCCTAACACTTCAGTATAACGATCTTTACAATCAGCTAATTCCATAGCTAATGAACTTTGTGTTTCTTTTGTGATATGTAACATACTTGTGACTTCTTCATTTTCCATTGTGAACTATAAAATAATATAATTTTTTTTTTATATATATATATATATATATATATATATATATATATGTATATATATATATATATATATGTATGTATATAATTCATATACACAAGAACAATTATTATTACCTTATGAAGTCGCATTTCAGCTTCAGCAAGTTTTGCAGTAAGACTAACAATTTGTTCATGTTGTAAACGATTTTCTTCTTTCTGTCTATCCAATTCATCGCCGATTGCATTTACATCCATATTTGCGGTTGCTATAATACATACATATTTTAAAAAATATTAGCATATTAATGTTAATTGAAATCAATATATATATATATATATATATATATATATATATATATATATATATATATATATATATATACACATATACACACACAATCACATACACTTTTATGTACGTATATATACACACACTAATTAAGGAATATTGGTACAGACATTGGAATAAATAATACCTCTATAGTGATGATCGAAGATAGGTGATACTATAAATCTCTATGAACTATGTGGTAAATAATAAGGAAGGAATCTAGTGCGGAGAGTGCGACCAACACGAAGCAAGTATGGTCTGACAGGGTGCGATTAAAACGAAAACACACTGCAAGGCCACCTTGCATCGTGTCAGCGAATTATTACTGTGGTTAGTGCCGGAACCCATTTAATAAACACTATATGAATACATATATCAAATATTCCTGCCTATTCAAAGAAATCTGATTATATGTTGATTTCAGAAACATAAAGTTATATAGATATTAATTATTAATTATCTTAACTACATCAGAATCAAATCAATATGTACATACAATGAAATATTTTTTCTCTAGATATTAAAAAAATAAAAATATTGCAAAAATTTATAAACATTAAAATACTGGTTTGATTTACATGTAGTTAAGACAATGAATATTAGGAAAAAATAAACGCAAACAATAAAAATGGAATAAGCAGAAATATGAGATAACATAAAAGATTAAGAAACAGTTAAGAGAACTTACTACATAAAAACATGCAATTCATGCAAAGAAAATGACTAAAATGGTATTTTCTATTTTTCAAATTGATATTTTGTTCAAATAATTTACTTATGTAAGTAATTTTTTACACATTATTTTTTTACAATTATATATATGTGAAATACAAATACATAAATTATACAACTTATTATGTATAATTATTATCATTGATTATTTTAATTACTACATGCTGTAATATTGAACATATTTATCATACTTAACAATAACATAAAAATACGTTTCTCAAGAAAATGAAATGCGTCATTTTCATAAATATGTATTATATAATACAACAAGATATATGTTGATTAGTTTTTAACACGATAATACACTGCACCAATAAAATTAAACACGTGACCATACAAAGTAATAAAACTAAATATATACAAACCTAGCTGTATTGTAATATCTTTAACAAGTTTCTGTTCTTTCTCTTCAACATCATCCGCATCGCTCGCAAGCCGCAAATATTCGTTACGTAAGGATTTATTTTCTTCTTCAAGCTTACTGATGCGTTTCTGCATAAGTTCAAGGTTGATACATCGTAGTGTTGTCGGCGTTCCACCTTCAGAACCAGATTCGTCCACATCATTAGTAAGAACTTGTATGAGTTCAGTTTTCTTTATTAATTCATGAGACAGTTGGGTGATCTTTTCTTGTGCAGCTTTTAGTTCTGCTTCAAGGTTCACAACACTACTTTCGAGTTTATTATTATGCTGTAAAAGCTCTTTTCCTATGCGAGCAGTTAATTCTAAGTCACGTTCTTTCTGTAAGTAACGCATAGCAAGAAAACTTTACGAACTGCTTAAGTTCTGATGAACAAAATAAATAGAAATACTATAAATATCTTTTGATTAAACGTACATATAACTTGATTTATATTATTGTGTAATATAATAATGTATAAATAATCAAGTTTAAAATGTGTAATCTTCAAATTCTAAAATATACTTTAACACAAAAGATACATAAAATAATGACTTCTTTTATGTCCAGTTAACATTTATTATTTAAACATCACAGCAAATATATATATATATATATATATATATATATATATATATATATATATATATATATATATATATATATATATATATATACACATACACAGTTTTCAATAATTATTTTTTCTAATTTTATTCTTAATGAATTTTAGTAATATTTCATTAAGAATAATCCATTAAAATAAAATATGTATTTCAACGAAAGTTTAGCAGTTTAAATAACAAGTTACAGTATATTTTTGTATTTTTTTAAAAAAAAATAATTAAATTTTAAATTAACTTACTTCTTCCAGAAGCCTTGTTACTGCTTCTATATCATTATAAGTTTTGGTCATTTGGCTCACCCTGTTGCTGCATAGAACTGCAACAAAAAAATTTTCTTTTAAATAATCATATTAATGTTGAATAAAAAATTATATTAAAAAGTAAAATAAAATGCCTGAAACAATGCGTGTATACTATCGATTATTATAAACAAAATTATAATAACAATTTATAAAACATTATAGTACTTAATTTTGAATTATAAAAATATTTTTAAAATTTTGAATTGCTTTTTATTAAATAAGGTAAATTTAGAATTTGCTATTTCTATGTAAATAAATATCATGAATAATGATTTCAGTGGACTTTTTAAATAAATAAAAAAATATTTTATTTTATAATATAAAAATATTTAGATTTTTAATAAACATATTACAATATTAATAAATATAAAAAAATATTGACATATTTATGAATGCAAAAGTTTAGAGCATTTGATAAAATTGTATTAATTAATGGCTTAGGATTTTTTTAAAAAAGAATTAACGTTAGTGAAAATAAAAATAACATTTTAGATTTAATTTGGTTAACGGTCATATCGATAAATAGTTATTTATATAGGTAATAAGTTGTTCAACGATTTAGTCAATAAATATAAAAACCGATGAAATAAGAATTGTTCCAAATAGTGTTTAGTGAAGACTGAAAAATACTCAATATATCTTACAGTAATAACTGCATGTTTTGATTAATCTATTTTTAAAATAGCGCGCCTGAATACACAATAACTACTTAATCATTCAATTTAAAATTATTGGTTGTTTTTTTGTCTTGCTCCATATACATTATACACTTTCCAATTATTTTAATACATTGAACAAGTTCTACAAAATGATAATTATTATGTTCTATATTCACATTTTAATTACCTATTTGATGACTACACAATACACACACACACACACACACACACATATATATATATATATATATATATATATATATATATATATATATATACACATTTGTACACAAAACGTATGTATATATATATATTTATTTATTTGTGTGTGTGTTACACAGAACCACACGCATATAGTACATAAATAATCTAACATAATTAAATTAAGGTTGAATACTAATTGATCACGCTCTTGATTATTACAAATATTTATTATACAATATATATATATATATATATATATATATATATATATATATATATATATATATATATGCATACCTTCAATAAATTTATTAATGAAAAAAATATTTCAAAAAAGATAACATTTTAGATTATTGTTGAAAGATAATTAAAAATAATTGGTTGAAGATTGTTTGTACCAACAAAGTATTAAAAAATTCATAAGAAATTATTATTATTAAATTAACAATAACATTCAGAATAGTAAAAAAATATAATACATATATTTTTGGTTGATATTTTAACAAACAAAAAGTAGAATTCGTCTCAAATGTTTAGTTTTACATTGATTACAATAGTAATTAATTTAATATTTCTTTTATGAAAAAATATCACAAAATAAAAATAGTATTGTATTTTACAAATAATACAAAAATGTACAGTTGTAATTCCAAAAAAAATGTTAAAAAGTGTAAACTTTAAAGTCAAATACATACTTTTTTCCTACAAATACAATCTTATATGAAATTATTTAAAATCCTATATGAAATTATTTAAATTATTAATTAGTGAAATAAATAATTACAATATATGTTTTAAAATTGTGTAATTTCTAATAATGGACATATAAATTTAGTAGTAATTGTTTTAATTACAATATTTTTGACAAACATAGATTATAATACAATAATAAAAAGAATGTATCTAATAAATTATAAAAAACGAAAGTATATTTCAAGTAATTATAAAGTACTACCGTTTCATTTTGAAATATTTGAACATTTATTACATTTGATATTCTTTTTTAAAAAAACAAATACTATATGTATATGAATGTACGCATTATATATATATATATATATATATATATATATATATATATATATATATATATATATATAAATATATATATACTCAATATAACATGTATTATTTTCTTGATTAAAAGTTAATAGTAAATTAAATCATTATAATAACAATTACAATTATAAAATTATAATAAAAGATATAATTGTCACGGTAAATAATTAAGAAACGAAATAAAAAAATAAGTACAAAAAATATATACATATTTGTACTTTTGTATAATACGTCATTTATTTTATACACTATACATTTTATAAATTAAATCTCTATAAATAAAAAACGGATACAGATTTATAGTTCAATAAAATGAAATTGTAAAAATATATTTCAATCAATATTTCTTTTTAAATCAAATTCACAATTTAATTAACCTGGAATTAATTATATTATTTATATCAAAATATTTACTTTCAAAATAAACGTAACTATGAATATTTTTTATTAAAGCAAAATTAAAAAAGTTTA
>CP092090.1:23413567-23428567 GCA_029203775.1 Neoneuromus ignobilis | reverse complement strand
TTTTATAGTTGAATTAAATCAAGTAATAACAATCGAAGAATCAGTAAAGATTAAAACACAACTAATTACTATTAATAACAACCACGTATTATTTTTTCACAATGTAAACATGAAAAGCACTGAAGAACTTGCTGCATAATGAGTGGCCGATTTTCTTGAGTCGACTGAAATAGCACAGCCGACAAAATGTCAGTGTCGCGATGGAGGCTAGAGAGAGGAACTTGTACAGAGGGTTTGGTATTTGTTCACCAATCCAACAGCATCCCTGTTTCCCAGTACACTGATAGCATGATGGTGGGGAAATGATGTTAAAGCAGGATAGAGAATATATCGTAGAAATGTGTTTAAATATGGAAACAGAATCGTATGTACGACCACCATCGATTGAATATAACATGGTTGTGCGAATTTTCACGTGTCGTCATATCATGCAATCGGATTAAATTCCATATATAGAGACACATAATACAATCATAAATTTAGGTCATAATAGTTTAAGGCATAATATGATTTTATGTGTTTGCGATATATATACGTATGTAGTGTATAATAACATGAATTGTGATATTTTTATTCAAATAATGATATCTGAAATATAATATCCTGAGAAAAATTGCATGTTAATTTTGTAAAAATGACTGGAAATATATTTACAATGATATATTTTCAACATCTGTTTTATCAAATTCCATTATTCATTGTTAATATTTTTTACAAAAATAAATACTTCGATTAAAATCATTCTAAAAATATATTCAGAGATACTATTGTGTAATAACAATTGATATATAAATTCAATATGTTATTTAAAATTAATTGCAAAAAAATAATTTAATAATGAAGAAAGATATTGACAAAATCATTTTATTAATTTGTTTATAAAATAATGATACAAAATATAAATATCTCTGTATTATAAAAGATAAATACTTCGAGTACAATAATTTTATACAAATATTAATATGCCATAAACGTAAAGAAAACATTTATAAATAAAATATTTATACTAATTTCAATACTTAAATGTATCTATTTTTAATGTTACATGTATGAAAAAAAGATAATTAAATTTTATTTAACAACGAGAAGTAAAAACACGAAACTACCCTAAATATATTATGTTAGTCGGTTTGACGTCACTGAGGGTGGAGCTAAATATGACGTCAAGCCATGGTTTCATACGGAGGAAACATGATAGAACTCCTAATATATAGTTCTCCACAGATCGCTATCTTTCTTTATTGTGCGTTTTGAGATCAACGAAATTTGTGTGTATTTTTGCAATATACTGTCATCACAAGCAATGCGTAGATTGTTCAAATTAACTTGGTTAGTTAAACAGTAATTGTGTTTGAATATACAATGAGTAGTCGGTCGAAGTGAGAATTAAATCAATACTGCTAGTACGGATAACAATCATAAAACGGAAGATGGCTTCATTACTCAACGTTACAGTTTATTAAAAAACCTGATCAATTTATTTTTTTAACAATGAAAAACTATTCACAAAACAAATCGATAATGTATTGAAATCAGATTCAAAGTATACATGTTGTAATTAACATCAACATTAATTACACACATAAATAAAAATGAGGAATAAATATATATTTAAAAAAGTTTATTAGATTTCTAAATAATATTTTCACTGGGATTATTTTATTACGACAAAGTTATAATACAAAATGGAACTCGTATAATTTATTTAAGAAATAAAAAACAAAACAATGATCAGACATAGTAATAATTTATTTTATAATTTGATTCGAACTCAATATACTCATTTATATTTTATTATGAATTAGAAAGCCTGTAATAAAGAATTAAAATTCAAATTGCTGGTACACAGATGTTACTTTCAATCATTTTAGTATTCATATGTATAATACTATTTCTTTGTTACGTACGAGTGTATTACGTATGAAAATTTCCTATTCAAAGATATAATAAAATGTGTGTGTATGTGTATGCGTTTTAAGAAATATATTAAAAATTTATTAGTTAAATTAAACGTTAATTAGTTTTGATAAAAATGGTAAATTTTACTATTTTGGGTTTCTAATATTTTCATAAAATAACCATTTTTTTAAAAACAAAACTAAAAAGTATATTCTATGCTAGTTATATTCTTACATTAGTAAAAAATATAAAAAGACAATTTTCAACAAATTTGATAGATATATAAAACATGCTTTTTTTAACATTCATTTTTCCAAGAACATGAATCAATGATAACTTATTATATATAATCAATATTCAATTTCATCGTAATTTAGATCATGAACATTTTTTTAATACACTAGTAGTACAATAAAAGGGATATTTATTAATTTTTGTTAAAAAAAATATATACACTATTAATATTTTTTAAATAAATGAATCATTTGTTCCAATAGCACAAGATCCTTATGGTATTTGCTTGATTCATTTATATAAAAGTGATTTAGTTATAATACTAAACCACTTGTGATATAAACGTAACATCCATTTTGTTTATACATAAAATAATATCTAGACTAATTTTTCTATTCTCACTGTATATTCAGAAATAACTGAACCTGAATGAAATAAGAATTATTTCATAATAGCATTTAAAAATAAAATAAACAAACTGTATATAAGCGAACATAAAAACAAGTTTTTTCAGTGAGATACTTATTGTGTAAATTCCATTTGTGTCTGAAATCTAGATGATTTTTTTAAAATGCTGTAATGTCCACAAATTAAATATTATAATGCATGATTAAAAGTTGTTACTCCGTTACTTTCGAATATAATAAGTATAATTACTGTAATAATAATATAAAAAACACTATTTATCAATTTTTTATTACTAAAAAAATAATGAATAAACATATGGGAATGAATATATGTGCGAAAATATTATACGTAATTTGAACATTATGGTGTAATATGGATGTAAATTTGAATTGTTTAGATATAACTAATGATGAATTGATTAAGGACATCATAATTAACGTTCAGTATTACTGTTATATATCTGTAATTAAACTGTACTTTTAAAAAGTAGCGGTATTTTAAGAACTCATCTATAGACAATATTGAAATAGTAGTCTGTCCTGTTTGTTCCATTTTATAAATGAGATTTTTTAAAATACAATATAATACTTAGTATTATTGGTTTAGTATATAATTAAATCAATTAAATATAAATTGGTACGTATGTGATGAAAAATTATTAAATTGAATAAATTTAACATGTCATGCAAAGAAAAAAATCATTGCAAAATTATAAAAATGAGAATATTTTATAATAAAGGAATTGAATACAATAATATTATTTTTTTTGTAAGATAAATTATAAAGAAATAAAAGAATTCATTTTAAGAATAGCACAATTTTAAACAAATTGTGAAATGAATAGCGCGCGACTATTTTTTACTGACATCATGATACGAAGGGTGTATGTATGTATGCATATGGATTAAAATTGGGCACATGACTGAAAGCGACCACACCTCTGTAAATATTTCATTGAATTCATCACAAAGAGTCAAGTTGGTGGTGGCGTCTCGACGGTGAGGGTTACTCAGTTAGATGTGGTAAGCGCCGTCGCGTTACTACACACCAACGGCGTCAGAATGCATAAAACCGAAGTGGATATATACAAGGCAAGCGCTATCGATTTGGCATCCAAGAGCGCAGATGCGTTTGTATAGCGTAGATAGGGTGAAACTTTATAATACGCTAGTGCAGTATTTGCAGTTCTAGCTTTTCTCTTTTCGTGATCCGACAACGCCTTGACTAGAAACTGTAGTGGAATAAAAAAAGATGATAAATCAATACTGTTCTAGACGCTTTGATGCACTATTAATTAATTTTGTTTAGGAGTGGTCTGTTAATAAAACACAGCATTGAAATTAAAAATTAATATAGAGGCTATTTTCATAAACATAAAATAGAAATATTTTTATAGTTAAAATAAATTTGATTACTTCAAGAATATGTACATTACAAATTTAAAAAAAAAATAATTATTCTATTATTACCCTTTTTTTTTAAAAAAAAAACTATATATTGATTTTTTTATATATGTAAAAAATAAATCAATATTTATACACATATTCAACATCCTTGTTTTTTTTTTTGAGTATTATATTAACACATTACCGTCTGGAGACATAAAATTATGTTTTTTTGTTGACTGCTCGTGAAATGCCGGAGACATATAAATAGGGTTTTGTGTACTATGCATAAAATGCTTGCGACATATAAATATGTGTTGCAATATAAATGCTAAAGATAATATTTCTTATCGACTAGATTAATTCTGCGTACTTTGATAACATTCAAAACAAAAGATAACAGTAAATTTCAACCTTCAACCCTACAATTTCCAAAGATTTCTTTAAATCACTTTAAAATATTTTATCGCTTCAACATATGCCGGCTACACATCAATTTTCGCGCAAACAGCCCGGACCGTAATATGAGGGTAGTTCCATAAGTACCCGGTCTGACCTAGAAATGGCGGTAATTGTTTGAAAAATATCACTGTAATAGAAAATACTCAATCTATAAAGCATATGTTTCAAGTTTGAGGACGCCACGTTGTTTAGTATTTGTTTGGCAGCCATCAATAGTGAACGTTTTCAGTGAATTTGTGAAAATGGAGAAAATTGGTCATCGTTACGTGATACAATACTTTTATTTGAAAGGCCTCAGCCCAACCAATATAAAAGCTGAACTGGATTCTACTCTGGGTGAGTCTGCTCCTTCGTTTACAACAGTGAAATATTGGGTAGCAGAGTTTAAACGAGGCCGTACGAGCTGCCAAGACGAGCATCGCAGTGGTCGACCAAATGAGGTGACGACTCCAGAAATGGTGAAGAAAATCCACAAAGCGGTACTGGATGATCGTCGACTGAAAGTGCGCAAGCTAGCAGACATAGTAGGCATTTCAAAAAGTGCGGTACATTGCATATTATCTGAAAATTTGGACATGAGAAAACTGTGTGCAAGATGGGTGCCGCGTTTGCTCACACTCGAGCAAAAATAGTGTCGTGAAGATGTTTCAATTGAGTGTTTAGCGAAGTGTCACAACACCAAAGCAGAATTTTTGCGCCGTTTCATAACCATGGATGAAACATGGGTCCATCACTTCACAGCTGAGACAAAAGAACAATCGAAACAATGGACTGAAAAGGGAGAACCGGCTCCAAAGAAGGCGAAGACCGTTTCATCTGCAGGCAAGGTCATGGCGTCGGTTTTTTTGGGATGCGTGTGGGATAATTTTCATCGACTATCTTGAAAAAGGAAAAACTATCAACGGCGAGTATTATGCGAACTTATTGCAACGTTTGATCGAAGAAATCAAGCAAAAACGGCCGCATTTGGCTAAGAATAAAGTGTTGTTTCATCAAGACAATGCACCAGCTCACAAATCCGTTATTGCAATGGCCAAAATTAATGAATTAAAGTTTGAATTGCTACCTCATGCACCCTATTCGCTAGATTTAGCCCCCTCGGATTATTTTCTGTTCCCAAACTTGAAAAAATGACTCAATGGTCAAAGATTTCCCAACGATGAAGAAGTGATGTCGGCAGTTAATGGGTATTTTGAGGAGCAAGACAGTTCTTATTATAAAAAGGGTATCGAACTTATTGAACATCGCTGGGAAAAGTGTATAGAGCTGAAGGAGATTATGTTGAAAAATAAATATATTTTTTTCCAAAATTTTTGTGTTTTCTTTGTTAGGTCGGGTACTTCTGGGACCACCCTCGTATATAAAATTAGTACACGTTCAAGAACTGCATTAAATAATAATAAAATTAAGAAACATAAAAAATTAAAGAAACATATTCAAATTTCTAACAAGTATAATAATCTTTATTTATTAACTCGTCATTAGCTGTACATTAGCTAGTTTTTGATTTTTTAGTTATATTTCCCAGTAATAATAACGATTGGAATTATAACATTTGTAATATTATTAAATACTATAAATTAAAAAACAAAATTTCGATTGAAATTTTTTTTATTACTTTCTGTGTACTATATAATAAATAGCGAAACGAAATCCAAATAAAATTAATAAGTTCTAAATTCACCAATGAAAACATTTTTAAAATCAAAACTTGACATTTTATACTGTTATTATATACATTTTGATATAATAATCATCGAAATATAATTTAATTATTGAATAAACAATTACATGCATCAAAGATTACTTTCTACATAACGTAAAATAATATAAAAAAATACACTTTTATATAAATGTAATCTTATTCGACATTTGACATCTGCTACTCTATAAATTCTGGTATGTAAATGATTCAATAAAAATATTTACATGTCAATGGAACATTGAAATATTATATCTGTAGTAAAATTCAACAAAAGCATATTTTAAAGAAAATCAATTTTCTATTTTAATTTTATATATATATATATATATATATATATATACATACATACATACATACATACACACACACGAAATATATGATAAAAAATAAACAAGTATAGATATCTTAAGTGGTTGCTAAAATGGACGAGTAAAAGAGACAAACATTTGGACCTATTCCAAAACTAGTTGGAGAAGTGTACATAGGAAAAAATAAAACGATGAAAGAGTTGTAACTTGAACTTTGGAAAACAAAAAAAAAAAAACTTATTGGCTAATGAACTCTATGAAGGTACGTTACGTATGTAAGTAATTTTGTGTATATATATATATATATATATATATATATATATATATATATATATATATATATATACTTTTAAACTTATTTGTATATTTTGATTTTTTTTTTGAAAGAAATTCTTAAAAAATGTACATAAATATTATAAAAATATAACAAGTATCTTATATAGGCGTTTATTTTTTATCTATAATATTTGTTCTATATTTTTATATTAAGGACTTTTCAATGTCAACTATAAAAATAGTAGTTTTTGTAAAGAATTTATTTAAATAAAGTATTAGTATTTTTTAATCATTTTTTTAATTTACATTATATATTAATAAAGTTCTAATATTTGCCAATACATTTTAAATTTATTTATAAAATGTAAAGATTTCTAGCAAAAATTCCATAAAAAAATTATGGAACAGGCAGATAATTCTTTTGAAATACAGTAAAACTTTAAAATAATTATATTTTATATAGTCGAAAATTTTTAGATAAGGTTAAATATTTTAATTTTTGTAGTAATATAAGTTAAACTATTCATGTAGAATTTACTTATTTTTAAACAATATTCATACATTCAATAAACTAGATATTTTACACATATTTCCATTCGATAACTAATTACCATAATTAAACGATTTTTGCAATGATAAGATATCGACATGAATCGAAAAAGATTAAAAATAAGAAAGCTAAAAAAATACAATGAAATATGTAAATTTGTAATATTCAATTCTGAATAACTATGATATAAAAATAAGCAGTAAATATTAATGTTAATTTGATAATTGTGTACAAAATCCTTGCTTTCGCACACGCATCGTTCGTTCATTAAAAAATAAATATATTAATTGTAACAAACGGATTATTGTATGCATATTACGTGGGTGAATGCACTCCTGTTTTCACGTTCACTCTTTTTAAATAGCTTGGAGGCTGTGAAAACATTTATTCAGGTTCATTAACTGGCAAGCAAAACTCTCACGATAGAAAGTTACGACAGGTAGGTACTTATGTATGTGTATTCAACATATTTGTTTTGAGTTTTGAAAGCAATATTGACAATTATTAGGTGTTATCATAGCACTTTTAGTTTCTAAATTCAATAAACACACATTAGATAACTATTATAATATTCTCAAACATTTTTATGCTGCATTTTATACATTAAAATATTTTGTCGATACTAATATTACATTTTTATATAATAATGTACATGAAATATTGTGGCTTCAGAATTATTTTAAATTTAATGATCAAAGGTAAATTATACCTCAAATTATATTTTTTCCTTATAATGAATATATGACTGTAATTAACTTAAAGTTTAAATTTTATGACATATCTATAGTATTTTGTCATGACCAGTTTCAGTATTTATAACATTTGGAAGTTCAAAAGTACTTATATGCTACTGGAAGATTGCAAAATACTGTAAAACGGTAATTCTAAGGTTGTAAAAAAATGATTAAATATGTAACCCAATTATGATAAAATAAAAATACATAAAGTACTGGACATTATTTTTTTTCTGAAAAGTTCATAAAACAAGTGTACACTAAAATTGTATATTCGTGTGTTTTTTTCAAGTCTGTACTTGTTCTGTATACCTTTATTTTCTAAGGAAAAACATGTTCATATACATACAAATATATATAATTCTTGGTAATTTAAGTACATTGTAAGAAACAAACTACGCCGTGTAAGGTTTTGTGTTAACATGTACAAGTTTTTAAAAAACCTGTTTATATAACTAAATTTTGCATTTACGGTGAAGTGCAAATAATTAAAATGAATAAATGTATTTGTACACGTATATGTAATTTCTTTTGCGAAGAATTAAAATAAAAATAAAATAAATACCTTCAACATTTTAAATTAACTATTTTTAAATAAAATTAACATCTATAAATATTTATAACACGTCAATTTTTAAAATTTGCTTGAATATATTTCTGAAAATTCGAATTTTAATTATTGTTTGAATAAAACAAATCTTTAATTAGAAATGTTTAATAATTTAGTGCAAACAAAGAGAGGTAAAAATGTATACAAAAAAAAGAAATTAAATATAAAATCAGAATATTTTAATTAATGGTCATGTGAAAATAAACATCAACATTTACTAGTGTACAATATTTATAAGCAGTATCTGCAAAATTATTTTAATTTAGTATAAAGTTTATATATTAACTGAATTTATACTATTAAAATTGTTTTCAAATAATTTTTAAAAATGCTGTATATATTTGTGAGTAAAATTATAGGCATAAAAATAAAATTACCTATACGAAAGTACATAAAAATTATAAAGTGAGTCACGTTTTAAATTTGAAAGGTAATTTTACAGCATCGTGATTGCAAAAAAAAAAATGCAAGATCGCGACTTATATAGATTTGTGATAGCAACAGGTATTACAATAATAATAAATAAAATTATTCCTTTCAAAAATTTTACATTTAAAGACATAGCACGTTTAAATTTATAAATACACAATCGAATTTGATTTCTGATTCGAAATAATTTAAAATTACATCGATACGTAAAAACGAATAATGTTGTTTTTGTAAAATAAAAGTATAAAAATGCAATATTTGAAACCGGCTTAAGATTACCAACCTTCCAACAATAACTGTTCATCCAATGATTTTGTTTTCTCATCAGTATATGATTCAGGTATGGGTATTTCTTCGTCAAATTCAAATGGATCATTATCATTAATCTCAGCATCATCTTCATCATCAATCAATGGATTAAAATATTCGTATGAACGACACCGTTTCACCGATCTTTTTTGTTCGCACTCGTTTTGCTCTAGTGTTGAATTGACTTCTGTTCTGTCCGCCAGTTCGAGTATACTATTGATCTCTTCGAATTCGTACGATTCGTTGAATGATGATCGCCAATCCCACATAAAATCGGATTCGACCGATGAAGGTAATGGCACAGACATTTCATTAATACAATTTAACCATCGTCGTGAAAAGAATATAACATAAACATGAACAAATTTGAGCCCATCACGGTTGTTTACTTCGTTGTAAGTTGATTTTAAAGCATGAATTTAACACAATCTCGAAATGAACGATTAAACTGCTTAGCATTTTGTGTTTAGCGAATCACTTGCAAATTAAATGTAAGGTGGTGCAGAGCGTTTGCTAACGATTGTGTCCACGTTGGACTTAATAAGGTAGATTATTGATTTTTTCAACACTGAAAACTAGCGCAACAACTAAAATTACACACAGCAAAAATACACATTTATATATATATATATATATATATATATATATATATATATATATATATAGATATAGATATATAGATATATAGACAAATTTCGCTAGCTGTATGAAGGACATGGATATTTATAAATACATACAACATAAAAAATGTTTCAAGGCTTTAAAATTGATTAATATTGAAATTCGATTTCAATCTATTTTATCAACTGATTCTTAATTATAGTAAGAATTAAAATGTTTTCAAAAACGTTCATATGCAAACACATTAAGTTCTATTATATATGTATGTAGTTCAAAATTTTTGTAAAATACTATTCAATTGTAATTGTAAATATTAATAAAATGATGAAATCATAAAAGGTGAATTAACTTTTATAATTACCATATATTTAAATATTTTAAATTGAATAATTTATAAGCTTTCCCATTTTTACAACGCTTTTTTTTTAAAAAAAAAACAATAAAATCCTTACATTAAGATTTTATTAATGATCGCTATATATAATTATAGTAGTTGCGTTTCATACGACATATATATACACAACTGGAAATATATACTTCTTAGCAAATACGTGCAAGGTTGTAAATTAAAATGCGGATGTTTATTTGATGATGACATGTGCGGGTGCTTTATACGTTTATATTATAATTTCGTATATTATCTATTTTTAATAAAACATATTTCATACCTCTTACGCTATCTAATTATAAAATAGTTATCTGTAGTTTCAGGTTTTAATATTAACAGCAAAAATTGCATGAAACATTCAAATTATTATTTCTATCAATATTTTTCGAATTGTTTATCAGGGAGGGGAGGTAACTGTTCAATAAAAATAACTTTAAACATAAATAAAATCTGATTTATAAACATAGACCAATTATTAGCTTAAACATACGTGATATTTATTTTTGAAATCTGAAATTACAATCGATGTTAAAATTCAATGAAAATTTTTACCGCTTTGATTGATTATGAATTTTAAAATGTAAAAAAAAAACAAAATTATATTACACATATTCATAAGATTTTATTTTTTTAAATAACATTTCAATTTAATTCAGTACATTATACAAATTATGAAAGTAAAATTATTTAAGATTTTCGATATAATTTTCATATAAATTAAAAGAAATTTTATATACCATATTTTTTTTTTATTTTTTCTTGTATCCAACCATATATATTATTTTACTCTTTCTCTCTCTTACACACATATATGCATTACACACACTAATATATGTTCTATTTTAATCAAGTATTTTGTCTATTTACAATCGTCCTTGCATTGAATTTGAAAGTAATAATTGATAAGTTATTTTATGGAAATTATAAATAATTATTATACGTAAGTCTTTGAAGATGTAATTATATGTGACGAAAATACAATTGACACACGAAATAAAAAACAGAGTGATGATTTATTGTCACATTATACATATTAAGTATTTGATATGAAAGTGACAAACTAATAAATAATTTATAATCAATTATATAAATAAGTTTTAATGACACTACTCGACGATATAGAATTAAATCGATTTTATAGACAGAAAAACTATTATTTTCGAATATATATATATATATATATATATATATATATATATATATATATATAATCTTATATCTTACAAATAATGATACCAACAATAATATTTTTTTAAAGTGTTAATTTTAAAGTTTATTTTAAAAGTATATATTTTTTTATAATATCCATTGAAACAATTCAAACAATTCATTTACTTAAGTGTATAATATACAATAATAATTTTTTCTTTAGCAGTTACATGATTATTACATTTAAAAATTTAAATTTCATTACCTTTTTAAATAATTAATGAATCATATGTTAGTCAACACACGTATAATTAATCATTTTTCGAATAAATAAATATATAGAATTTCACCAAGAAAAAATATGACATCACCAATAATTTAATACTTATTAAAAATTTGAAATATTACTGATAACAATGTAAACATATTAATATTATGCTCATTCTGTGTAGAAATATTCTAATAGTAATTATATAATAAGGGTAAATAAAGATGATGCTGTCGACACAAGACAATATAAAAAATATTCTATTCTACTAGATATAAAATTATAAAAACATTTTTTTTAAATTACTAAACTATAGGAAATTACTGATTATAGTCAACAACAAATTCGAATAATTGAGTTAATAAACATAAAAACGTTTTAAAACTGTACGCAAGGTAAAGAAAAAAGGTTAAGGCTGTTACTAACTCAATATTATTAATTTTATTTAAATGTATTTGTTTGTATATATCTAATCATATATATATATATATATATATATATATATATATATATATATATATATATATATATATATATATATATATATATATATATATACATACACAATGTATATGTGTGTGTGTATGTTAAATTTAATGTTAAAAATGTGTGTTTTACAGAATTATTATGTAAACTTAAGTATACTTTTTTAAAGAATACACTTACAGCTCCGACACGTGAAATTAAATTATTATTGTTTACAAATTACAGCTACGTTCACACGAATGAAAACAGTGAAGATAAGAATCAAGAATTATTTAAATTCTTAACATTTTTATTAATTAAAGTACGCATTGTTCTTAATTCTTCACTCTAATATATAAATTGATCATTAGTATCCAAACATGTAATTAATTTTATATTGTTCACATAAAAATCAAACTGTTTTTAAAAAGTGTGGTACAAGTTCAAACATACACATTTTTTAACTACCTGTTAACGTTTCTCATGATGCATGTTTTATACTTTGAAATATTTGACGTACATAAGGTCAACATTAGTTACGTTACAACTTAATAACCTGTATCACGAGTTCAATTTAAATGTAATGATTCACAAACAATAATTGTAGCAAAAATATGATTATCTCATTTTTTTCTTTAATTCAATGGCATTTTTAATTTATATACTTATTTAAACTACTTTACTTTATATATATATATATATATATATATATATATATATATATATATATATATATATATATATATATGACAAAAACATTATCTTTAAGATATATACAATGGCTGTCTGTGAGTTAAATTTATATACGAAAGGTAATTTAGTGATTTAAATTTAATAAAATATTTAATTTTGCTTTTAATATTTTTAAAAAAACAATCCATACAAATTCAACATTAAAAATAAAAAGATTATAAAGATTTCTTATAATCAACCGTTGAATGTGAAGTAGATTTTTTGGTAATTTCTTAAATTTTGTTCTCTTTGTTGAATTTAGAAGACAGCTAATATTTGAATATTTTTATTATACGATTTCATAAGTCTGTTGTATGATTATAGGTTTATAATCTATATAGCTATATAATATAAACAAATTTATGACAGCAAGTCTGAGTAATAAGATCTCATTAATACTTTTTTTTTGACAAATCCTTCAGGCAACATTAATTATGTAAATCTATAATGTGTTCTAATGTCATAAATCACACAGTATTGAAAATATTTAGAAATAAATATAATTAAAACCAGTGTTTATTGGTTGTTGAGGAAAAAACTATGAACAATTATTGCATGCTTACCTACGGTCAAGTTTAAATAAAAAATATATATTATTGTTCTCAGAAATCCATGAAAATCGACTAAATGACAGCTATAGTATTTGAATAAAATTTACTACTGACATACAACTGGAACTAACCATGCATTCAAGGTTGTAAATCTCGTAGTTTTATAAAATTTACAAATTAATATATTAAATTGTATAGTAAACGTTTGCGTTTAATTGTGTATATGTATAAGAAATATAAATACACTCATGTTGTATGTATTCATTCTATATACATAAATAATATATAAATTAGAATTAAATAATTTAAAGTAATAATAAAGTAACAATTAAAATTTATATCAAAGATAAGATTTTAAAAATAAATGTTTTTATACTCTTTGATAATTTTTATATTTTTGGTTATGTTAGAAATATACATAGGTCAATTGAAAATCAGTATATATTTTTCGTTATTTCAGTTGTATCCCTTTTTTTCTATATATATAAACAAATGTACTTATAATTTTCATAAACATTAATTGAATATATAACAAATTAACTGAATGTTGATTGCTTTACTTTTTTATTCAGTATAGTTTTTGTACAGCACGTTTGATATTAATGAGAAAATAAATTACAATTATCAATGGATACAGATGACGTTAGTTAATGTTGATAATTTTATGTATGTGTATATATGTATATATACACATATACATATATATGCACGCAACATGTCAATTAAAGGCTAGTATATCAATGACCTGTTGAAACACACGTGGGTGCAGTTTCCTAGCGACAACAATGGATCATTTCCACATTTTTAAGTGGTTTACGTGTACAATTTAGACATTCATACTGCAAATGTTTAAATAGAATTATTTTTGTAAAAATATGTTATACTTAAAAAAGAAATGTTAAAGAACACATAATTGTGAAAAAGATCCACTTTATAAAAATTACATTTCACGGCCTGTTTGAACTACTGCATATTTTCTTAATAAACACATGTTTATGTCAATGGTTGAAAAAATCATTAATGATTATAAAACGAAAGAAATACTTCACGAACAATGAATGTTTTACATTGAATAAAATGAATATTAACACCATACATATTTATTATAGTGATAAATGGCCTGATTATTTTAAAACATTTTTTTTAAATTTGTGCTTGTTCTTTTATATATTAATTATTACGGTATTCTTTTGACATACTATTCAAATTATTTGACAAATGAAATTTTGAAATTAATACAAAGTATAAAAAAATATATGGTATCATACAAGTATAGGAAAACGAAATGAACCATTAATATTAAAAATGAAACATATTTTTTTGTATTTAAAAAAATTGTTCGTATCTATGTCTCCTGAGATATAATTTATGCATATATATTTCCTTTAACACACATTACAACCTATTATTAGAGCTAATTTCAAATTTTCTTTTCAAATAAATATTGCAAGTAACGACATATTTCACACGGTTTTGAAGGATGTTACTAATATTTTATGTATAATCTAACTTCCTCA
>CP092090.1:23391067-23408567 GCA_029203775.1 Neoneuromus ignobilis | reverse complement strand
CGGATATTCACCAAGCGCTTCCAGAATTTCATACTCGTCTACAACGTCCGCAAAAACATTTTCAACAGTTTCAACGCTTTGCTGTTTATTATAATCTCGATCGAACTTATCACAGAAACTTTGCGCTGCGTCATTCTGGTCAACATATTCTTGATCACTTTCTGCTACTGCAGGTAAACGTGGTGATTTAAGTGGCGACGATGTAATGAACGACGATGAAAACGAAATATCCGAAAACTGAGATTCATCAAGATGAGATATTATCCCTCTGCCTCCATTTCCGGTAGAGGTTTTTTGCGTACAATTATTATTGCTAGTAGTCATGACACCATTTTGTTGTCACAAATGTCACTGTCACTTATAACCTCAAAATGTTTTTCTATATTTGAAATCACTAATTTTCCCATAAAACCGAGATTATCATTGTTTATGAACACGTATAGACATATCAGTAATTAAATTAATGTAGGCCACTTGAAAGACTCAGATATGTATTCTTTTAAAAGATATATGCTTGGAATTTCTTTTATTTTATATATTATTCGTATTTTTATCTCGATAATGTTATCTCTGCGAATACCATTAAACAATATATTTATTAGTCTAGGTAAAATGTGAGAAACATTTATAAAGAAAATGAGATTTCATGTATAAATATTTGTAAACTGATAGATAAAGTATGATATGATTCTGACATCGTATTTATATTACTTTTCTAGCGAAAAATATAGAAATATAATTATTTATTTAGATATAATTTTCCTATTTTCAAAATAAAATGAAATGTACAAAATAGCAGCAAAATGAAGATTAAAAAAAACTCATTCTATAGCCGAGTGTGTGTGTGTATATATATAAATGTAATTTATTCATACTACGAAATATGAAAAAAATTTTTTTAAAGATATAAGCAAACATTACTTTATAGCAGGGAGTTAAAAACCTATAACATAGATTTTACTATTTCAATAGTTCTATACAATTAAATAACTTAACTAAATGGCGTATTTTTCAGAGTGCTTCACAGCATTCGTTTAATATTCCAATACATTTATATTAAATACAAGACTTTGGTATTTATAATATATAAACGATTACAATTGTCAAGTATAAAAATGTTATATGTATATTGAAAGTGGGTGAAAAATGTAAATTCTAAGCCAAATAATAATTGGTTGTATTTACAATAATATACAAAATGTGCGTGCGTATTAACATCAATGTAGATAATTTCAGCAAAATATTCTTAAGTGTTCATGCTACTTCAATGCAGAATAAATAGTAAAAATACATAAAATATGTTTTTTTACGTGCATTTATTTGTATACAAATTTATCACTAATACATATAATATACGTATACACATACACATCTATATGTACATTTAAAAATAAGGTTAACTACGAAGTCTATGATGAACAAGTCTAACCATTATAAATATGAGAATTGATGTAAATTTAATTAGTGTGTGCAAAATTAAACGTTATTATCAACAATGTACGCCAACCTTCGTGGAAGAATGAATATGGAGAACGAACGATATTGGAATTATTTATAAATACGATTTTCTTAAATTACGAATTTTTTATACAGCGACCGAATCAAAATTTGTTCAAATGAAGATAGAAACACGTGTACAAGATTACCGACTTGTTGAAAACACCAATAAAAAAAATTAATGATTTAATATGATTT
Organism: Neoneuromus ignobilis; assembly: GCA_029203775.1. Lineage (NCBI taxonomy): Eukaryota > Metazoa > Arthropoda > Insecta > Megaloptera > Corydalidae > Neoneuromus > Neoneuromus ignobilis. The sequence continues at coordinate 23,406,872 of CP092090.1, read as the reverse complement.
TTATGATATATTTGATACCTGTTAAAAAAAACACAATTGAAATTGATTTTATTGCTGAGAATTTAAAAATGCATTGTTTTTTAATTATCAGATTTGAATTTTTTATCTATTGTTTTAAGTTATTAATTGGTATATACTATTTTAGATTATACTTATCAGAATTATAAAAAGAGGACGATATATAATCTGATTAACGAAATTTATTTTTTTAATATTAAATTGTCAGATAAGTTATTATTAGAATCATAGCTAATTGGATGTAAAAAATTTAAAAATAAACAACAATAGTTGTACATTTTATACATTTTTTTAAAGAAACTCAATAAATTTCAACATCAACAAAATTATTCAATTTTACTTAGGTGTATACTTTGCTACATTGTTTCTTAAATGATGTAAATAAGAATCACTCTTTAAATAAGATAAAATTACTTTTAAAAATTCTTAAAATCTATGAACGTAATGATATGAATTTATAATGTACACAGTTCATTTCACAGAACATAGATAATTGCAATTTAATGATGATTACTTTTTCATCTTTCAATTTACTCAAGATGAAAACGAACATTTTGAATATTTACATATTTTGTTATTGTTTTTAAATAATATGTTACTATACGATTGTTGTACTAACTTGTTTCATTTTGCATAACTAAAATTTATATGGAAGAAAAATCTAACCAAAAACTTTATATAATTACCCTAATTTTTTTAATACTCAGGAAGTGTTCTCACCAAGTTTTATATTATTATCATAATATACTTGTTCTCGTTTTCTTTATTATAATAACCATTTCGTGTAATATTTTAACTATTATTCAAATTACGTAACCACTTATTTATTTTTCAATATTTACATAACTATAAGACCAAAGCATGATTCAAAAATTTATAAAAAAAAATAATTATTAAACTTAGTACGAAATGATACACAAAAAACATTTACTTATATAAAAAAATACTTCTTACGAACATGAATATGTGAATTAATAAACAATTAATATATATGGTAAATTACTAAATTGCAACCAATACTAAAATACGGTCATTAGCCTAATTATTAATACGTAATTATTTGGAATTTATCCGTCATCGATGTGCATGTTTATTTATGAATATATATTCTGAAACGTCAAACTAAGCATATTTTGTGAACAGATCACATCCTTTAATACTAAACAATAATAATGTTACAATAGTAACAGATCGCATTAAAAAAAAATTGTATTTAAAACCAAGAAAAAATGTAAGAAAATTTTAATTCTACATATAATTATACCAAATAATGAAAAATATTCATTATTTATAATAAAAATTGAATATTGAGTAAAAATAATAATAAAAAAAAACATATTTCTTTGGCATAGATATTATTTTATTATATATACACATACACTCCCCCTCCCATATATATATATATATATATATATATATATATATATATATATATATATATATATATATATATATATTCAATAAAACGCGGTTGAGAATTTCTGGTTCATTCATTTTTATTGTATTTGTAAAACACAAATTCGTGTATTTCAAATATGTAATTTTTAATATACAAAAACTGACTAAAAAAATGTCGATTATAAATTATTGTGATTTCTTACAAAGAAAATGTAATACGATATTTATGTGGGATTGTACATGCATACATATATTATAAAAAATCCGATGTGGTTTTATAATTCGTTCTCATGACCCAGAGATAAAGAATAATTTTTTAAAATTATACTAGTTTTTTATGACAAACAATACGAAATAGATTATTAGGATCATATACTATTTCGCATTGTTTAGAGTAATTAATGTATCATTTAAATTAATAATGTGCTTATGTTTTATATATATATCTATATAATGTATATACGTATATGTATGTACAAGTATGTTTGTATTTAAATATAGTAAAGGGAGTAGTTGGATTTCTCATGAAAACACTGGTGTAGGAGCGTTTGTGAATTTTTTAGACATATACATCTAAATGCGAGAAAAATATAATTCAGATACGTAAATATTATACTTGATATACATTAATCTAGTTTTTGTATAAACATACGATGTACACATATATTTGTATATATGGTTATGTCTGTGTGTTTATATAATATAATGAATGACATGACGATTTGAATTAATTTTTAATATTTCAGTTCAAATAAGAAAATTTAATGAATAAAATAATTTTTTCTGCGAAATAAAAGTTTGTTTGTCAAAGTATCACATACTTGCAATTAAAAATGATAAGCAACGATATAATGTAAAAAAAAACAATTTACTTTTAAAATGTTTTATTTAAATGAATATTTTCACCACTAATAAAAATATGCTGAATTTTATAAAATGTAAAATATATATTACACATTGCACTAATCTTATGTTGATTGATAAGTATTGTATTTTATAAAATGTACATGACACTGCATTCAATTATTATAGTAGACATGTGATGAAATCATCCGAAATATTTACGCAGTACACATTACTGAAAATACATCTTGTTAAAAAGTTATATATATATACCATTACCAATTAATAATTATAACATTAAATATTTTTATTTATCAAAAATTTAATCAAATTACATCCTGGCATAACAAATTACTTCGGTCTGAATATAACGTGTGTTTTTTTAAGTATTTTATATTTTAGAAAATTTAGAACTATTAAAACTAACTGGTACATAATTTTATTTTATAATTTAAATACATTTTTAGTATAAATTATGTACAATCATAATTGTTTATATATTGTAAACAAATATATTAAAAATAACAATGTAGACTAGCTGTAATGTTTCAGTTTCTGATCCAAGGTTTTTTTAGTTGTGCTCATGTTAAAATTAAATAAAAAATATTTAAGAATCTAAGGAGACGATACTGAAATTTGATCTTTTTAATGGTACTATATATAAATTGTTTTTAAGTGTGTATTACGTAATAAAATATTATATTCCATCAATTTTTATTTATTATTCTTATAATCTAATTTACAATACGATTATGTAAAATAATTTCTCCAATTCAATCTTATTATAAGAATATTAGTTTTAGATAATAAGAGAATTAGTCAACTAATTTATTTACATTTTTAAAAATTAATTGCTATAAAACCAACGTAAAATTATATCAGAGAAAATTTCTAACCAATTGAAGCATTAATTATTGTATAATAAACGCTAAATATTGTGTTTAAAAATCATATATTTCATACAAAATTTATATTTCAAAATATTTTTCTGCGTTAGGATTATTATAAACGTCGTCTTTTTTATATTAATCATTATTCATCATATATACTTTTTTTAATGCTGACTAATCAGTAGACACTTAAAACGGAAGTGTCAAAATTTCTATCGCTAATTTATTGATCTTTGTGAATTATACATATGTATGTAAATATAACTTTGATTTTTTACAAACAGATTAGATACTAAAAATAAATATTAAGATTTTTTTTATAGTCTAATAAAATGTATTTAAACTGTTTTATTTACTTTTTCTGACACTACATCATCATCAATCATATTTCTTACAATATACTTGAAAAGTCAGTAAATAAAAATATATGACCATTGTTCTATAACTTAAAAATGACAGTACAATTTACACATCATGTTTTCTTAGGAAAATAATTAAATCATTTGTGTACTGATTACTTAATTACAATACGATTTAATAGTTATCTATTAATGTGATAAATCTTTCAAATGCATTAGAAAAATATTTTTTTCATTCACTATTAACGTATGTATGTATATGTATGTAACGTATGTATGTGTGTGAATATATATATATATATATATATATATATATATATATATATATATATATATAAATATTAAATATAAGGAAATTTATACCATCAATTAAAATACATTATCCTTTTTTAAACAAAGTTATTATAATTTATAGCTGTAGAACTATTTATAATACATGAATATTTTTTTTGGATTTTTATGAGAACATTTCAAATTATTAAATTTTTCAAAAACGCAGGCATTATCACAAATATGCATAAAAACAATTATTAATAGCGTAAGAAAAAATTACTAATTAAAACAGTTTATTAATGTATATAGTATAGCATTTCTAAATTTTACAAAATTCAATAGAAAGTAAACTATTTCATTTTTTAAAAATCAATATTCGAAGTATTAAAAATTAGACAAGGACAACAAATCAATATTGTTATTATCATCCATTCAAACTAAAAACGTCAACAAGAAAAAGTGTAATTCTTTATTACAATTGAAATATACGAGGTGATTTTTTTATGACATTATGAAGCTACTATGTCTTTTATAATCATAAATATCAATTCATAAATTTTAATTTATAGCTTTTAGAAAATAGAATGTATCAAATTCAAGACATTTTAAATAAATTTGTATTTGTTATTAGATAAGTCTTAAGAGTTTTATATTTTTACAATAATTATTTTGAAATTATCTTTTATGTTTACGTTAAAAATATCTGCTAGTATAATTAAGAACTTTGACCAAAATATGTGTAATTCACTTAACATTTTTCTAAATAAATTATAAACATATCTAGTCTAAAATTATGTTTAAGTTACTTTAAAAGGAAAATGTTTTGTATATATGTATTATGCGAGTGTATTCGTATGTGTACACACACAATCGATATTTGTTAAACAAATACTGGTTAACTATTAACTAAAACACAAAAATATTTCTAAGGATATAATAAAAAGCATAACGAAATAATATTTGAGTAAAGAATATTACCAATAATACAATAAAGTTATAAAATAATTGATACATTCTAAATAAAAAGTTTCTCTAAGAAAATAGTATTTTTTTTCTTTTTAAAATTACAAAAATTATAACTATCTTGAACAAGGTAAATTCAATATACATTTGAAAGAAATATTTTCAATGAATTTATTTATACAATATGTAATACTTAATTCAATTTTGTTGAAATATTAGTTTATATACATTTATTAAAGATCCTACTAAAGAACATATTTTTTTAATCAAATGCTTAATAGAAATTATTTATTTAACGTTATTACTATATAATATATAAATATTAAAATGTTTGTAATGCTAGACTAGTATTTGCAAAACAATCAATAATTACAGTAATTTATTATAATTTGTAAAAGAATTTGAATATGAGTTTAATTTTTTAAAAGACTTGAGAGGTAAAATATAATAAGAATATTTCAATAATCAATGTCTACAAATGTTTATATTGCAATGAAATTATAAACATGCATATTTCAGGGTTGTTAACGATGGATGAAATTCTTGAAACGTAACAAATTTGTATAAGGAAATTTATTTCTTATAGTAAAAAGTAACCTTTAAGTTATGAATTACATTACGATGTCAAAATCAAACCACCTTTCACAATACCGGGATTGCGATATAAATCAGTAGCCGTACACACTGTATTTATTTGCACATAAAGATTTCAGAAAAGTTTAATTACAGTTTAATCATGTGACACTAAATCAATTCGTTAATACAATACACAGTACAGTTAAAAATTCAAAAAAGAAATTGAATGAGATTCGTGAACCTTTATGCACACACACTATACAGTAATTCAACGGTTACTAACTCGTACTTTTAGCTTTAGGCTGTCTCGAGTCTGATCACATGGCCCCACCATACAGACAGTGAATGTGATAGTATGGCAGTACAATAAATATATACACAATCGGTGTAAGACTGAAATAAGAGTATATTGCACGGTATACAATAACGCAAATGATCCTTCTTTAACATAATGTAATACTACTTTCTATACAGTTTGTACTTGATAAAATATAAATTATTTTCAGCGTACATATTGACATAAAAACATATGACGTCGAATAATTATATCCATATTATATGAAAAAAATAATATTACTTATGAATGTCATTGCCCATTATATATATATATATATATATATATATATATATATATATATATATATATATATATATATATATTTAAATACACACGCAATAATCAATGTCTTCGCACTTTTTAATTAATTGAAACATAAAATAATAATCAATTGGTTTCACTTCAGTGGCTATAAAATTCTAATATGTCTAAACTCCTATAAATCGCAATCATCGTACATTATCTGTACAGTAATAAAATAATATCATTAATTAACTAGCGAAAATAGGCATAATGAGCTATAGTTTACAAATATATTTGTTATATTTAGTTCAAAATAAATTAATGAAGTGTAAAAGTATTCGCCATATGGGAAACATAAGCAATTTATTGATATAATTCGTCATTAAATTAAAAAAAAATTTTTTTATTGTTTTTTGTATTTTTCTAACAAATATTATATTTATTATAAATTAAATATTTTTTTTTCATTTAACGACTTTATTGAATTATATCAATAAACTGCTTATGTTACCCATATGACGAATACTTTTGCACGACAGTATATATACATTTCCAAAAAAATAATTGGAAAATATAAATCAATTTCAAAATATAAGTAAAAAAAAAAACATTTAAATTATGATTAATGTTCATACGCATGATAATTGCTTTACAGATATTTAAATTTATTAATATTACTGCATATAAGTTGAAAATAAGAACCAAACTTACAAAATTTAATATAATTGTTTTTTACTTAAAAATATACATTAAAAGTTTAAACTTAAATGTAACATATTGGATATCATATTATGTTAACTATTAAATAACATTGAATTAATATATATATATATATATATATATATATATATATATATATATATAAATATATATAAATTTCGTACTAAATTACTTTTTTGTACCAAAATCTATGGTATTTTTTATCATTCAATATGTAAATGTAAAAATTATTCCATGAAAAAACTGTTCGTTAAAAATGGTAATTTAATAGGTACGGTGGAAAAACAAATATTGTTATATTGAGATTGAAATTGCAAAAGAGATAATTGACCAAATACAGTAATGAATTACGTGAAAAATCAATTGTATTAATATTGATTTAAAAAACACACACAGATAACAATGATAAAAATATTTAAATAAAAAGAAACCTAATTTGTATCGATAAAAATATTTTTTAATATATAAAAATAATAGAAACGAACATAAAAATTAAATATTAATTTAAATTTTAATTTCAAAATCATATAATGCATTAATCATTTCTTTAATAAGCAGAGAAAATATTTCGTATTATGTAATATGTAATTTATTGAAAAAATATGAAAATAACATTAGAAAAATCATTAGTGTCATGATATAAAATATTAACATACATAATCATATATTAAAGTATTATTTGTTCGAATAAATTGCTTGGTTTTCATTATGTAGTCATCTTGAAATTTATAATTAATAATTTTAAAAAATTAGAGAATAAAATCATTCCGTATAACTCTAATGCTATTCGATTTTTATATATGGTCATCCAAATGTGACGCCTAGATTTGTGTTTTAAAAAAAGAAACATGTGTATAGGGAAAGGGTGGTGTATAGGGAAACGTGTATAGTTTCTTTTTGATAAAACACAAATCTAGGCATCACATTTGGATGACCATATATTTTAAGTCTATAAATCCAAATTTTCTAAATAAGAATATTAAATCTCTTTTGAATAGATTACATATATATATATATATATATATATATATATATATATATATATATATATATATATATATATATATGTATATATTTATTTGGAAAAAAATTATATAGACTAACATGACAGAGACTAACTATCAGTATTAAATTAAAGGTAAATAATTGATAAAATTAATATATAAGTTGCAATATGTTCCATAAAATGATAAGTATTAATCTAGTGTATTTTAATATGATTTTTTAAATAAATCCTATAGTTTTATTTAATATCTAAAATAAATAATAAATGTTAGTAACTAAATCATTAGACATTTAGTTATTGATATTTGATTATTCTTTAAGAATATTTGAACCGTATAAATTCGAATTTTTTTTCTTTCTAGAATACAAAATTCATCAACTATTTTCGATAATTATGATATATATGTATCAAACACTATACATAAATAATTTTCATAATTAACTGACAAGTATATGTATATATTTAGAACGAAATATATTTTATGCTATTTATGTAAATTTGTGTGTTACTCATCGTACCTCTCACAATGAAAAACAGTATTATAAAAGTAATATACGTCATTACTGTTTTATTGAAATTAATGAATTGAATATTAATAAAGAAATTATATGTTTTACAGTTATATATAAAAAATGCTAAATAAAGTTATATATGTACTACTTGTGCAATTATTATTAGTATAAAAATATTAAATACGCTATAATAAATGTTATACGAGGGCCGTTTGATAAGTATGGTAAATTTATTTATTGTTTAATTTAATTAATTAATAAATCTAATTACATTTTTCAATTTAATTTTTCTTACTTGTTTACCATACTTATCAAACGACTCTCGTACATAATTATAATCGTGAGGTAAGAATCGTGTTTACCAGTAAAAAAATAAATATATTTCATTGATTAAATAAGTATCTTAATTAATTTCAACGGAATTAATAAACCTCTACGAAAATGTTATTGATTATTGTGATCTGTCTATGGTTATCTGAAGGAGAATCTGTATTTAAAAATTATAATTATTTTTGCTATTACTAAAAATCTTTTTAATAATATTAATACTGTATATAAAATAAAATATACAGAATTAATCACGATTTTCACATTCAATTTTGAAAGTAAATAAATTATAGATACGTATGGAATTATGTATGTTTTTATACAATAGGAAATAATATTCTATACTATTGATAATTAAGGTTGAAAATTTGGAATATTTTACTAGTTTAACGGGGTTATTTTTTAAAATTCTAAAAGTAAAATTTCTTTTATCAAGTTATTTATTTTAATTTATAAGTAACTATAAATTATTTTTTCGAAAAGAATATTATTTCTGCATTATTATTCTCTCACGCTATATAAATTCAATACAATACAAACTATTTGAAATAATTTAATCAACTTTATAATTTTACGGAAAGCATAATCTTTACTTTATTTCAAGGATTCCAAATATATATAATATAAACACTTGTATATATATATATATATATATATATATATATATATATATATATATATATATATATTCTATATATGCAAAAATACATACAGTCAAAGTAATGAAACATTTCCGAGAAATATAATACATTTAAATGACAACTATGAAAACATGAATGCAGTATTTTTCAATTAGTTTGTAATGCAAGTGAATCATACGTTTCAACTTTAAAAATGTTCTTTATACAGATGAAACATTCTTATGGCTATGGCACAAGTTGCTATTTTTATCTGGATGAAAAAAGGTTAACGAAATAATGTAAATGAATCGTGTACTTGAGGTATTTATTTTAGTCTGGAATGGAGTGATGCTTGTGTTATTATTTAAATATTAAAATAATAGAAACGTCTCTTATAATAATTATATTGATATTAGCTTGAACGAACGTTATCAATAAAATCTAATAAATCATAATTTTTTTATATATAACGTACTACCTTAATTTAATATAACAATATAAAGTTCGGTCAAGGTTGATGATAATAGGTAAAGAAAACTTGTAAACGATGTTTTTTTTGGATATAGTTGCGGGCAAAGTAAACTTATATTGATTTATAAATGTATACATATATAGGTGTCCCAAATGAGACCGAAGGGTTTAAACATACATTAACTTGCTTACTTTCATCTACTATTCTTTACTATCCATCAGCCTTATCTGTACCATCCTATATAAATATAAATATATATATATATATATATATATATATATATATATATATATATAATATAAAAATTAAAATCAATAACTATTTCATGTAAGATATTATGTTTAACGACAGATATAACTATGATTAAAAATTAAACTATATTATAAAATAGAAATGTGATTACATATTGGATATTGAATATTTTTTAATTTCGTATATTTACTAGATTATATATATATATATATATATATATATATATATATATATATATATATAAAATTAATCATAACAAATACAAGCTTTCACAAATATCAATTTAAGTCTTTATTTTCGATATTTTTTAATGTAAACATTCAAAAATGTTTTATTGTTTAATATGTTTAGTAAATTATATATAATTTAATAATTTTCATTTTATTAATTTTAAAAATTATTTCAAATAGTTACGGTATATGTACGTATTTTTAATACTTGAACTAGATCAGTTTTACGTCTTACAAATAATAAGTAATAAATTCAATTTATATGATAACTATTGTCGAGAAAATGAATGGTTCAATTGTTAGTTTCGAATAATATTTCAAAGTAATTTATAAAACACCTAACTTATTATATGATAAAATATGTAATACAATTAATAATCAATAAATCGATATCGTAAATAACATATGTTATTTTTTATTGACATATATATATATATATATATATATATATATATATATATATATATAAATATGCATACATAACACGAGATAAAAATTTTTGATGGGAAGAAAATAAACATAAAGTTAAATTATATTTTACAGTTTTAAAAAACTAAATTAAGTTACATAATTTAGTTTTATATACATGCCACAAAAAAAATTCTTAACTAAATTGCATGAAAATAAGTATGCATTCCCATTAATAAGTATCTTTAAACTACTAGTAATTATGAACTATTAATTATTAAGAACGGTTTATTAAATATACAGTAGTTCGAGTAATAACAAAAACAATTATTTGTTGTAATGTGAAATGCAAATAAGAAAATATAGCCACTAAAATGCATTTGTTTTATTTGATTTATATATATATATATATATATATATATATATATATATATATATATATATATATACGATGGTTGTTTGATAAGAATGATAAAAAAGTAAGAAAAACTAAATTGAAAAATATAATTAAATTAATTAATTAAATTAAACAATGAATAAATTTACCATACTTATCAAACGACCTTCCTACATATAGTGTGTGTGTGTGTGTATAAAGTTTGGATTTGATAAATTTTGTAATTTATATTATTTTCAGTTAAACGTGGTAATTAAAAAATACACAATAATCTTTTTCAGTTTTGAACCAAAAAAGTTTTTACTGTGACTTAAGGTTTTATTTTTTCTAATCTATTAAATACTACATAAATAAATAAATAATAAATGTATATAGCAAGAAAAAAATACTGAATTTAATTGTTTACATTATTACCAGTGAATAAATAAAATTAATATACAGAATTTTATGCATACTTTTATTATAAATACTTTTATCAGATAAAAATAATCTAATCCTATATTTGTCATAAATATATATATATATATATATATATATATATATATATATATATATATATTCTTATTTAAACAAAATATTTTATTAAAAAAATATTGTTCAAAATACATTCAAATAAGCCACAATTGTTAATACTTGTATATAAGATAATTTCAAACAAATTGAATACTAAATTTAACAAATATATATTTACTAGTTATTGTATCTTTTGACATTTCTAGTTAATTAATTACAAATGTCTTTTTTTATATAATAGTATAATCACGCAAATTTAATATTAGTAGATTAAAATTTTTAGGTATAAAAAAATCAATAAATATAAATATCAATAGAATTTGAAATAAAACCATCTATTTATATTTGATCTAAATTTGTACATAAAAATTTAAATTAAAAGTTTTTTAAGCATATTTTAGTAACTTTATATGTACGTAGCGATATATATATATATATATATATATATATATATATATATATATATATATATATATATATATATATATACCTGCATACACTTGTTACAGTACATATGCCTACATGTAAATAATAAAGGTCATTCAAATGTGACGTATGATTTGTGTTTTATTAAAAAGAAACTATACACATGTTTCTCTATAGATCACACTAGATACATGTTTCTTTTTAATAAAACACAAATCTAGGCGTTACATTTGGATGACCCTATATAATGAAAATATAAATAATGGCATTTTCCAAATGATTTTTTCCAATATATAAATAATTTAGTATGCGATTAATGTGCAAATATTGCACTTTTTATGTGCGTGAGTGTATGTATATACATATACACAGACCGAAAGAAAGATTATTTCTATTTAAAGAATAAACATGACGATTTTTTTTCTTTAAATAGACCATATTAAATTATTAGAAATCATTGCTTCGTTAAACAAAAACTTTTACTTAATGATTAACAAACGTAACCTCAAAATGTCTATCGTTTGTATGGCTAATTAATTAAATTGTTTTATTGTATAAAGTTTCAATTTCAGTTTTAATTATTGTTATTAGTCAAATGACATCTTGATATTAATTTTTTAATATCGCTTTATTATTTAAGAATTTCTTTGGGAAAAAGCTATTTATATCACTTATGAATGCGTTTTTGTAATATTATCAAAGAATATCAAAAATTTAATAAAACATATTTAAAAATACATAATTTTACACGAATAAATTATCATCTCAACACCATATAGTAATAAAAAAGTGTTCAATAATTATTTATTGTTCACTTAACTTAGCGCTTTGATGATAGACATTGTCATCGAAAAACTCATCAGCTTACAAATAAACAAAGTGAACAACAAATAATTATTGAACACTGTCTTAATATCTTATGATGTTGGGGTGATAAATTGATTTATTTGCAAATACATAAATGGTCTGTCATTATCATATTTGTTGACATAGTCCCATTTTAATCATTTTTAAAATTGCCTGGTATACTGACAGTATTAAAATAATATGTTTAGCATTTTTTTAATATCTGAAGAACAAAACTGATTTTCAAATAAATAAAAATTGAAATTACGAATGTTTGAATTTTTTATTTTATTTATAAATACTAAATTACTAGACATAAGTATTATAGTTAATGACATTTAGGCTAAATTTATGTTTATATGCTATAATACAGATATTTAGAAGGAATTTTTTTTTTTTTTTGTGGAGTCGAATATATATTTTTTAATAAAAATTCCACTGGCCATTATGAAATGTTATAATTTTTATTATATACACATTTTAATAAATGTCTTTCTACTAAAAATATAATTAAGACATAAAAGCAAATAATATTCAAATTTAAAGAAGTAAAAGGTTGATAATCTACTACGAAAATACAGAGTATTGCGATTAATTTCTTTTATTGTACTAAATAAGTTTTACTCTCTAAATAAAAAAAAATGTTCATTTCAGTAGGAACAAAATGTCCAAACAATATTCAATGAAATTATAAAATATTTTCATTTATTTAATAAACTTTTTTTAAGAATTCCGCATATTTGTTATATTTTAAAAGTACAAAATTGCATACTAATTTTTTATTGCATTATAACCATGTAACAAGATGTTAACGCTATGTGATTAAAATGACAAATATAGTTGAATGAATTTGTGACTATTATTAAATTGTACAAAAAAGCGGATAATAAACGATAACTCAATGTAAAAGTATGTTCTATGTTACTGCTATGAAAAATATTTCTACAGTCTATTATAATTAACGACACTTATCGCTTTCTTTTAAAAGTTAAGAGATAAATCCAAAAAAACAATTGATTCACACATCAATCAAAGAAATAATAGAAATGTTTGTACATTGTAGTTATAAAAAATAAACATTTAATTGTGTGTAAATTTCATGCACTGTTTGAACTTATTAATTGTTTTGGACGGACGACGTTAAAGTAAATCGTGAAAATACATACTTGACAAAGAAATCCAAATATAAATACTTCTTAATACGTACTTACTTTCAACATATGTATGTATGTTGGGAAATAAAGTCAGAATAAACATAGTGGTAATTACGTTCTATATAATGTATTTCTGCATTCTAATAACTATTTATAAATGTGTAATACATACATACATATATATATATATATATATATATATATATATATATATATATATATATATATATATATAGTTAAAAATAATACTTTATTATGAGAAAATTAAGAGAGTTATTCGTTTTTACAAAAATAGGTATGTAGATAAATCATGAATATAACAGTTATTAATAAAATTAAAAAAATACAAAACGTTATAAAATATACTTATGAAAAACTCCAAAGTATTGAAAAAATAAATTTAAGAAATCATAAATTTCATGTTAACCCACCAAACAGATTTATATTTTAGTAGAATTAAAGAATCAATGAAAAATTTCAATTCCTTAATAATTACAATTTTAAATATAATACATAATACCATTAATGTATGTTATACAAAACATAATTTATGATTATATATTATATTTTACACCAAGAATATGGAAATTTTAGAATAGTTATATATATATATATATATATATTTATTAGATAAAAAATGATAATAAATTTGAAGATATAGAGATTAAAATGATTACATAAAAATATTAAACCATATGGTTGTTATTGATTATATGAAAATATATTTCTTATTATTAATCGACATATGTTCAATACATCAAAATTTTGTCAACAGTACTAATATAAAAGTGAAATTTTACTTGACTATAAAGTTGTAAATTTTATAATCGCTCCTTCAATATTCCGGCGTTGATGATTTATGTATTTAATTTGAGTGCAAATAATGCTGTAAAATGATTAAAACATTCTAATAAACATTTATTAGTTTCAGTTAAACATGAATAACTGTTTCTTTTAAAAATAATTTATAAAGAATTAAACATTGGTAATTTTTAATAAAAAAATATAATTAATTTAAAGATGATTTAAATATAGAATAAAAATGTGCACAATATAATAACAATGAAATTGTTCTACAATTAAATTTATAAAATTAATATTTTTTTTTAAAAAAAAACCGAACTTACAAGGACGCAAAATTGTACTACAAATGCTTGCATACCTTTAATTTGATTACAAATGTATACATAAATTACTTGATTTCATAATCAATATTGGATAATTAAACTTCTAGAAAGATTGTACATTTTTAGAAAATTCATTAATAAAAATTATATGTATAAAAGTATTATATTGTGTAAATATATATATATATATATATATATATATATATATATATATATATATATATATATATATATATATATGTATAAATATTCTATAAACAAATTATTACTTTCAACAGCTATCTACAATATATTAGTATTTTCTATTTTGCAGATAAAAATTCGTAATACTTTACAACTTACAGCGTTGTTGTTCGAATTTAGAATAATGTTTTTGCTTCCATACAAAATTGATAGGTTTGTCGAATATTTGGCGCAGATTTGCGGTTTGCTGTTTCGTTATTCGCAACATTTTTTTTATTCGTAAATTTTTATATGATGAATGAAAGAGGCATAGCTTTAAATGTTTAACTTTAGTTTTAAACAAAATAATTTGTAGTTATGTATAATAATGATGGTGTTAAATAAAATTTTAATAGTATTAACATTTTTCTTTGATAAATATTTTTAATGATAAATACAGAAGATTACATGAATACTTTTATTAGATAATAAACATATATTTAAAAAATTAGTTGAAGATTGCGGTTTTTTGAAGGCTTTAAATCAATAATTATTTCTATAATAACTTCTATTCTGTTAAAAAGGCCTACGGATATTAAAATAAATAGTAATTAGTAATATTACAAGCATTTTTCATTAACTTTTCAGTATAAGAATCATTATTATATATATATATATATATATATATATATATATATATATATATATATATGTTTATAAGAAATACAACTTT
>CP092090.1:23036067-23388567 GCA_029203775.1 Neoneuromus ignobilis | reverse complement strand
TATTTAGATCATGTCAAGACATTCACGATATATAAACGTATTATAAATAATTGTATACTATCTTTGTGATAATAAATTAGACTAATTTTGAATGAAACAAGCCATGACAATTTCAAATAATAGTATATTATTTTAACACCATTCTATGTGTATCATTTACTTGTTAAAAAGCATAAAATTGAATAATTCAGGAGTTAAAACATGCAACTTTTATTGATCTCATATATATATATATATATATATATATATATATATATATATATATATATATATATATATATATATATATATATAAATATAATATACGCTCAACAACAGAATAGCTTGTCATAAAAATGATATTGAACATAAAATAAGAAATTGCAATTTAATTCAATAGTAAATCTCAATAAGGAGAAAATTCAGATTCTAAAAAAATATCAAGTAAATTTATAAATCGAATAGTTTCATTTACTTATTTTTTAAAATCTAAGTTTTTGTAAATTAAAAAATATTAATGACTTTTTTTAAAAAAATAGTATAAAGTCAAATACAATGATCAATTACCATTAAGTAATATTAAATTTAAATGTATAACTTTGCAAAAATCATAAATAAATTATCATATTTCTTATATGTAAAAAAACGTAATGAATGTATGTTACAATTAAATAATTAAGTAAAACGCACGAAGTGATTTATTTAAACAGTAATTGGAAATTATTAAACAATAATTATTGAATAAGTGTGTAATGTTACTATTTTAAATATGGAAAAGAAGAAATTGAAATAATGAATTCTGAGATATTTCTAATCTTTAATCGAAACAAAAGGGTTATATTTTTTTAAAAAGAAATAAATTTTAAAAAAATCATTTATTGGCATCATTAAATTAACATTTTAAGTTAATTACATTTTGTATAAAATATTGAAATTGGATAATATAATTAGAACAGATTTAAACAATTAAAATGTAATAAGAAATAAACATCACGTTTTTACAAAGATATTAGTAACTAATAAAATACTTCAATTCATTAATAACAACTGGAAAATAGTTTTTTATATTACAAAAAACATATGTTTTGTAATATTAGTTATTGAATACAATATTATATATGAATGTATGTATATCTACATATACGCACACACATAAAACAGATTTTTTTTATTTTGCAACGTTGTGTTTTAAAATCAAGTCAATATAGCAGATTTTATTGAGAAAGTGTCATTTGAAAATATCGCAAAGGTGCAAACGCATTTCCTTGAATTACCAAATATACATACAACGACATTTCATCGCTAATAGATTACATGGCTATAAATAAATACACGAACTGTAACCTTTTCACTGGCCAATGGTCGACTAATCAAACAGAAGAATACTTACCACACCTTTCAGGTCGATATCTAAAAACCTTCACTATAATTTGAATATAGAAGTACTGCTTTAATTTTGTATTTCTGTACTAGATAATCAAAGCAGTCACACAAATTTGCTGAGTTATCATTTTTAAAATAACAATATGAATAAATGTGGAATACTGTTAGAACATCATTTTAAAATATGTTGTTTGTTACCTTTATTATTACTTTCTTTTAAAATTACTATTTTGACGCGAATGTTTTATATAAGAATAAACTAATCTAAATGCATTTGGGTTATACAATAGACATTTCTAGCTCTTTAAGATTATCGAACTTTTAGTTCCGCTTAGAATGAATTGCTATACTTTTGTTGATACGTTAAAATCAATAGCGCGAAACTATTCTTTATCTGGTCATTAATTAACTAGTCGTTTCCGAAATGAGTTTTTTTTAAAAACACAAGATGCAGATCCGCAATTAAATTAAAACGTTAAAAATATCAAATATTAAATTGGTATGCATATTTAAATTATTAGAGTATTTTAACAATTTAGATCTAATGTATTAATTATATAAGTTTTAGGATTATTGACCTATACAATTTTTTGTAAACAAAATACTCATGTAAGTTCCCAAGATATAAATCTTGCATCGAATACATGCTGTGAATGAATGAGAATCTTACTGTACTTTGTATTGAATTTAATAACTGCATATTCCAGTACATGTGTTTTACTTCATTTAATCTAGGTCATATCTTATTAGTATTATGTCATAGTACTATTGAAAAAAATTAAGTATAAAGATATTTATTTACCTAACGTATTAAATATTTACATTTAAAAACGAAGGTAATTTTTTTAAATAGAAACATTTGTAGTTTGAATATAAAACTGAAAAGTACTCCTAGTTATAGAGTTAATACCACAACTAATATAGTTTTCAGAGGATATTTGATATAAGTAAATATAAATACAAAAAGATTTTTTTCTGTCAGTAAGTTATATATACATATACACTGACACAGATAAATCATGGCACAAATGGGTAACATAAGCAATTTATTGATATAATTCAATGAAGTTATTAAATTAAAAAAAAATATTTAATTGAAAAAAAAATAATATTCATTAAATTTATTCATTATACTTATTTTCAATTAAATATTTTTTTTAATTTAATGACTTCATTGAATTATATCAATAAATTGCTTGTTACCCCTGTGTGCCATGACTTATGTCCGTTAGTGTATATATAGCTATGCTCATATGTATTAAACACCCCTGGGAAAATCCAGTATTAATGTTACTATTGAATATCTAAGAAAACGGGTGTCACATACATTTAAGTCTAGGTTCAGTAATGGGATTGTATTGTGTAATTAATAAAATAAATAAATACGCTGAGTGTCTAATACATATGAGCAGAGAGCTCTCTCTCTCTCTCTATATATATATATATATTTATAAATATATATAATAATAAACACACGTTAAGATCAGTTTTATTTACTATTCATTACTTTTTATCGTATGACTCATCTATAAATTTTTAACTATAAAAAGAAGACACTGTGATTGTGATACTTAAACTATGAAATTAGAGACAAAGAAAAGGAAAAGACTTGAATATAAATATTAATATTCAATGAAAAATGTTATGATTTATGTTAATTGTGTTTATTTTTTGTTTATTTACACAGGCGGAAAAACATACTTGTTTTAAATAAGTTCCTATAAACTGTTTCATACACATTTTATATATATATATATATATATATATATATATATATATATATATATATATATATATATATATATATATATATGTGTGTGTATTAATTTATGTGCGTGTATATTTGTATATGAATATATTTTTATATAAAAATATATTGTATGTATGTACAAAATTTATTTTTTAAAAAATAAGCCGATTCGTCGAATTGGTTATATAAAGATTTTTTACTCAAATAGAATAACAAAATATTTTCTTTTCAAATGAACAAACTTAATATTTACTTTCTATACACTATTTTAAGAAACGTAATGCAAACATTACAAGCGAGACTACGTGATTGCTTGGTTTGTTATGAAGTTTATACTTTTATATTTAGAATTAAATTATATATGTATTCTTCTTATTTATTTATTTTTATATATATATATATATATATATATATATATATATATATAATAAATACATAAATTTGATCCAAATATTTTTTTGATATAAAATACAAAATTATTATATTTACTTTATATTAATTACAATTAACTGTACATCAAATTAAGATTTGAATTTCTCTATCATTTTGATTGTTTTTTATCTTTTTTCTTTCACACTTGATTAAATATGGGCTAAATAATTTAAATTCAAAAATAAACATGTTTGTACTTAATATGGAGTAAAGTATTCTTAATTTTAACAAAATCTAAAAAAATTCCGATAAGTTTTTTCCTTATTTTTTTTTAATTAGAATATTGAATTTTTGTGTTCTTAAGAAAAAGAGTAAATTAATAAAAGAAAAGTAACCAGTAAATTTATATATGAAAATAATTTATATATTTTTAAAACAAAATATTTAGTTACTATGTAATTTTAAATAAACTTATTGCATATTTGTTTGAGAAATCGCTGCTGTTATAATACTATTATTTTGAGATGTAAATTAACACAAACAATGAACGAGCCATTTATTTAATAAATATACAAATAATAATCTCGTCATAAATAAATAATTTAAAAAATTGTGCCGTGATTTTCTCTTAAAAATATAAAAAATACATAAATAGAAAATTAAAAAAAAAAACAATAAATACTAGGGAATTATGCACTCTAGCGACGAAAATGTATACTATTGGTGTATACTAACTAAAATTCGAGTCGGTAATATAGAAAACTATGAAAAACAGAACACTGAACTAATCTATATATTCGAATTTATAGTAATGAAATATTTCAAAGACGAATATAATTATTTTTAAAAAAATGAATTACTTACTAAAATAGTTCAATGTCTCGCGGATTTGATCCGGTGTGAGTTTCAGGTCAATTTCTTCAGGTTTTAATGCTGGACTTGGAATAAACCAATCCTGATTTTCGTACCCTGTAAAAAAACGATCCAGTTGTTACAATAAATTATATAATATACACACACAAATATTATTCAAATATTGTCTTTACATATTCAAGTGTTCCTTGAATAATTAAATGAAATTAAAAACATATGGCCACTTTATTAGTTTAGTTTATTCACATTAATGTAAACAATAAAATATAATGGACTATGTGTACATATCCATTAAATTAGTCCATATAGTATTTAAACATAAAAAAGTAAATAAATACATTAAGAAGTAAAAATATTTGTTTATATTTAAAAAATATAAAGTAATTTTGAAACATTCAAGGATAAGAGATATTCATAACACAGTTTATTAATGCTCTTGAAAATTAATTTTAAATAATAATATACATAAGTGTATTGAAATATATATATGGTTGAAAAAATTATTCTACAGATAAAAAAATCATCTAAAACTATTACATTAATTCTTCTATTTCTTTTGGTATAAATATGCTTGAGAAATGAATTTGACATAAGTTGTGCATTTATATATGTTATTTTTTATGCATTTTAAAATGAAGTTAGTTTTATTATGTACTGTCGAACAAAAGTATATTTTAGTAACAATTACACGTTTTATATACAATGGACTTAATAAAACACATTTTTTTCAATAATTATTTAAAGCAAAAGAATTTATTTTTATTTGAAAGTGAAATATATGTCAAGAATAGAGTGTAATATATATTAATTAAAATTGATACATTGTCATTAACTATGCTAATAATAGAAATGACGAAAGAAAAAATATTATTTTACACTAGGTAGTTAAATAGTAAGGAAAACATATTTACAACTTGAAGATCGAATATAAATGAAGAATAAACCAATAATTCACACATGTTTATGAGATTTGTAAAGCAACAACACACAATGAACACTAATTTAGGCGAGGAAAATGTCAGATATTTCAAACAATTTAGCAATTTGTATGAAACAATCATAGAATTAGAAACCTTAGAAACAAATTGTTATGTAATTACACATAAACGTATATATATATATATATACGAGGGTCGTTTGATCAGTATGGTAAATTTATTTATTGTTTAACTTAATTAAATTTTTCAATTTAGTTTTTCTTACTTTTCTACCATACTTGTCAAACGACCCTCGTATGTATGTATGTATATATATATATATATATATATATATATATATATATATATATATATATATATATATATATAATATACATACACACATGATTTATTTGAAGAATATATAATATTTAAAAGCATTTTTTCAGTTTACTTTTCATCAAATATAATATTTCTAAAATCATAAAAAAAATAGCATACAAATTATATAATAATGTCAAACACTTTAAAATGTTAACAAAAATGTTTATCCTATTTGCAGATATAAAATAAGAAAAATAAGATAAAATTGATAAGTTTCGGGCAGACAGAGAGCACCTTTTAATATTTTTAAATTCTGACGTTTGTAAGTAAGTAAACTATCTTTTATTTTAATTAAAATAAATTGTTATTTTATAAAGGTGCTCAATAATAACTTATTTAATTTATTTGTTCATTGTTCATTTTACTCAACAAAAAACTGAATTATAAAATCAGATTTTATTATTGTATATGCTATTTTGATAACGATAGTATAGCTATCGAAATACGCATACGCGAATAAAGACAACAATAAGTATTTTTTCGAATACTTTTATAGAATCTTTTGATGTCTTAAAATAAATTTGCCCCAGTATAGAAATAAAGTGTTTTTTTATTATTGAAATACTTTTACGAGCAATGTAAAGAATAATAATTAAGAAAAGATAATAAAGAATATGAAGAAAGTATATTCACGGCGACTTGATGTTAATAATAATAATTTAAGTTTTTTTATATATATTATTAATAATCACAATAATATTATTGTACATTAACATGTTATTGATTTTGAATCAATATTAATGAACAATAAATATAAAAAGAATATTTTAAATGCACAACTTAATACAGTGACATGAGAAATTAATCATGCAATAAAAAAAAGCTTCCAAACTTGTAAAAATATTAATTCTGTTGATATAAACAACAATAATTTTCGAAAATATTTCATAAAAGTACATAAAATTATAACACTGGATTATAATTAATATAATATTAATTGACAGCAACTTTCTTAAAAATAGAATTGTATTACGAAAATTGAAAGAATCTAACACATATTTACAGAATTAAAATTATAACCAATTATTAAAATTTGGTATATGAATACTAAAATGTTTTTATTAGCAAAAATCCTTACCGGCAAATTCCGTTAATGTATCAGCTCGTAACTTATATCTTGGAATTTGTTCCTCTAATAAACTAATAATTTCCACTTCTGGAATTTCACCACCACTACACACCTCTGTAAAGAAAAAACAAACAAAACTATTAGTTTTTTATTGACATACATAAGTACAGAAAAAATAAACACGAAAACTTATTATTAATACGTAACACACACAAAATGACTAGAGGTCATGCACAAATAACACGAAGAATTGATTAATAATTACCAAAATTGAATCATACATCTTTTATATTGTCTATTTAATTAACTGTAATTTAAATTAAACTATATATAAATATAAATATATATAAATATATATATATATATATATATATATATATATATATATATATATATATACATGAATATCTAAACTAAATATTTATAAAAATAACTTTACCACACAACTTTTCTGTACGAACAAGCCACATGAAAACTATGTATTTATCTACTTTCAAAGGTAAATAAAATGTGATTTATTTTGACCTGAACTCAATCACAAAGTCCAAAAGAACCTTTGAAAGGGATAACAATATTCTTAGAATACAAATCTTCATGCATAAATTATTACTTTATTCACCACCTATGTTGTTTGTAGAAGTGACATACGTTCACAATTTAATCTTAGATATTTTGAAATTGTACAAAAAAGCAAAAACACAAATAACAGATAAGCAGTAAATAATCTTAAAGCAAATACGAGGGTCGTTTGATAAGTATGGTAAATTTAGTTATTGTTTAATTTCATTAATTAATTATTAATTTAATTAAATTTTTCAATTTAGTTTTCTTACTTTTTACCATACTTAAAAAACGACCCTCGTAAATACGTTGTATGATTTTCAAGAATGTTAATTTTAAAACCTCTATATGTCATTTTTGAATCATATCGCTGTAGACATACCAATCTATATAAATATATATATATATATATATATATATATATATATATATATATATATATATATATATATATATATATATATATATATATATATATATATATATATATATATATATATATATATATATATATATATATATATATATATATATATATATACGTAAAATTATGTCGATTGTAAATTATATGATGTTTTTAATATTTAATAATAAAATAATATTTCTTAGTAAAGACTAATATTAACATACATATTTATTTAATGTGTAAAAATAGTTTATTTCAGATGGAAAATTAAATTTTAAGATCAGAATTTATTCTAAATACATAAACATCTACATAACTTTTGTTTATTTTTTTAAATAAAATATTTATATATTTTACAATAATGTACATATTAATAAAAATAAATATTAGTTTTGGTCTATGTCATATTTGTTATACTAAATTTTTATATCAGAATTGTTTATACGATTGGATAGAATTTTTTATATATATAATTTTTTTATCAGATATATTTTATTAAAAAAAATGTTTAAACATTTATATTTCATTCAGTTATTTGTAATTTTCAATTAATATTTTAACATTGATGATATTGGCTTATAAATATATTTTAATTCCATAAGTTATATTTATAAAATTAATATTATTCGATTTGTATTTTTTATAATGAATCAATATAATAAAAAATACAAATATAACAAACTAACACCGTAAGGAAAAATCTTTTCATTTTCAGTTTAATTCTTTATCAAATTTAAGAAAATTTAATTATAATCTTTTTAACTATTTTGATTAAATTATTTGTAGTCCAAAATATAATCTAAATATTTAATAACAGTGATTTTTTATAAGGAATAAATTCGGAACAAGTAATAATTTTATGTTATTTGTTTCTACATTACCCGTGAAAAATATTTATTAGAGTAAAATAAATCGTTTTATAACAACTGTTCTTTTTTCCATAAATGGTAAAATTGAGCTAATCTTTTATGTTTAAAGAAACGAATTACATATATATATATATATATATATATATATATATATATATATATATATATATATATATATATATATGCTTTATTTAAATGTATGATGCTTGTCTTATATGTTCATGACCCAATAAGCTGACATTTGAATTATATGAGGCGAACAGTTGTTATTATTGAAAGAATAATATAGTTTACCTTGTAAAAAACAACTTTAAAAATTCATATAATATGGTTTATATAAGCCTTATGAAAGATGTATGTATATAAAATTTATTTAAAATGATTATTATTTGAAAACATTTTTTTAAGAAATTAGTAAGCCATTGTGTATTAAAATTTTAGTTCTTGTTGCACGAAATTAAATTTAGTTGTTTTATTTATAACTCTATAAAACAAACAATGTTATAACAAACATACCGTTTCCCCATTTAGCTAAGATTTTATTTCGTCTTTCTACTAATGATGGAGATAATTCACCATTTGTCCGGCCCCTACGTGCCTTTCGCAGATTGGGTACGAAAGAAGTCGTTTCTGTCATTCTACTTCTTCCTTACAACGGCATTCACGCGCCGTTAAAAAGCATTACCGTTAAACGATACTATTTAGACATTATTATTTAGTGTGAATAGTTGTTAAGTACATTTAAGAACACTGTTTACAGTTCAAACATAATATCAAAACCGTGATTTAAGTTTTAAATTAAAAAAATTTAAATGGAATGGTTTTTAAAAAAAATGAAAATGTAAAACTTATATATAGATAGATATTTATAAGATATTACTTGAAAAAAATAAATACCTTTTTTCAATGATTTTATGAACAATAAATATTTAATTAATTTGCATAACAATCCGCATTTTATAATGATATTTCAAATTAAGAGGACATTGATTTTGTTCCACTCAAAAAAATACTGCACACATTACATAAAACATATGAATTGAGAATTTTGATCATGATCCAAAATCAGGCATCAGTACGTACTGACTAAATATAAAAATGACCGGTCGTTACATAATTTTTCTGTTTTCGAGTATAGTTAAAGCAAGTTAAAACATCACAACGAAAAAAACGAACCCTAATGTAAAAAATACCACGAAAAACGGCAACCACGCTAATTTATATTTATCCATATTGTTGTGACAATTTTATTAAAACTAACACCGCAAAAGTAGAAACGCACGATTTGGTTTATGGACACAAACTGAAAATAAAATATAAACACAAAATGTTGTAACTATAGTTATTTGTATATTTATTTTTATCGTATTTTTGGCTTTTTATCAAACTTTTCAAACATTTATAGAATATTTCTTGGAAAAATAGTAATTCTCAGACATGAATGAAATACAAATTAAATGTTTCACGTGATGAAATTGAACAATGCTTATTATATTTTTTTTTAAAATTTTAAAATGTCAACAATGAAGTAAGAATTTCTTAAACAAATACTGAAATGTTTTGGATTTAAGTGGATATACTAGTTCAAATGAAATAAAATCATTATCACTTAAACTACGCATGAATGTTTCGTTATATATATATATATATATATATATATATATATATATATATATATATATATATATATATATATATATATATATATATTTATATATGTGTGTGTATCTGTGTAATGAAAAGAAATTTCAATCAAATCAATTTATTATTATATAAATTATATATAATTTCAATTCTATTAATGTTTGACTTAAGTTTAGTTAATATTTCATATTTAATTCATAAATTTTGTAATCATTATTAAAAGCCAGAATTTAAATATTAAATTATAATTAATTAATAATACTGGAATTTGAAAAAATTAAATATATGTATATATTTTTAATTTATTCGACGAACTCGATGATCTAATGAATGTATTATTCATAAATGTTATTTATAAGATTTATATAATAAAGAATCACTATTAACTTATTAATTAATTTAATTTGTTAAAATTAAAGTATGTTGTTCAAATCTATATTATAGTATGTATTAAAAAAAAATTATTCAATGCAACCACACTGCATGAAATCACTAGTCAAAAGGCGTTAATGTGAAAAGATACGGATTCACAATGTACAAAAATAAATACTAGAATACTGAGTGCATGGATGATGAAGACGCCGAAGATGTTTGGCGATAAGCCAATTACAATAATGGGGTAGCCAACCTCTACGATGGAAACGAACCTTTATGTTCTCGTGGCGGTTTAATATAGTGTATGACGATTATCATTCAAAATAACTTAAATTCTCATCAGATGATCGAATTTTTACGCACTATAATAAATTCGATTACATTTTACAGTTGGTACTTTTTGTGAATTTTATATTTATATTCTGTGTGTTTCATTGATAGTGTGATTAAATAATAAAGAAAACTTATTCATCAAAGAATCCAACATTAAAAATATTTAATAAATAAATTTAAAAAAAACATTAATATTTAGGTATAAATATTATACTTGTGTTTTTCAATTTTCATTTTTATATACTAAATTTATAACATAGTCTTTCACATGTAATTATTAACTTTATACTACTTAATACTTAATTTTATATATCATTTACTCTACTTTTTACTTTATTATTAGAAACGTAATATTATTACATTTAAATCTATTTTAATACCGAATCTCATAGTCGGTTGTATAGTACGAATAAAATTAATATAAAGCGTTGTTTTTATTTCAATTTGAAAAATTAATTCATTAAACATATGCGTATTTTTAACAATTCTTATAAATTATTTGTGTTGTATTATTGAACATTATTAAATGTTTAAAAAGATTTTAATTAAGAATTAAATATATGTTTCATGAATCGAAAATAAAAGTATTAAAATGATCGTTTTCACTTTTTCAAATGTCAAGTGTGTATTAAAAGTATTATTGAATTATTTGTATAAATAAAGTTTTATTTTTTGCTAATTTACGAATATAATTATTAAAAAATGGAAATGAATACAAAAAATCAACAATTGTATACTTAAATAATATACTGTTTTTCGCTATAAATTTATGGTTTAAAATATTTTTTATAAGAGTATATATATATATAATATAACACTGAAATCATATACGAAATAAACGTTATTTAATTTTCAATTTAAATATCCTAATGCTTTTTTATAATCAGATTACATATTATATGCATATAAAAAAATAAATTACTTACTTTTGCATTAAGAAACCTTAATATATACAATAACGATAATGTGATGACACTTGACTTAGTGTTAATACTTTTATCATTTTATTCATAAATAGACGTTCAACAGTAACAAGAACAGTATTAAATCATTTTATGTAGAAGATTAAATTTAGTGAGCATGAAGTCATATCTATAAGCACATTTGTATGTCAAATGTTAACCGTTGATGCTTGGAAATGAGCCAGTGACAAAGTCGTTGAGTACACATATGTATGTGTATGCATGTATGTAACATGAATGATTGATTCTCTCCTACTGTGTTTTCTTTTTTATATATGAGGTTGGATTATAGTGGATGTAAAAATAAAAATGAAAGTAAATACCACGATCATGTAAGCAGTCAAAAGACTATATTGCGATTTCAAAGACCTCAATTCGTAATGTTTATTACAGAACATTTTTTTAAGTTAATGTATTCAACTAACGGTTTATTTTTAGACTTTGTTTTGCTTCAAAAACATTAAACTTTAAACAGGGTGTGAACATCGGATTATAATTAAAAATATTTCTATATAGTTTGAAATGTTTAATTAATGGTAATTGCACACACACACACAAACACACACACACACACACACACACACATATATATATATATATATATATATATATATATATATATATATATATATACACACACACACACACATAAACACACACACACAACGAAAGTAAAAAAATAATGTTTAATATGAAGTAAAATTCACGTATAAAAATAGAGATTATAATATCACAAAATTATAATTTAATTAATTTGTTGGAGTTGAAGGTTACCTTTATTTTTGTTAAGTCATAAAATAACTACGCGTGTGATAAACATAAATGTGATTTAATATCAGTCAGAGGTACAATGTATAAATAAAATACATATAATCATTATACTCTTCAATTGTATGCATAAAATGACTGTTGACTATAAGAATAAGGAAAAAATAATAAGATTGCAGTAATTATTCGATGACATTGCAGAATGAAAACAAATAACACTAATTAGACATTAAAAAGTGTTAAGATGTGAGTTTTATACGTAAAAGATACAATGCAGTGGAATAAAAGCATTACAAGAAATAAATATAAAAAATATGTTGTACTGATCACAAGAAGAAAAAAATACGTTTTAATTTTAATCAAATAATTCTTTTATGTGCTTGTTTATTATATAATATATTGTAGTTGTATGTATATATATATATATATATATATATATATATATATATATATATATATATATATAATATAAATCGAAAGGAAAATATTAGGAATTTTTAAATTTGATTAGAAAACCTTTAAATGGATATGAGAATACACTAGGGTAATTGATATAAAAGAACAAAAAAATCTCTGAAATGGGCATAGGCAGAACATACGAGTATAGCAAGAGGAGAAAAGAATAGGTTGACAAAAATCATTATGGAGTGTTGACCACGAGCCAAAAAGTGACCTAGAAAGAGACCCTATGAAAGATGGTGGGATGATTTTGTAAAGTATTGTGGAGACGGGGATGGATGAGATTGGCCGGAGACAAGAAACAATGGGAGAATTTTAGGAAAACATTCAGAGGACCTAATGACATTCGATGATGCTTTCGTACAATGGTGGGCTCTGATATAGGCTTTTATGATGATTATATATATATATATATATATATATATATATATATATATATATATATATATATGTAACATTTTTTAAATACTTGTATTTTTTTAAAAAAAATAAAACACATTCCAAACACATTACATAAAGGTGTTTGACAAATTATAATCATTCCATCAATTAATTTATGTATGTTTACATATTTATTGTCTAATAAAAAATATGTTATAATTTTATAAACATTTACACTGATATTCAGACATGTCTATTAAAGATAAAATAATTATCTTGGTATACAAATAATAATAAATGATAAGATACTTATTTCTTAAGATAAGAATAGTAAACACGAATCATGTTAATGTTGCATAGGAACATCTTGTAAATCTTAAAATTGAACGTCGTCAATATATACATATGTTTATTTAACACTAGAAAGACTGAAATTTAGTATATACCTATATTGCCCAAAAGCAGTCAAAATGACTGCATTGTGAAAGAATAACTAATGTGTAAAGAAATTTGTTTAAAATTAATTTTTAATATTTTTTATATTATTTACAGTTATATAACAAGTTATTAGTAAATATTAACAATAAAAAAATTTACTTCTCTTGGAAAAAATAATTTATGATTATTATTGAAAAAATTTGGAGGGGCCATCTATGAGAACTAGTTTTTACTGTATATTTTCTGGCCATTTTATCCGCCATATCAACTCCAAATTTTGTGCTGTTATAAAATTGAAGACTCCGGTAATATTTTTTTATTACTTTTATCAATTTTCACAAATTTATGCTTAGAACTTAGAACAGCTACTCTTTTATTTGATTTGCTTTTATATATTGTAAGAACACAATTCTCTGATTTATATAGCAGAGTGGAAAAACGAGGCATGTTATCCTTCGTTTGTTTGGCTGCTTTGGGTAGTTCTCTTTTGTTTCCTCTAATAGTTCCAACTAGAGTTATTTTTGTGGACAATAATTTTGTCGCGAGTTTTAGTGAAAAAGTTATCGGTCGTGATATTTCTTCCACAGCTTTTATATGGCTCGACAAGTAAAACAACGTGTTCACTGATTGACGATGGTCGTTGTTCATCTTTCCTCAAATAAGGAAAACCATTCAAAACATATTTGCTACTAACATCTGATACAAGCCAGAATTTGATGTCAAATTTGTTGGGTTTATTATATACTATATAAACCTGCACCTGACTTTTGACGGAAATAATTGCTCGTCAACTGTTATATTTTATGGTTGATAGCAAGCTTGACTATTTTCAATGAACTTGTCCCATATTTCCGAAACCAAGGCAAATTTATTTGTTTGTAGGCGCCTACTTCTTTCGGTTCTTTTGTCAAAACGAATAAATCGTAGGATTTGCTTGAACTTTTCTCTCGCCATAGTTTTTCTAAAAAATTCGGGACCCCACTTTGCTGACCATAAATAACTCAGTTTTAAATTTTTTGCCTCGTAGGCTCCACGAGCATAGAATTTGTTGCATCTGATTCTATATCGGAGCACTCTTCACTTATATTCGTTAGCTTTTCCAATAACTCACTTCTATTCGACATTTCTTTCATGAATTTAGAGCGCAAAAGAAATAAAATAAACAACTTGTTATAACAAGTATCACTGCATAAAGATTCAAATAACAAGTACTACTTTAGTTTATTGAGCAACTGCAACTTATCAAGTATACGCCCAAATCGACAATTTATCATGTACTTGTATGTTATCATGTAAAGGTAATCGAAAAAAAAATGAAAACTATTATTTCAATATAGAGCCGAACTGGTCATATAAGAAATTTACTCAATTCAATAATAAGAGTCATTTGATTATTTAAAATTTCCCAAGCAGTCAAAATGACTGCTTTTGGGCAATATAGGTATAACACATATATATATACCGGAAATGAAGGAGGGGGAGGTAACTACAATTATTAATAAACGCATTTATATGTTGTACAAAAAGTCACAAAATTCTAAGAAATTGTGTCATTATATACATAATTGTTTTTCTAATTGAAATTAAAAAGCAGTCAAAATGACTTCCTTGGGCAATCTAGTGTTAAATTAAAAATAGGTTGACATGTGTAATTATTTTAGAATTTTTGTTAGAAAAATCACATTTATTTAATTTTATTTACAATAAAATATTTAAACGTAATTAAAACGTTTTAACATCAAATTTACTGTAGAAATATATTTTTATGATCAATGAAGAAAATAATTGTTTTAATAGTTTTTTTTTTAATTATATACATAAATGATTATACCAAATTAAAATTTTTAACAGATATACAAAAAAATACTTATAAACGAAGAATGAATGTAGTAACATTTTTACTATAATTTATTTATTTTCATATAAAAAACGAAATAAATTTAAAATTCTTGTCACACGGTAAATATTTGAAATCACTAAGATACGTTTTTAAGATTCTTACTGTAGTTTTTTTAAGTGACCATGGAGTAAAATAACCATTACCTATTTTTATTTAATGCAATGTCATATACACAACATAACAAGAATTATTTATAGTTTCATGACCTCTTCCCCAGTAAACCTTCATATATTTTTACAGTTAGGACAATTATATTTTCAAAATTTTGTGAAAATTACCTGTAAGTGTTTCAGCGTCACGTTGCTGGTAAAATTTCGTCTTCTGGCGATTAACAGACGTAACCGCTTGACGATCCAGCTCGAATGTCACCGACGATGTGGCGGGTCGAGAGCGACCCGACACATCCTCCAGGGTAGCCAGTTTGGACACAGACGCGACACACTGTACCGCGTCGCTCTCCTGAAATAAATAAATAATGTAAAAATGAAATAAATCTGTACAGTTTCAAATTGTTATATAAGTATATAATACAACAAATGCATGCATATACACTATCACACACACACGCATATATATATATATATATATATATATATATATATATATATGCGTGTGTGTGTATAAATCTCACTCTATGACAATGCCTTATTTTTCCATTACTCATCTCAACTCAAAAACCACTATACAAAAACTAAATAATAGCTACAATAAATATAATTGAACATAAAAATGAAAAAATGGTTAAAATGTAATCATAATCAATACTATATGGAATCAAAATGATAAGATTATTCAGAAGACGATTATTATGTATTTTAAAAGATTGTTAAATATTATGCTTTTTAACAAATTGTTAATATAATTATTTGGTGTAATTAAAATTTTCGATTTAAAATTTAGAGTTTACTTGGTTCCGTACGATAAATGTAATTAATTTCAAAAAATAATTGCAAATAATAATTAAAAAATTATACGAAAAGAAAAATAATAAAGCCATTGATTAGAAACTAATAAAACAAAGAGGATAATAATAATTTTCTTGTTAGATTTTAAAATGGAAGGTATATACCATCTCCATTAGTCTTTTTAAATCCAATGTCGGATGAAGATGTTTTGTATATATATATATATATATATATATATGAAATATATATAATATTTATGTATGTACCTATATCTATAGATAATTTACCTATATCTATAGATAACACAATTTTTACTATTATCAAAACAATCAATTTAAATTAAATTAAAAAATAGCTGATCAAATACGTAAAACATACTTTTTTAATTGTTATAAGGCGTTTTATATACACTGACGTAATTACATCTACATTATATCCATAATAATATATGGTATTTTAATGAAGTTCTTAAATAAAGTAAAACATACATTTTGTATTCAAATAGAGAGCAGTACATTTAAATTTTTTATAATAAGAATTCATAAATATGAATGAATCAGATAAATATTTTCATTTACGTTTATTAATTTCACTAAATTATTATTGAATAGATTTTTATCTATTAAAAACGATATATCTATATATATATACACACACATAAATTAATTCAAATATTTATTTGAGATTGTGAACATGATAATTTTTAAAAATTAATGATACCATACATATATAATATTTTCGAAATTTTCAAATGAGCGTATTTTTTAAAAAGTAAATAAACAATTTATACACAAAAAACTATTATGTTATTATATGTTATAATAATTATTTTATTTCTATATCAAAATAACAATAATGATGTTTAATAAAATATATTTCAAAAATGTATTAGGTGGATACTTAATAATGTATATTGAATATATAAAATAAGTAAAAAATGAGATGTTTTTTATAATTAAAAACAAAAATTCAGCTTATATTTTTTATGAGCATAAAAACTAAAATATTGGGATATTATTTTATATCTATCACACTAATGAAGAAAAATACGTACAAATAAATATAAATATGAAAAAGAATAAAATTATAAATTACATACAATTATATATCTTAAACGAATAGTTAAAAACCATTATAATGTTACACGAAAATTGCTCATATCTGAACGAAAAACATTTTCTAGTATTGTATAGTTTTTAAATTTGAAACTTGAAAAATGAAGTAATAGTACAGATTGAATAAATTCTATTTTAATAATAAAATTTATTCAATATAAAAATATGAAACTGATAATTGTTTACAAAATTGATAATTTCATATACTACATCAATAAAATTGCAAATTCTTAGTAAAACGATAATGATATATGAAACTTAAAAAAAAATTTCAATATATCAATTCCATAAATAAAATGTAATGATTTATATGATAAAATAATAATTCTTTCTTTATTGCGTCTTGAACGGAAATCATGAATATATAAACGGAATAAGTTAATTATTTAACTATCAATTATTGCAATAGTTAACAGTTATACCGTTAGTGAATATTAAATACTTATACAGCTAGTTATCTTAATATTCTCAGTGTGTATTAACAATTTATAGATATGTAAAGACATACAGTCAGTACAAAAAGTTAAACTAAAAAATATATAGGAATGCCAGTAATATAAAAACCGATGTTTTTTGTTGTTGACTTTAACAATGATTTTTATTTCTAATAATCATAAAAAATAATAAAATAATTATAAAAACATCAATTCATATAATAAAAAAAAACAATTTCTTGGAAATAAATTGAAAAATAATGCAAAAATGATAAAATCAATATTAAAGTAATCAAATAAGTATAGGGATTTCCAATAAGTGCTTCAGAAGTTTAAATGGAAATATTTCTATTTTTATTTTTCTATCATTTTATTATACATACAAACCAAATGTTTTGGAGTAATTGCAAAATTTTCGATATTTCTTGTTCAGATTTGTGATGCACATAGAGATAAATTACTAAATGATATTGGTCAAATGAAGTACTATTATATTTATTCATGTTTTCCAAAACGTTTAAATAGAAACTTTAAAAAATACTATATATAGGATCATCCAATTGTGACGCTTAGATCGACGTTTTATTAAAAAGAAACATGTGAATAGAGTGGCGTGTACGGAAACATATGTATAGTTTCTTTTTAATAAAACACAAATCTATCCGTCACTTTTAGATGATATATATATATATATATATATATATATATATATATATATATATATATATATATATATATATATATATACACTCGTCCCTCAATTTACGCGGGACTTTTTTTACGCGGTCAGATAGATTTCATTTTATATAATTTTTCATGAAATTTATTATATATCAGAGTGACACAAATTCTTACTTGAACGTATAAAAGTACGATATAAATATATAAAAGGTTGATTGTTTTGAATTACAGTAGCGATAGTGACACCGAATAAAATTTATCTACTTTTGTTCTCTAAAACGTCATTATTTTTTTGTTAAGCTATGTGAAATAAATATGTGTTTCTACAACTTTACTAGCTTTTATTTCCAATATTTTTTCTATTGTATTGACAGACTCAATTTACGCGATTTTCATTCGCGTAAAACAAATCCACGTGGAACGGATACTCCGCGTAAATTGAGGGACGGGTATATATATATATATATATATATATATATATATATATATATATATATATATATATATACACACACACACACACTCATATATATACATTCATAAGTGTATATGCATACACAGAAATATACTCACAAGTTGTGTGTATTTATAAATATATGCATTTGTTAACTCGTAGAATTTAAAATATTTAATAAAAATTTTGTTGTTTGTTAATGTACCGAAATAATTCCAACCAGACGAGTGTGTATGCAAATAATTCAATAGGGATAAAGTGTACTATATTTGGCGATTCTATTTCCGTTGAGCTTTAAACGTGATCTACTGGGAAATGCTTTCGTGAGTCAGTGGACATTTTTATGTTTTTCATAAATGCTCAATGTTAATAAAAAAATAATAAATTATCAGTACAATTTATTTTAAATTTTATTCAAATTTAACACAATTTGTTAATAAGATAAATGTAAAAATCGATACATATATTAGTTATATACATATAATGTAAAAAATATCTAAGCTATACAAATTAAATGTAAAGATAAAACGACATTCCCATTAATTTAAAACAGTCGATACAGAATAAGAATTTTAGTAAATATTTGACAATATAATTCCATAAATTTATGACTAGATTATTTAGAAAATTAATTAAAAAACATTCGATCAATCAGATAATAATGTTTTAAATTTTAATAAAATTCTTAGTATAAAGATTGTTTTTATATATTTTGATTCAATATAGCATTTTATAATTTTTTTGGTGCAAAAATAATTTTAAAAATAATGTGAATACATATTTATATTAAGATATATCGAGATTTCTTATACAGGTATTAAATTATTCTTAAACATGCCATATGTACATATAGAATTATATCGATAAGTATTTAGTAATGTATAAAGTAGGTGTCAAAATCAACTTACGTATGATATAATAAGCTTTTAATGAACTGTTACTAAGTGCACTTGTATTATACTTGGTGATACAAAAAAGGTAATTAATTTTTATATATAAATTAATATTTATCAGGGATTTATCTTAATACAAAATACTTATAGAAAACAGATAAATATTCATCCATAAATCTGCATATTATTAAATTGAGACAATACATAGATCATATCAAATTTTAATAAAAATACATTAGCTTTTAGACGCGTGATGTTACAAAAGGAAGTTATTATTAAACACCTCTTTGATAAAAGGATTAAGCTATATAATTTAATAACACTTGAAAAAACAAGTACGGTTAGCAACTAATTTAGACAACATTATATTTATTTTTTTTACTACATATTCAATTTTAAATTCAGTCAACTTTTATTTAATTAACCGTTTTATATCGTTGTTTCAAAAATATTATAAAATTTGTTAAAAAACGAATTAAATGCAATTATTATATTACACAAAGCAATGAAATTATATTTTATAATATTATAGAGAGACTAATACTTTTTTTGTTAAAATATACAAACAATATTTTAAATATAATTAGTCACATATTTCTGGTAAACAACATTTGGAATTTTGTGATCGTTTAAAATTTATGAAAATACACATTATATTTTATTTATACAAAAAGTCGTTTTTTGGAAGAATTTTATGAAGAAATTATATTTCACATGTTCCAATATAAAGTGAAAGTAAGATCTTATTTCTCAATAAGATGAAAAAAAGAATATATTCAATTACCTTGAATATATTTTTTAAAGTAAATTATTTGGAATTTTTAAAAGTATTGTATAAATTGATCACATATTTTCAATAATATATATATATATATATATATATATATATATATATATATATATATATATATATAATCACATCATAAAGCCTAAATCAATCCACTATTGGACGAAAACCTCAATGAATGCTACCATTCACTGGTATTTGATCATATTCACCACGCTGACCAGGCGGATTGGTGAAGATTTTTTATTCGGGATTTACTCCCTTAATATATATATATATATATATATATATATATATATGTTTTCATATTATAAAATATTTTTGCACAGTGTGTCGAAAAAAATCAAACTTTCATGTTCCTGTTGAAACTGCAGCACAATTTAAGATCTAAAGAGTGATATTTATGTATACGTATCTCTTCTACCAACTCTATTTACTATTTGCTGGCATTGGCGAGTACTATTTAAGTGTTATGGACGATAGTAAGAATTAGATCAGAATATCGAAATACTGAAAATTGGCACTTGTTGCATGACAATGTACAACCTCACAAAGCTTATATTATACGCAAATTTTTAGCCAAAAAAACAAGTGTAGGTCATTCACCATTCATCATATTCATAAGATTTGTCGCTGTGCGACTATTTCCTTTTCTTAAAAATTAAAATGCACACAGTTGAAACCATAAAGGCCGCCATGATGAGGTCATCGAAGTTATCCCAAAAAGAATCTTATTAAAATCCATTCATGCGTTATTTCAACGTGCCAAGTGGTGTATTAATAAAGAAATGACATATTTTAAATAAATATTTGAAGTTTTTTTTATTCAAAAAGTTTGGTTTCCTTTAAGACACATTGCATTACATACTAATTTTAATAATACATAGAGAAAAAAATCTAAAAAAGAAATAAATACAATTTTTTAACATATAAATTTTTATAATAGTATGCTCTAATATAATAAAAATACAAAATTGTTTTACATTTGTAATCAATTACAATTATATATTTTTTTGATTAATATAAAATTTGAGTACAATATTTTTTTTTAAAAAAGCACTGAAAATATTAATAAAAGTTTAATGAGGAAATTCGAAGATTCTTCTTGAAAATTATTTTACATTATGTAAAGAAACAACAATATTACGAATAATTGCACGTAAAAGGAAATTCATCTCAAAACCTTGGATGAAAAATTATATAACTATGATGTTTTTGTTAATAATTTGTTCACATTTGACTGATTACAAGATATAAAATAAATATCAAAATAATAATTACATACATATGTGTATATATATATATATATATATATATATATATATATATATATATATATATATATATATATATAATTGAGAATGAAGCATAGTAAAAAAATAGTAAATGATAAAAAGCAAGTAAATGTATATCCGAACCCTTCCATCTCATTTGGGTCACCCTATATTAATATATCTACATATCTACCTATTTATCTACCTATCTATCTATCTATCTATTTATATATATATATATATATATATATATATATATATTTGATATTGTTTAAAAATACAAAAGGGAATTTACATTATATTATTATTTTCTTCAAATAAGTATGTATAAAATTATTTTTTTACTAAAAAATAATGTTCACATTTTTGGTATATAAGATACTTGCATAATTTAAATTCTACATTATAAAATATATTTAAAAATTATAAATATAGTCTATTTAATTAAAAAATACATGTTTTAAAATAAAAAAATTAGTTAATTTGTATAAGGAAAAAACATACCTCGCAATCTTGACAAATACATTGTTCATATTTGTGAGAAAATATATTTTTCCGTATTTTGCACATTTTGTTCTAAGTATAAAAAATATTTTATGTTTAGCAAATATGAGTTGTCACATACTAAAACAATTATTTTACTGAATCCACTACTGTATAGGTCGATATTACTATCTATGCAGATATAATTTCAACTCAAATATGATTTGCTAGATTAGTGAAAAGGTAAATACACATTTCTGTCAGAGTTTTAGAAGGGATACGGCAACCTCGCTTGGAAACAATGTTTTATCGTGCTCTTAGTCACGTACTATTCAATTCGTGAATGAACTGAAATTGCAAATAAAAAAAGTAAACAGTGCATTTTCGAATACTTCTTATCCATTTAATATTCAAAGAATACTTCAAATCATACAGTACTTTTAAAAAAATACAGAATCATTTGACTTTGTATCGGTTTAATATTTAAAATGTGTTACATATTATTGAAATAAAATACTATTAAAGTAATAATTCACTTAGTATCATTTTTTTTCGAAATATTAAATTTTATATTCAAATTATATATATATATATATATATATATATATATATTTATTTGTGTGTGTGTAAATATTTTCATTATTTATTATTAGTAGGGTTAACGATTAAAAAAGTAATATTTATTTGCACTATAATTTTATTAAAAAATAATTTTATTATTCTTCGATTGAGGGGAACTACATCACATTACACAAAGTATCGGTTTCTCCAATTCCAAGAGGGGGAAAATTGGACATACTTGTTAGTAAGTCCACGAATGAATATACGGATTTTCCATTGACTTAATTCGTTATTTAATTTGAACAGATTTTAATTTTAGCACATCATTCTAGTTTCTGATTCACATCAGTTCGAAACATTATTTTTGTTATCAAAACTTTAAATTATATTATGAATATAAAATTCATTAAATAAATACCCATATATATATATATATATATATATATATATATATATATATATATATATATATATATATATACACATAAGAAAAAAAATCAATAACAATTTTATTTCTCAAAATATCTCATTCATTTTTAGCAACAATAATGAAAAATGTACTACATTTACTCTTATTTATCGATTTAAAAATAAATGAGTTTCAATCGCTCTCTAACAGCTTCGTATATGTGATAAATCTATAAAAATTAAAATTTTTAAATATTTTTTTACATATTGAAATTTGGAGTTTCAATACAAATTAGATAGTTTATAAATTAAGCTTATGTTTAATCATTATTTTTCTTACAAGTTGTTTTTTACAGTAACTATTTTTAAAATTTATTTTTTAATCAATAACTGCAAGGAAGAATAATTAATGGACTTTTGTATGAAAATTTTAATATTTCCTATTATTTTAATCATTCGAATTATATCCTCGTGTATATATATATATAATATTGAAGTGAATAAAATATTAATTTATTTTTAACATGCGTCTTTTCAAAATTTTGAAAACATTAAAAAAATATACCATAAAAATAGTGTACAGAACAAAATTAATACTGCAAAAACAATATTTCACATATAAAATTATGTATACGAATGTTCTAATAAAATGTGATATTTTAACAAAATAATAGTACTTCTTGTTGCAATAGACCATAAAATATTATTTAAATTTTAATTTTTATACAAAGATAATATTATAAAACTTGATATAAAAGAATATTTTTTATGCCTATTACAAATTAATTTGTAATTATATGTATTTATGTGTTAATAATTTTTTAACATTTTAACTTGAAATATTTTAAAAAATACGACTAACCTCACAATTATTTTTTTTTGTAAAAAAAATACATATAAAAGACAGTACATATTATAAGCAAAATTTATTTATGTAAATATATAAATTAAATAATATATTATACACTAGATGACGTAATGCCGACAAAGTTAATTTAAAATAATGAGGAAGGGATAAAGTAGTTATGCATGTAGAATACACTTGTGTGTAGTTTTTATGGCAACAAGTAAAATAAATACACAAAACTGGATAGTAAAAATTTAAGAACTAGAAGATTCAGATTTAATTTTCATATTAAAATTTTAAGTTACATAAATACTAAGATACATTTGAATAATTTCTAATCCTAGATGATAAGTGACGAAACAAGAATATTATTTATAATTATTTTTTATTATATAATAAGTAACTTTACTTTTTTATAGAAGTTCTTAA
This sequence comes from Neoneuromus ignobilis, assembly GCA_029203775.1. Lineage (NCBI taxonomy): Eukaryota > Metazoa > Arthropoda > Insecta > Megaloptera > Corydalidae > Neoneuromus > Neoneuromus ignobilis. The sequence continues at coordinate 23,363,473 of CP092090.1, read as the reverse complement.
CTTTATTAGTAGAAAACATGAGTAATATTTCAAATGATAACAATAATAAATGCTAAGTTAATGAGAAAATTGAATTTTATATTTATATAAAAAACATGATAAAAAATATACTTACAAAATAGATTATTAAAATCTAATTAATATACTAATTCATTTATATGATTACTACAATATAAAAATTCAGTAATTATAACATACCAATATTTTTTATATAATCGACACGATTCGTTTCACAATTATGCTATCTATTGTAGAAATAACCGGTGTTCAGAAGATGTATAATTTCTTTGTGTACACTTTTATACAAGTTTATTATTTGAAGGTTGAATCGTAAAAAAACTTTTTAAAGAAAGGAAATTATTATTGAATACTTGACGAAAAACAATCTACCATTTTAGTTTTTGGTGATTATCGATATTCGTACGAATTTAGAAACCTAACTTTTTCAGTTGTAACATTCTTTGTGAATAAAAATTAAATGTTTTATTTTTATATATTTCATTAGGTCATAGTCATATACTTTAAGATATGTTTAAAATATAATTTTAAATAATAAGATTATTTACTATTTTATTATAAATATAATGATTCAAACAATTTCTATCATTACTATAAACTGAAGTTATTACAAGAAATCTCTGTATGTTTTGAAACTATATATAACCATGAATATAATTTTCAAACCTTATAAATAAATAAATTACATTAACACATAATTTAAATAAGAATAGATTTTATTGCGACATATTATTAATATAAGAACATAAACTAGAAAATATTGACAGCAAAATAATAAAGAACACTACATTATTTTTAAATGAACTATATTACTAAAATTGTCAATTAGTAATGTTGGTTGTATTGTTGAATTTATGCTAATTTAACACATACACTTTCATTTGCGTTAAATAAACATAATTAGCATTTATTTACCTAAGTTAATTCTATTAGTTTTGCTTAGAAATTGAAGCATGAATACTTACCATATGTAAATTTTAAAAATATATATTTTTTGTATAATTATAAAAATTGATATAACACTGATTCAAATTTGAATATTTCTATGTAAAAACAATAAAAAATCCTCTACAAAATGCCTTAATGAACATTACAAAAGGATTATTATTTTAGTGATAAAAAATATGACGTGATTCACATTTTACTTCGAAAAATATCTACATTTTGGTCAATAACTGATAAAGTCATATACATTTATCAGATATTAAATTTTTAATATATATTTATACATATACATATATATATATATATATATATATATATATATATATATATATATATATATATATATATGTAAAGTACTTATTCACAGTATATTATCACAAAAGTGAAATTTACTTTCTAGAAAAGTGAATTTCACCCATAATAATTTGTTAGTGTTTCAATTTTGTGATAACTAATAAAGATACATACAAATAAGAAAATCGGACTATTAAATTAAAAAATTACAGATTAAAAAAACTGACATTTAATGAAAACATCTAATTAGAAATATGAATGTACAGTTTTCATAATAAATAAACTGCAAAAAGTATATTTATTATTTGTATATCTATATGTTTGTAAAAAAATATGTAACGTTATTTGTAGAAATGTTGATTATTCCAATGACTTCTTGAAAATATAAATGATGAAAAGACGTACTTTTCCATAAAAAATATTTTTTACGTAATATATTTTAATGAGATTTACATATACTTCTTCGTGTGAATTAAAATGTTTGTGTTATACACATTTAAAAAATGTAAATAATAAACCCTTTTAACAACTAAGAAAAATTTGACAAAAATTAGGGTTCGACTTTTGATATTTTTAAAAAATATTTTTTTTTATGTTCTTAGTTAACAAGAAAATTTTAAATTAAAAACATTATAATAAATAATTTCTAACTAATATGCAGTGTTTAAATTACAAGATATAAATCGATCGGCATAAAATCTTTTTCAGTTTATTCATTTTTTTTTAAAATACAATTTTTTTAACATAAAATAATATCTGATGAAAAATCGCAATTTTATAACTATATGTACAAGTTGTTCAATCAAACAATAATGCTAATCTCATTCTATTTTCAAAAGAAGAGTATTGTATTTAAAATCTTGATATCAAATTTATATATTTGTAAAAAAAATGTAATTGAAGATTTATTAATATTTTGATTTGATTTCTATAAGAAAAAGAATTATATGAGTAAAAATGGTTTATTGACGAAAAATATTTTTGAAGCACCAAGAAACAGAAGAGTTTCTTGTCATTTTCTTAACTAGCATTAATGACGTTTATTTTCGATACAAAATTATTATTTATGATCCAAATTTATAACCTCTTGTTTGATTTATATATTTTCTCTTATGTGTATAAATATAAGAAAAGTTGGAGATTTTTTTAATTAAAAATCTCTAGTTTAAAATTACTATAGTTGATGTTTGTTTCTATTTCTGTGATCACCTATGTTGAATTTAACTTCTTTAAATATGAGACTTTACAATAATTTTTTTCTATGTATCTACTACTTCACAGTAACAAAATTTGTATTATATAATACTATGACTAAAGAGAATATGTGATTCTAAGATCTCATCTTTAAAGAACTTAAATTTAAAATTTTTATTTAACAATTGTAATTAATGTGTGTAAACAAGAATTAAATATGTTAATTAATTTATATACTAGTTTTTGCTACATTTTAAAATTAACAATATTAAAATTACCTAGATAAGAATGAAAATATTGTTTAAGAAAACTAATTCAACAAATCTATTAAATCTTATTAAAAGAAGAAAATATCACGAACATCAAAATAACGTTCAGATAAACATTATATTTTAATTTTCTGTTGTATACATACGCAGTGGTTTATTTATATTAAACACAGTCCTTTACTTACCGATCTAAATGACAATTACTAAGATGTTAGTCACCAATTAACTACAACAGTATTTAAATCACAGCCCATTATCTGCAAAAAAATATTTTGTTACTGAATAATCAACAATACAGTATCAATGATTTATTTATAGTTTATATATACACGGACGCGCATAAGTTATGGCACACAAATGGGTAACAAAAGCAATTTATTGATATAATTCAATAAAGTCGTTAAATTAAAACTTTTTTTTATTTAATTGATAGTAAATATAATATTTATTAGAAAAAACACACAAAAAACAATAATTAATTCTATTATATAGTAGAAATTGCTAAAATAATTAAATCCTTACTTCAAAAGGAATGGGCAAATATAACATTAGAAGCAACAAAAAAAAATAATTTATTTAATGCTAAATCGTTTAAATGAAGTTGTAAAAAGAAAAGGGAAATAAACGAGATATTAAACTATTTTTTTAAAAAAAATTGTTGGTATTTTTTATAATAATATTAATGAAAATAAACTAATCATTTGGTTTTCATACAATTATTTTCAGTTACATTCTTAGAAATATATCTATTACAGGAATAATTACATTTAATATATATATATATATATATATATATATATATAATTTCAAAGTTGAGCAAAATTTAGTCACAAATATAACTAATGATTCTGATTAAAATATAATCAGTAAAAATGCTTAGAGAATAAAGCGTTACTTTTAATCACAAATATTCTGTGACTTATGATTAATCTAAAATTAGTCAATTATTAATGACTAAATCAGTTATTTGTATAAAATGATTGAATTAGTTAATTACATTTTAGTTTGACTAATGTTTAATCATTAATTATAAGTTAAAGATAGTTTACGTAACCATTTTATTTTTTTAATTTTTGGCAAGTTCTCTTTAAAGAATTTTAGGGGATTCTGAAAATAAGTAATAAATAACAAATTAATGGCCTATAAAGAGAGTCTAAGGTTGAATTAAGTGTAATATCAGTTTATGGTTAAGAATATATATGCGAAGATCAAAGTGTAAGATTGATGATAATAATGTTCAGATTTCCTATTCCTTCTTAGACTTAGTCATTTAGAACAAATAGTAATTAATGACTAATATTTTGTGATCACTCGTGGCCAATGAATTAGTCTGTTTGAAAATAAACTAATAAATCCGACTAATGAAGAAAAATAATTTGTAACTAATTACTATCTCAGTTATGACTAACTTTTAGTCATTATAATATTTAAGTCAATTTAAGCCGAATTCTAATATAATCTTAACACAAATTCATTACAACAGTGCAACATTTTCTATACAACTAAAGTAAAACAGATTAATTTAAAATTAAAAAGGTTAAATAAATAAAAAATATAGTTTATCTTCAACTGTTATTTGCAATAAAACATTAATTTCACGTTTTTAATTAAAAATTACATATATGTGTGTACGTGTGTGCGTATATAAACTAGAAATTACACTATTATACAATGTTTACATTTTAAATTATAGTTTTTTGTACACATACAATTAATTTAATTTTATAATTATAAAATTCATTTTCTTTCTCCAATGAATATTTTTAACACGTTAAACAGTATCCATTAATACACAAAAATGTGTTTATAAATTTAATACCTATTTAAAAATAAATGGAATTATAATAAAATAGTTAAAATTAGTTTTAGTTCAATACAGATAAAGATTAATTTTAGTATAGTCTGTATCTACAAAACGTAAAGGTCAATTCCTTAAACAAGGGGTTGATGACATTTGTATGTACTAGTAAAAATATTCTTCAGACAGTATACATTTTATTATGTTATTTTATTATAAACAATTAAATTATTATTTATACTAATAACTAAATAAAGAATATTAAATTTATAAATATTGTGCAAATATTGATCGAAAAGAAAAAATATAAATTGATTTACATACATTATGTACATTATTTTTCACTAAAATAATTATTAATTTCATTTATAAATAAATTACTTACAAAATATAAAATAGTAACTGACGTTTCGACATTATCTTGTAAACATAAAACAGTCACAATTTTGTTAGCACTAATTGAATTTATTTTTTTAATTAATTAAAAAGAGATTCGTTATTATAAAATAGTATAATTTATTAAAACTATTATTATATAGTATATATGTATATAAAATAATTATAAATAATCAATAAACTGTTAAATTACACATTTTAATACAGAGATTATAAAACAGATGTTGCTCAAGAAGCTAGTGTCAGGATCTGTTGAAATTCAGGTTTGCAAACACAACTGAATAAAATTATGGCCTAGCCTTAGTTGTTTCTTAGTACAATAGAATTATTTATGGAATTTTATTAGAGAAGAAACATATTTTTAAATATTTTCAAATTCATTAAAGCTTATTTTCTTTGATTTTTAACAATATGCACAAAATGCAAATATTTAAAAATTAGCAAAATTAAAACTGCAACGAATAAAAATGACTATGTTTTGATCTTAAGCATAAACATTGAGAAAGTATTATTAGTTGTAAATGTTCACAGTACTTTTTTCAATAACATAACCTACTCATACATATATTTGTAAATACTATTATTAACTTCTATGATATTATTAACTACAATATGAATGTAGCTATACATGTTTTTATTTATAGTTGGCGAAATGCACTTTGTATTGATTGAAGATTTCAGTTTAATTCATTTGGAGTAATTTTCGGTCTTCCTTTTTTCATGCAAAATCCAATTAAAAAATCCTTTTTTGGAAATTTCGGGGTGTCTTTTTGAGTGTTGTCAAGAATTTTTTGTTTCGATATTGTTTCTAATTTTATATAATAAAAATGTCTAATGCAGAAGATCAACAGTTCTGTTTAAGATGGAACAATTTTCAAGCTAATATAACATCACAGTTTGAGACGTTGAGAGATGATGAAGATTTTGTGGATGTGACTTTAGCATGTGAAGGACAACGTTTAGAAGCACATAAAGTTGTTCTTTCTGCATGTAGTCCATTTTTTAAAGAACTTTTTAAAGTATGATTAAACACTTATTATTTAGGCTTATATTTCTAGCTTATATTCAATAGTAATTTTATTTTTGTAGAGTAATCCATGTCCTCATCCAATTATATTTATGCGTGATGTTGAGGCTAGACATATTATTGCACTATTAGAATTTATGTATGCTGGAGAAGTAAATGTGTCTCAAGCTCATTTATCTGGATTTTTACGTACAGCAGAATCATTGCAAATAAGAGGTTTAACTGATGCATCAAAAGCACATAAAGTAAGGGAAAAACAAATGTTTCCTATTTTTGATTTTATTTTTATCATTATCTGAATTAATATGTTTAATTTAATATTAAAGGTTCAACCAAAATCAATTGATAATCAAGAACAAAGTATGTGCAATGTACAAACATCCCAAAATAATCGTAATTTGGTAAATAAAAATACATGTAATACATCAACAAAATCTTTATCACCTCAACCGAATATAAAATCGCGATCAGAGCATTCGATTACTAAAAATTTGAATGTGGATCCTCTTGAAACTACTGCTACTGATGAAAAACCACAAAAATCAAATAAAAATCCATCTCCTTCAAGTTCACCTATACCTGCAAAGAGGCAATGTAAAGAGACAATAACAGAAAATATTTTAAATGAGAATAATAGACTTGATGATAAAACAGAATCTAAAGATGTTTCTCAGAAATCTTCAAGTAATATGAATATTAATCCTTTTGCTACATTACAACAGTCACAATTTCGTGATGTGCATTCCGAACTTGATTTAGAGGCTGATATAGTTGAACCAAAAGTTGAGTTACCTGATTATGCTAGTGATGAAGAGATAAGAGCTGAAAGTAGAATGACAGAATCTATTTTAGGTCTTGATGGACCAGACACAGATCAGTTGAATAACATACGTGGTAAGATTAATTTATAAAGAAATCAGATTATAATTTTTGGAATGTTATCTTTATTAAATTATGTTTTTAATGAATTTATTTTTAATATGAAATTTGTATATACCTAAAATTCTATCATATGTCTTTTATTGTATTAATAATTTGTTTATTACAGGTGGAATGGATATTTTATCTGGATCGTCTAGTCTCAACATTGCTGAAATGTCACAAGAATCTTTACAAGGTAGGAAAAATTTCATTTTGTTAACATTTTGATTTGATTGTATAAAAATGTTGTTTTGTATATTATAAGGAATATTTTCACAAATGTAACATCAGTTCAATACAAATAAATATAGAAAGGTGGGGGTCCAAGAGTGCAGTTAATTAGTAAAAAAATTATATTTATTTTATATTTGTGTAAATGAATGACATTGGCTTAAGTGTGTTGAAATAGGAAATATAGTATATTTTATCTGTTGTGTTTTTACTGCTGCCAACATTTAAAAAATAAAAGATTATTGGTTGGTTACAGCAGCGATGACTTCCGATCCTCGCAAACCGCACTGTTTGGACCCCCAGCCTTGTCCTGTCTGCGGCCGCGTGTACAGTAATATGTCGAACCTGCGTCAACATATGCGGCTCATTCATCATCCACAAAATGTTACTTGTCCGCTTTGCAGCAAACAGTTCAAGACATCATTATATTTGAAACGACATCTAGTCGGTTATCATAACACTGCGGTTGAACCCGGAACAACAAACATATCTTTACCTCAGAATGTAACAGATATTAAACACAATATTTATAATAAACCCCTGACCCGTTCCGATAATATTAATATAGGCTTTCCTGGATCAAATCAAAGTTTTAATGTAGGTACATCTCAGAATGTAATGGAAGTTAAAGAAACAGTATATGGGAAAAAAATTGATTCAAATGTAGGGTATCAGAATAATAGAAATGATACAAAAATATCTAGTACTAATTCAGATATAGGAGTGTTTTCAAATAATCATAATTTAAACCTCGAAAGTATGCAAACTCATAATTTTGAATGTAAAGATGGAAATTTAGGAAGCTACCATCAAAATACACAAAGGTACAATACAAGTAATTTTGAAATGCAAACAAATCAAACTGATATAACTGATATGACTGAGAGTACATTTTAAATTATTATTTATATACATATTTTTAAGGATAGATATTTTTACATTAACGTGATGTGATCATTTAAATTTTTTGCACTCTAATTACAGTTTACTCATATTCAAATATTTTACTTTTAATCACTAAGTTTGGAATTATAAAAATTTAATAAAGTGGGACATTGTATTTGTGTGAGTGTGTACATATGTTGTGTGTATGTGTGTGTGTGTGTATGTATGTATGTGTATGTATATGTGTATATATATATATATATATATATATATATATATATATATATATATATATATATATATATATATATATATATACACGAGGGTCGTTTGATAAGTATGGTAAATTCATTTATTGTTTAATTTAATTAAATTTTTCAATTTAGTTTCTCTTACTTTTTTATCATACTTATCAAATAACCCTCGTATATATATATTTATATATATATATAAATATACATGTATACATAAGTACATACACATACATTATACATACATACATAAATGAACAGAACTATCTATTTGCAAAGCAATTTAACAAGTTGCTTTAATATATAGAGCTTTAAATATAATATATTTTATAACATTTCTTAAAATCCATATCCTTTTTTTTTGTAATAACATTTTATAAAGTGTAGGTTTTTATTGGGTGTATATATTTATGATTTGAATATATATCTGAAAAAAAATAGTTATGTGGAAAATACTTATTGTATATAAGTATTTATTCTATTGAGTATGATATATTGATAAGTACTTTTTTTACTTATTATTTTACGTAATGTGAAAGAGTGTTTACGTACATAATAATATTCACATATAAATTATAAAATTCATTAATATTCATTTCTGAATATATTAATTAGATATGATATGAGTACATTAATTTTGAAATAAATGTATATCTTATTCTTTTCCTGTATATGTGTGTGTGTGTGTGGGTGTGTGTATATATATATATACACACATATATATATATATATATATATATATATATATATATATATATATATATATATATATATTTGGTCATATTCACCACGCTACATACATATATATATATATATATACATACATACACACACATACATACATACACACACACACACACACACACATTCATACATATATACATATACATGCATGCATGCATACGTACATACACACACAACACGTATATATAAATAACATAAAACATATGTAGTAGGTCTCCACAGATAAAATAATAAACATAAATTTTTACTGATAAGCATAATTTTCAAAATTCTCATTAATGTATATGTTTCAGATCTTATAATAAAAATTAGTAATCATAGTCGAATAAGGTATATTTTTTAAGATAAAAAAATAAAAAATGTTTGCAAATATTTGAATTAAGGAGTTGATTGTAAGAAATGTGCAAATCAAATACTATTGTGTTGAATGTTGTGTTTAATAATTTTCTTCATTTTTCAATGACAATAACACTCTAAGATCCATATTGTATTTAGATATGAGAAATAAATAGAACAGTGATGCTTTTATGCAATATTGAATATGCTACTATAAAATTAAAACGAAATTAGTTTAATACTGCTGTCAAATTACGAAGGATGCATTTTTTTATTCTTAGAGAAATGCTTATTTAAAAGCAATATAAAGGACAGTATTTCTAGAAGGAAATGCTATACCTTAGAGAGAAAAGAAAGGCTTGTTAGAAAGATTAGAATGTTTACATATTATTGTAAAATTTGAAGTATTACATAATAAAGATTTATGTAAAATAACTAAATATCTTTTGTAAAGTGTACAAATTTATATCTTACCAATTTAAAAAAAATACATATAGTATATAAATTTACAAATAATTCTTAATAATTTTCTATAGTTTTTAATTTATCATTTTTATTAAACTTTATACGATTATAACAAATAAATTACTATTTATAGTAATCTACATTGTTATGTAGTGTTAATAATATGGTACTTAGAGTGTTAAAATATTTCATTATGGTTGTAAAAAGGTAAACTAAATTAACCAAGTTATTTTTATACTTAACATAAAACAGGAAGTATGAAAAATAATTCTTATTTTGATAAAGAAATAAAGTGTAAAATTTATTTTTCATGAATTATTTAATGAAACTTTTCCATATATATGTACACTGAAACATTCATACACACATTTATTCATTTAATTTTTTTTATATACAATGTTATTTATATTTCTTTAAGGTTATTTGTTCAATCAATTTTTTTTTGTAACATTTACAAAGGACATTATGACTGAAACAACATGAGATTTTAAGTCAATAAAATTTATGTTTTGTATGTTCCTTTTTCTTCAATTATATGAAGAAAATTACATTCTTTTTATATAAAAAAATGTACAGTATTAATAATTCATTAATACAAAGTAGTCATTAGATATAGATATCTTTTTGCTTATATGAAATTTTAAAAAAAAATCATCGTATATACATACATATACATATATACTCGTATATATGTATGTATATAGAGTATGTGTATAAATTTTTTAACATATTTTGAGTAATTATGCTTTATCATATTTTTAAAAAATAATCATAATTGCTTTGGGTACAGATATTTTATAAGAATTTAATACAAGTAGTATTGTACATAGTTCACAATTTAAGATTGTGATTTGATGTAGTAGATTCTTTTTTGTGATATGTTTCAACTATCGTATAAAAAATAAGCTAATATTTAAAAAAAATTAGGCAGATATATTGAAAAGATTCTGTACATAATTGGCTACAGATTCAAACATGAATGTATTTTGATTCATTTATTATTTTGTGTAAAGTTAGACATTTCATTTCTGTGTATTATTTTTTGATAGGATATGTATGAATGCTTAAAGTATTTTCGTTATATATATATATATATATATATATATATATATATATATATATATATATATATATATATATATATATATATATATATATATATATATATATTTATATATTGGAGTATATTAATGTAACTCTTTTGCTCATATTTCCTATTTTAATAATGTTTTTATATATTTCATAGAGAAATCATTGCAATTAGTAACTTTAGTACTATTTACTGTTCTTTTATTGAGAAAATAATGTAGTACTTATATTTTTTTAAGTTAAACTAATTGTACAGCTTTCATCTTTGTGTCTGGTATTTAAAAATTAATCTATAAAGTTAAGCATATTCTTATTAGATTGTATCTTTCTTGTTAAACAATAGTAATTTATTTTATGTTATAAATTTTATAACAATTTTACTTTTACAAACCACTAATATGCAATAGACCAGACTGACTGGCATCAACTCAGGAGTAAACTAAGCCTTAGGCAAAAATATTTTTATTAAATACATATAAGTTACAGATTTCTTTAGTTACGTTTTATGTAACAACTAGTTAATATTAAATAAACATATACTTTTTAGTTAATATATTTCTTAAAAAAATTATACATATTTAAATAGGTTTGTTAAGTTTAGCATTTAAAAAATATTACAAGAAACAAAATAAATAACTTAAAATCAAATTTCTTAATGTCTATTTTTGGGGATGTTTATTTTTGTTTTCTTCCATTTCTTTCCAGAGATCACTTCGGTCAAGTAAGCGATCCAATTCGTTATCAGACAATATAAAACCATTTGGATAGATTTTCATTTGATTTTGAAAATTTAATAATGCTTTTAGTTCTTGTAAATAAGAAATTTTGGAAAAATTGTTTTCTGGAAAAAGAAACTAGTTATTAGAAACAATAGTTATTAGAAATTAAGTTATGCTGATAGTTGCAGTAGAGCTAGATCATACCATTTGAAATGATGGCCTTTTCAAGACATCTTTTGGCATTGGCACAATTTACTATATTTTCGTCATATGTACCTTTTGCTACTAATCGGTATACAATTATCGGTTTTGTTTGACCAATACGATGACATCTATCTTGAGCTTGAAGATCCATTTGTGGATTCTAAAAAAAAAAGATTTAATTAAAAATGAAAATTAAAAATATTTTTAAAATACATAAATAAATACAAACCCAATCACTGTTAAAAAGAATTACAGTATCTGCAGATATCAAGTTTAATCCTAATCCTCCTGCACGGGTTGAAATAAGAAAAGCAAATGTGCGTGGATCTTTATTAAATTTATTTATATTATCTTGTCGTTTTTCTAAACTTTTGGATCCATCTAATCGGGAATACTTTATTTTACGCATTAAAAAATACTCTTCTAGTAGATCAAGCATCATAACAAAAGTACTAAACACCAAAACCTATAAAACATTGAAAACATATGATTTTAGGTGAAAATTTTATTAATACAAAGTATGGATACCTTATGATGTCGTTGCTTTAATCTTGTGATTAAAGCATCAAACACCATCATTTTTCCAGATTGTGTAACTAAATTTTCATCAATTACAATTTCTTTTTCATTAGATGAATTGTATGTTATAGGCATTTGTACTAAATATGGATGGTTAAAAATTTTTTCAAGCATAGTTACTGGACGAGCCATTGTTATTCTGGTAGCTATAGTTGGTTCTTTAGATTTTTCTTTTTTTTCTATACGTAAAGTTTGTTTTTGATAATAATATTCCATTAAATCATTAAATTTCATTTGCAATAATTCTGATGGATTTTCTTGATTTTTGGTGCAATTTCTTTTTTGCCGAGTTTCATTTACATCAGTTTCTTTTTCCTTCAAAATTCACATATTAAATATGAATAGATTAGTAATAGAATGGTGTAAAATGAACTAATAATAATTATTTCTAATTTCTTACTTTAGAAAACAGTATTTATTGTTAAGTATAGTAAGAAGTATAACATGCATGTATATTTTACCTTTTTTGTAAGAATTTCAATATTGTAGTCAAGTACAGCTTGATGCAAGAGATATTGATGTTTTGTTAATGGGCAATATACATATACTTCCTTTTTCGGAATAATGATTGGTAAAACATCATTTTTTAATCTTCTAAGCATAAATGGAGCTAAAACTTTATGCAATGTTGAGATAACTTGTGTTTCTTCTTCATTTTTAATGATTTTATTTACATTTTTAAAATCGTCTAATTCAAGTAATGCTGTAAACATTCGGCTATCAGGAAATATTTGTGGTACTAAAAAATTTAACAATGACCACAGTTCTTTAAGATTATTTTGTAAGGGTGTACCAGTTAAAATGAGACGATTAGAAGATTTTAAAGAAGATAGTATCCTAAAAAATATAAATATTGAGTCTTTTACATAAAAAAATATATAGAATTTTAATTTAATTCAATGCAAAAATTATGTTACCTTGATAACTGAGTTTCGTGGTTTTTAATGCGTTGAGCTTCATCAACTATAATGTATTTCCATAAAAACTGTTCAAGAAAATTTGTTTCTATCAATGGTATTTGATATGTAGTAATTACTACTGGAGATACTTTTTTTTCACCAACAGGGTATTTCGTTCTTCTTATAGATTCATATAAAGATTTCCTCGTTGTTTTATTTCCATGAAATAAAATGACTGGAATTTTGGGTGCAAACCTCTTAAATTCAGAAATCCAGTTAGGAATTGTTGACAGAGGAGCTACTATTAAAAAAGGACCAAGTATACATTCTTCAATAAGATGACAGATCAAAGCTATTACTTGGACAGTTTTTCCAAGGCCCATTTCATCTGCTAAAATACCATTTAATCCATTTTCATATAAGAGCTGCAATATATATTTTAAATAAGAATTAGTTTTTTAACTTTACATGAGATAAATTTGTCTATATATATATATATATATATATAATGTATATTTATATATATATATATATATATATATATATATATATATATATAAATGTAAATATATATTAGATGTAACTATTTAATTGTAAGCAATTATTAATTTTAAGTGAAATTACTTGGCTGATTATATTATAAACAAAATTTATTTACCATATATATATTTACAAGTTTATTTATCTATTATTTATAGGAAAATAAACAAAAAAGAATAACTAATGTAATAATTAAAATAATGATAATCTCATTAAGCTTTTAAAAGTGTTCATTTAAATAATTCAAGTTAATATGACCACACATAAATGTGCACACGTTTGTGTGTGTAAAAATATTACCTTCAACCAAACTAAACCATCCATTTGATAGTTACGTAATGTTCCTCCTTCAAAGTAAACTGGCTGTTTTGATATTGATGTAGTACCTGTATCATTTAAAGTATAATTAATAACAATTCTAAAGTATTTTTTGTTATTATATAAACGTACTTTCTTTTGAATAATTTTCATTATCATTTATTATATCTTTTACACTGATTTCTTCCAAATTATTTAACTTGCGTTTTTTTCTTAAACTAGTTTCATTAACTGATTCCCTAAAAGTAATAATTTAAAAGTTAGTCATTAATATTGTTGAACAATAACATTGGCATTACTTTAAATTCCTTTCTTCTCTTACTTCATTTAATTTATTTTTAATAAAACCGGAATATAATTCACTACTATTTAATAAATAACGAATTGCTTTAAGAGCTTTATCCCGATCTAATTTTTTTTGTTCTTCTTCTAATTTCAAGCGAGATTCTCTGGATAGATTCTTGTATAACTGTTCATTTTCTTCATTTATTATTTCACGTGTGATAATTGATGATTCACTTATATCTGATGATTTGGAACACATGTCCGTACTATTTTCATCAATATCCTCCATTCTGATAATTCTATTTTGTTTGATATAAAATAATTGAAAAATGATAATTAATATTTAGTTTTAAATATATTTAAAAATAAATCTATTGTGTGTGTATATATATATATATATATATATATATATATATATATATATATATATATATATATATATATATATATTTATATGTATTTATACATAGTCATTCAAATGTAACGCCTAGATTTGTGTTTCATTAAAAACATAAACTTAGGCGTCACATTTGGATGATCTTTTGTATACATATGCATATGTATATGCAAAACAAATAAAATAAAATAAGACCCCATGCTTTTATTGACTTTTAAATTAACCTTAGTAATTGTTATTATAGTAATAGTAATTGTTATAGTACGAAGAAATGTGATAAAAATATAAACGATCTATTTATTATTGAATATAATCGATTTTTAAAAAAAGTTTACAGAAATTTATAGTTACACTACAAAATAAAAATGTTACAAATTGTAAAGTTATATTGTATTGAAACTAATTTAACTTACTGTACTAAACTTATTGAAATACTGCCTTCCACAAATTTCTGAAGATATTACCGCGCTTTACGAAGTAAAATACCATGAAGTAGTTCCGTAGCACGATTGTAATACATGAAGGCAACTTAAAAACACAAAAAGATCATTGTATTATATCGTTTGTTTTCTTTCTTACATATGCATCTACATACAATTTATATGGATCTCAATATTAGGTTGTACGATATACGAGGTCGTTTGATAAGTATGGTAAAAAAGTAAGAAAAACTAAATTGAAAAATTTAATTTAATGAATTAATTAATTAAATTAAACAATAAATAAATTTACCTTACTTATCAAACGACCTCGTATTATTGGAGATAATGACCTTTAGTTTATTCTGAAAAAAGTTTGTTTTAAATTTAAAATGGCAATTAAAAAAATAGATTAAAAACTCACTTTATAGTACTGTATTTATAAATTACTTTAATTACCTCTGCTTTTCTAATAACTTTGTT
Source organism: Neoneuromus ignobilis (assembly GCA_029203775.1). Classification (NCBI taxonomy): domain Eukaryota; kingdom Metazoa; phylum Arthropoda; class Insecta; order Megaloptera; family Corydalidae; genus Neoneuromus; species Neoneuromus ignobilis. The sequence goes on along the minus strand of CP092090.1, from coordinate 23,347,767 downwards.
CAGAATAAGTTAATAGAATATATAAAAATTCATTTCTTTATATAAAAATGTAAATATATATTACATTTTAATTTAGATATTGTCTAATATTATTTTAATGTTAGTAACAATATTTTTTTAATAAAATTTATTTTCTTTTCATATATATATATATATATATATATATATATATATATATATATATATATATATATATATATAACAGTTTTTAATATTCTTATAAATGGAAAAGAAAAATATTTATAAAACAATTCAAAAGGTCTGCGGGTTTTACTTTATAGATGATCATTTCTTTGAGATTATTTGTGAAAAAAGTATATTATTAATATTGGCCACTAGGTGGCACAAGGCGTTCCCCGCGACGTGGTCTTCGTCGGTCTTCAATGGGAAATTTTAGCAATGGTGATGGTGCATCTTCATCATGGGTGACACTTCCTATTACTGCTCTTGATATGAGTCGTTCTTCGGGTACAACGAATGGTGAAAATCAGCAAGGAAGTTCATCAGCATCTGATATGTTGAGTCGATTCGCAGAGTGGACATCTACTAGTCATGATATAGGAATAGGTTCAACTTTATCAGAACATCATATAGAACTATTATCGAACCATCGAAGGGATAGTTGTCTTCATAGGGGACGCTTTTCAGGACGCATTGTGAGTTATGGAGTATAATGAAGATATGTTGTATTTAGCGCATTTGTAGAAATTTAATTTACATGTGCAGTGTTTGACGAATTGCTTTTACTTGCTTTATAATATTTGATGTGTGGCAAAGCAAACGTTTTTGTATTGTACATATCATTCTTTTATATTATTCTGAAACCTCAGTTCTTTCCATAACTGGTATAAAAATTATCATTTTGATTATCTTTGTATATATATAAAATACAATAATGTCATCGCAAAATTGATATCATTAACCTATTCCAATCGTGAACGATTACCTCCAAACTTTAAACAATTACAAATAAACATCATTCACGATTGCAAGTATCAAGGGTAGAACGAGCGAAGTGAGCGGGGACGTAGCTCCTCGTCCTCCAGTGGCCGGATAGTGTAGCGAGTAGGGGATGGAACCTCTTGGTTTTTATATATAATTTATTTCTGTTTGTTACTTATTTTATACATCTTCGTTAAAATTAAATATAAAATTTTTGTCCATCCATCTTGTAAAAAAGAAATAGAAATATTACATTAGTGAGAATCTTAAATTTCAAAATTTTAATTTGTTGAATCGTAAATAATTACTACTTGCAAAATATTAAAATTTACAATAACTTATTTAAAGTTGTTAATTTTATTCTTATACTAATTTTTATTTTTACAAAAAGAATTTCAAATTGAATGAAAAGAAATCATTATTAATTATCGTCTTTAATGTGAAAAATTATTTATGCATTTAAAGTTTATAGCAATAATCTGTTATAGCGAATAAGAAAAATTGTAATACATTAACAGAATTGTTTGTTGTTAGAGAGGCTAGATTATTTGAAAAGATTCAAATTTTATTTATTTATTTTTTTGTTTAGAATTTGTGTGGTTTAACAGATTTTTATATTTCGTTTAGAATTACTTTAACATATTAATTCTGTTAATATTATCAATTATTTCAATATTATGTATCAGTTATAAATAGTATTTTTTATTTATTTATTGCTCTCATTTGAATTTTTTACATTTATTTTATATATTATGTCATTTATATATATATATATATATATATATATATATATATATATATATATATATATATAAATATTCATATTCTATAAAATTATTATTTTTTGAAAAAATATTCTATTTATAATTTAGAAATTTTTTTTTGTCAAGGGAGAATTTTGATCCTATTTAAGTACAGTTTTTGATTTTCATACATGTATTATTTATTTTAAAAAACACATTCTAAAAAAATGTTTAATTCACTACTTTTCAACACAAATCAATTTATTCGCATAAAAATGAAGTCTCATATATATACATATTACTCATATTAGAATTTCAAGAGAATGTCATATTAATTTCTCTACTAAATAACTGGTACCAATTATAAAAATAATACTAATTGCCAACAGTTAGTAATCGATTGGTTTACAATTATAATAAAACTTTTGTAGGAACAGTAGTATCTGTGATCTAATCAAAAATATACAACTATTGTATATTTTTTACTTGATGTAAACTTTTATGAAGTATAAATTTTCAAGTATTTTAATTTTATTTTGATTGTTTTATAAAATGTAGACATTATTCTATTGTGTGGACTCCATAAGGTTTATTTTGGTAAATGAAAATGTAACCACTCAATGCTGAATAAATATAATTATTTAAGTTTGAATATGAAGTAGATATAAATAAAATAAATGTATTAAATATATATTTTCGTAAAAGATATATATATATATATATATATATATATATATATATATATATATATATATATAAAACACACATATACATATGCATGTTTATATATATATATATATATATATATATATATATATATATATATATATATACATGAAATTTATAATCATTAATATTTAAAAAAAAAAATTTTTATCTATGTATATATTTTTATAAAAACTTATGTTCTTTATATATTGCACTAATTAAATTGATTAAAAATAATTATCATATATAAAATTCTTGTTTTAAGTTTGAAGGAGAGAAAGTCATTTTCAGTTAATTAATACATTATATATATATATATATATATATATATATATATATATATATATATATATATATATATATATATATATATATATATATTGTGTAAGAAAAGTATGCGTGAAGAGCTGTGCATGATTTTTATGTATTATGTGCTGTTAGCTTTTATTTTAATGTTTGCTTTTAGTGCGAAACAGACATTTTTATTGTACTTAAATAATATAGTTTTATTAATATTTTTGCTGTTGTATATATTTGATAATAATAGCGAAAAATAAATACTAATTGTATTTATACATTTTACATATTGACTTTAAAATTTTGCACATTTATTCTTGACTACATGTTTATTCAACCATATTTATAAGAATAAATGATCTTCTTTATCAGTTTACATATCTCTAATCCAAAATTAGTAGTTTTCATATAAGTTACATAATTTTTATATTAGTATATTGTATATAAAATAGAAACTTATTTTATTAAAAAAAGTATTCAATATTATTGTTTTTGATTTCAGTACCAGCACTTATATGTTTGAAATAAAACATATTTGTATTTTTTTTTCATTAGTTGTTATTTATATAATCCTAGTATTATATTTTTAAATTAAAGAACGTGTTTTTATATTAGAAATGAAATAGTTTCAAAAATACTGCTTGATTCTTTGATTGATTTTAGTGGTTTTCATATATATATATATATATATATATATATATATATATATATATATATATATATATATATATATATATATATGTATGTATGTATTAAACATGATTTTAGTTTTATGAATTTAGACTTTTAAATTTAGTTTTAGTTCGTCTTCCAAAATTTAATTTTTCCTATATTTTTGTTTGTACTTAATTATCTGAAATAATAATATAAAATGATTCTATATGGTTATAAGTAACAAAAGTTTTTTTTTTAAATTGGATTGTACTAATTTGGGTGTATGTAACTAAATTCGTAATATTGTTGTATTATGAATAGTGTTTTACAATTTTTTGCAAAATTTGTAAAGTATATGTTTATTTGAAGTATGAGAAATATAAAAATTAAGTAATTAAAAGAGAATTTTATATTCAAGATGAATCGAGAAAAATCTTTAGAAATTTGTAATTTCTATCTTCTTTTTCACTATATGGTTTAGAGAATACGCTTGTTCTAGAAATTTATCTGTAAAAATGTTAGTTGAATATTTTCATATATGTTAATTATAAATTGTAAAATTGTAACTTCTCAATTTTTGTTTAAAGAATTAATAATGAATTGGTGCAGATGTACATTGAATATTGTAAGCATTTTTTGGGCTTGTATATAATTTTGAATTTTACGAATAATTTATTCTTGTATATAATTTTAACACCAAAAATATGTGATTGGTACTAATGTTCGTAAAAAGATCATTTATTCTTACTGTTGAAGCATGTGTGTATGTTACATCAGCATATTGACGTATCAAACAAATACATTTTGTTAACATTTGCACTTATGATTCTTGCACACATACGGACACATCGCCAGGTCAAGCTCGGTGAAGGCATCGAAGTATGTGAGGAGCAGTTACGTGGTGTCAAGTGGAACGATTACCGAAAGCTGACGCGCGGCTTGGCCACCATCCTGTTCAGCCCACTGGAGTTGGCCACTTGCTCCGTAACGGGGCAACGTTGGTCGCGTGCTGGTACCGGCCAACGTCCAGTCAAACCGGCACTTGATTCCGCTAAAGTACAAGCTATCATATGTGAGTGTATCGTGTACACTCACGTCTCTTCCATATATACTCATTTACACCATTTATATAGAGTATATTATATATACATATATATATATATATATATATATATATATATATATATATATATATATATATTCATACATGCATACAAACACACACACACACATACTTGATTTAAAGTTTATTCTCTGTAAAATATCTCATGCATGTTTACGTTATAAAATATACTACTATAGAATAGTATATATTTAATATACGAGGATTGTTTGATAAGTATGGTAAAAAAGTAAGAAAAACTAAATTGAAAAAAATTAATTAAATTAAATAATAAATAAATTTACCATATTTATCAAACGACCCTCGTAAAAACTTAGATATACGAAAGGTTTTATTTTAAAATATTTTTTCAAAAATTAGTTCATTTCGTAATTGCATTATAGTTATTTTCGTTTTAACTTTATATATATATATATATATATATATATATATATATATATATATATATATATATATATATATATATATTTAAATTTTCATTGCACAGAATAATACTTATTAATATTTATATTATATTCATACACATCTTCCTATTTAAATTTTCATTGCCTTTTTGAATTTATTACCAATTAATATTTTAGGCTTATTGTGTAGATAGTATTAAAATTTTTTATTAGGTCCTTATTTGAATTTTTATAATAAATTTTCACAAAATAGTTATATGATAATTTATTGTAATTATTTTATCTATAAATATTTATTTTGCATTGAACTGTTTGGCATTTTTTCTCTTTTTTTGAAATATTAATGTACTGCCATAGAATTTTAGATATAATTTATTTTCTATTTTGCTTATTTATAAAGAAGTCTTTATTTCGAAAATTATATAATTTTATTGACGTTTAATGTTTATTTTTAATATTTAAGTTATTTTTGATAGTTATACAACATAACATAAACGAATACTTGAAAGTTTTCTAGACGTTATTATAAATTTTTAATAGAAAATAAAAAACTAATACAAATTTAACTACACGTAGTTATATTACTTAGTAAAATTTGATGTTTTTTTTAATAAAAAAGTAAAATGAATAGGTTTTAAGTTTTTATGTACTAATAATGGTTATATATATATATATATATATATATATATATATATATATATATATATATATATATATAATGTATGTATGTATTTATGTACGCTTGAATGTGTATGGAAGTGTATATGTGTATTTCTATTAAATATTTGAATGTAAATGAATTATATTAAAACAAAATATTTTAATTTGTTTTACTGAATTTCGTAAAGCTTGTTAAGTTTATATACTGAATTTTTAAGGAACAATATATTAATTTTACAATAGTTTTATAAGTATAACAAATATTCTGCATGAATTATATCGTTTAGTAGAAACAACGATTACTTGTGGCCCCATTGTGTGTGTTTTACTATCTTGTTTCGTTTTATTATACATATGTTTTACTTTAATACGTGTTAAATCTCTAAAGTATCATTAAATGCCTTATGGTATTTTAACTTATATATATATATATATATATATATATAGATATGTATGCATGTACATTTTTCAATAGACAATTAGGTTATTAACTGTTAATTTGTGGTCGTCTTTATTTTGAAATAATCACATTTTTCAGTTGTTTCATAAATGTAGAAACTTTTGTCAAAAATGTATTTCATAAAAAAAAAATTACTGTTCTTCTAAAAGAGCATATTGAATTTCTTTTACTTTTTGCAATTGAATTACTTCTTGCAATTAAATTATTTTAGTGAAAATAAATATCATATTCCATTCACATTGGAATATTTATATTTGACCTAATATTTGTGATTGATTTTTAATGAATGTAATATGACAGCTTGATGTATTAGATTTTTTAATATTTTAATGGTAAAAATACGTAATAATATGAATACAATAATTATTATTTACATTATTTTCAATTTTAAAAAAACTACATATTAATGTACAAAAATCTCAGAAACTTATTTTCATAATAAAAATATATATTTATATATATATATATATATATATATATTTGTATGTATGTATGTACGGGTATGTATATACATATTTTATTGATTAAACTGTAAGAGATAAAATAAATATATCTAAATATATATCTAAAATTCAGTTTATCAAATAAGACTGTTCTAAGATGAAATAAAGTGATATCAATACGTATTTAAAAATCATTAATTCTTATGCAAACATCAGTAAACAAATTCAAAAGAAAACCTACACATTATAGAAATAATATTAGTATAACAGACAATTCTTTTATTTTGAATTAAAAAATAAGTTTAATAAGAGATTTAAATTGAAAGTCAATATTTGATTTATTATATTTCGAACAAATTGCCTTAAGAAAAAGAAATTTTGTTCACTTCATTTTTCAATGTTGTATATTTTCAATTACTTTTAGGGATGAAATTAACTTTTTCAGTTGGAGGAATATTTTTTAATTTATTGTTAAAATTCACATTTAAAACATTCTTGTTAAAATTTAATCAATGCATTTGTTTTTTCTCATTTAATGGACTTGTTTTTATGTGTGTTTCAAGACAGTTTTTTGTAGAATAAATATATTAAAAAGTTTAGTATAGAATTATAAATGTAGTAAGTTTTCAAGTTTTTTCATCATATTTCTGTTGTACTAATTTTTTTATTGAATATATACAAAGAAGAATTAATTAAGAAAGAAGAAAAAAGTTATAAGGGATTTCTAAGCAATTATATTTGCAGCGGAGATTAGACTACGTTCGTTTAATTTTGTTAGTATTGTCTTCACGAAATGTTTTATATTATGTCACATCGTAGCACTTTCTTCGTTCTAATTAAATTACCCTAACTTCATAACTCAATGTAAGCTTCAAAGCAACCTTATATTTTGTATACTACACATACAAGATGCATTGATAAATGTGTTTCATTCAAATGAATATGGATGTATATACATTTTGTTGATATGTCAAGCTGTCATATTTTCTTTGTTTAGCATCACGGAATTTGCCATAACAATACAATATCCTCGTTGTTGGTAACGTTTTGATGCAGGATGTTTGTAAACAACATATATTTCTTTTTTATTGTCGCGCGTGTGTGACAAACACATGCTATGTTATAGCGTACGTGGCAACACGCTTCCCTACGGTCGAGATCAGTCGAATTAAGCAGGTGTTGGCGTACAAATGTAAAGAAAATTCTACAGCGTTCAAGATGAAAGCTATACGATATTTTGGGTGGGTATGCAAACTTGAAATCCAGATATTTAATACAGAACGTGAATAGAACCTGTAGTTGAATTATTTATTGTATACACACGAATATTATACCGGCAGGTTTATATATTAAAAAAAATTCTTATATCGTTTGATATTTTTTGAAATTAGAAATCGAATTGCAAATCGATGAAAACATTAATATTAAAATATTCTGTCTGTTTTAAAAGATGTTTTAAAATAAAAATTACAGTATTTTTTAATCTTTGAAGGACTTAAAGGACATGTGCTAATTCAAAGGCGGAGGTAAATTCATACAAATGCTTTGCGACAAACTTTTAAATTAAAAAGGAAATATCAAATGTTATATGATCAAAATTTGTCGAGTTAATAAAATATACTGTATTTTAAAATTGTATTTATAATATTTTATGAAAGAAGAGAGAAGTATGACAACTATTTGTTTTAAAATTGTAACGAATATACTTTCACATAAATGAATTATTACTCCAATGTTACAAGTTATTATAAAAGTATTCAATACTTATTTATTTTCTCTTTATTTGTTTATAAGTTGATGCATATTTCAAAGGCTATACTATAGTCGTCAGAGCGCTTTATTAAAATATTTTTATACCACACCGTTCTTACGATAATTTTATAATACAGGTTTCTAACGTTGATGACATGACTATCGAAATGTGCATCGGCCTATAAGAAGTAAAATGAACATCAAATTGTTATTTAACACTTTTACAATATTTTGTAGGTTTGAGATGATAATTTATGTGTGTGAAAAGAGAGGTATGAATTTATTCTTAAAATATACGACATAATTCTGTAATGTTTGGAAACTATTGAATTATAAAAAAATAGTTTTTTGTTAATTTGTCATTAATGACAGAATTATGTTGAAAGGAAAACTAAAATATTTATTTTTAAAATTAATAAAATGATAATTCACAGTAATACATATGACATATATATTAATGTTATCAAATATTTTCTTAAAAATAAAAATAAATTTATTGAAGTAGTACTGCTTCAAGTAACAAAAATTTCTAGAAAGTTATATCAATAAAATTTTAAATTAATATTAAAACTGAACATAAATTAGTTTAAGTCAAAATCGTATTAGGATTCGTATGTAAAATAAAACTCAACGTTAATGTTTTTTACTGCTATTCATTTAATTTAATACTTTTGACAGAGATCAACAACCGCAAGATAATCAGCAAAAAACGTTGTAGAAGAAAAAACCTACAGGGAAAATTTTCATCACCTTTAGACGAACTTTTTTTAAATTGTTTTTCTTTAATCTAAATTATTGTTTAGAAAAATATTGAATTATTAAATTGAAAGAAATCATGGCCATTAGAATTAAAGAAATAGAATGATAATTTTTCTATTAAAGGTAAAAAATCGAAAAAATATGAGAATTTTATTTATAAAATACAATTCGATGATATGGAAATCATGTTGTATATGATTGGAATGGATGTAAAGTGATTGAATGTGTATTAAAATAAATTATTTTATTTGTATTTTGTGTATGATACGTTTTATAATATTGCTTTATTATAAAGAGTAATAGAAAAATAATCTTTACGAAAGAAATAATTAAATTAGACGATATTCAAAATACAAATAATTTTTTTAAAAAAGTAAAAACACTTCATTCTAACGTGCCATATAAAGTCATTATTTTGTGATCATATACCTATATTGTTTGATGAATTTCTTTTGTGCTGTGTTTGTTAATTCTAAATGATGTATTATTTTAGTAAAATAAAATATCAATGGAATAATGTTTAAATTTTAGTCCCACATTTATTAAACATATAATTTTTATTCTCATTGATTCTATATAGAATAAAAATCATATAAAGCCTATTTATGTATGTGATAGCGTTTTACAATATTAATTTTCAGATTATAGAAACATTGTTTGTATGGAAATATTGTGCAAAACTTTTGTAATAATAATATATTTTTATAAATTTCTTAGACGTACATTTTCGTATAAAAACTTTATAAGGCTTATTAAACATTGATGTTTCACAGAAAGTGTTAAAGTAAAATAAGTTTAAAAGTACTTAAAAGTATTTTACACTATTTGCAATTTAAAAAATGCAATATCATTTTTACTTTATTATGTTTTTACTTTTATATGTTTTCGTAATTTATTTGCATACTTTTGTATATGAATAAAACTAAAAAAAATATTAGATAGTTATACATGTAGTTAATGTTATAAATATATTTTTTTATTCTGAATAAAGATAGCTGTTTTTCGTATATAATTTTCAGTTATTTCATTTGATAAAGTTGTTCATTTAATTTCGTTGTTTCATTTAAATAAGAAATATTAGATAATTTAAATATATTAATAAAAACAGTTCACAAAATAAATAGAAATACTAATTAAGAATATGTTTTAACAAAAAAAGTTAAAAAATATGAAAGAATTCAATTAGTGTCAAGTTTCATTTAGTTAATGTTTAATAAAATGTTTGAATTCTAAAATTTTATTTAATAATTAATAACATCAATTTATCTTTTTCAAAATGTAAATACATTTATTTGATTTTTGATGATTTATTTGAAATTTGGCAAGTATGATTTTTGAAAATTTTAGTTTCAATAAAAAACAGTTTTTAAAATATGAATAATAGTTACGCTTTTATATATATATATATATATATATATATATATATATATATATATATATATATATTTGTGTGTGTAAAGAGAGAGCAAGATAAAAAAGATATACATAAAGAATATTTAAAATTAAGCAAAATTCTCCTTTTTGAAATGAAATATGAAGATTGAAGGCCTAAGTATATAAATATATAATTACGTGATTTTATTAAAATTATTTCTTTTAATATCTAAAATTTTTAAGTTCTGAATACTGTATATTTTTATTATTGCAATTTGTATATATATATATATATATATATATATATATATATATATATATATATATATATATATATATACGTATGCTTATATACACGTTTTATATAAAATTAAGTATGTGTATAATGTTATTGAATTTTCAAGATTGAAAATGCTTTCGATAAAATAAATATATGTGTGAATTTATATCACAATAAATATGAAGTCATTAAAAAAATCTATTAAAATGACTAACTATAAAAAATTATTAATAATCCATTTTTAATATTTATCTGTATGAGAAATTTGAAATTTTTCCCTATTCTCCACTTCAATTCCTGTTTTTTCTTTCTTTTTTTGTAATTTTCAAATATAAAATTTAAACGAAATGTTTTCAAAACGTAAGTCAAGGTAAACAAAAAAGAATAATTTCGGTTTTATCTCATATATTATAATCCTCTGTACGTTTTTAAATCCCTATATTTTAAGGATGTACTAAAAATAATTTTACAGATACATTTTCTCTGTGCATTATTTTTGTCGACTTTTAATTTAATTTATTTGTTTTATAATGTGTTTTAGGTGTTTTCTTTATTTTTTTTATTATATATATGTATATATAAATATATATATATATATATATATATATATATATATATATATATATATATATATATATATATATATATATATATATATATATATATATATATGAATGCATATATGTATGATTGTAAATCAGAATTTTAAAATTATTAAACATTATTCCATTGATTTATAGATTTTGTGTAAGTAGTTTTTGTATTTTAAATTTTTCGTGAATTTCACATTACTTTCACACTCACACATATACACACACACATATGTATATATATATATATATATATATATATATATATATATATATATATATATATATATATATATATGAATACATATATACAATTTTACATGCGTTTGTTACGTTTGTTTATATTTGATGAGATGTATCGTATAGTTTGGTTTTTATATATGCTAATTTTTAAATATAGGACCAAATTTATTAAATTTCATCAATTTGCTGTTATTTTCTTATCTAAAATGTGTTTATGTATTTATCTTATAAAATGTTTATGTATATAGTTAATTATGTAAGTATATTTTTTGTTTAGACTTAGTTATAGTGAAATTACTATCAACGGATTTAATTACATTATATATATATATATATATATATATATATATATATATGTATGTATGTATATATATAATGTATAGTTTTGTTTATTACTGTAAAACAGTTTTGGATAAATTTAAATGAATTTGTCAAAAGTATTTAAATATTATTTTAGTAATAGATACTAAATGTGCAGCCAATAATAAAAAGACTTATAGTTAAAAACTAAAGATGGGTTGGCTATATGTGGTAGATATTATGAAATTTATTGTAAAGTCGGATAGAATTGGCTGATTGACGCCGAATTAGTCTATTTTCATACCATAAGTTTGTGAATTTCAAATTATTACTTTAGTTTTGATAATATGACTTTAGCATAATTTATTTTTGATTTGAAGTAATATTAAATGCGTAATGGATAATTACATATATATATATATATATATATATATATATATATATATATATATATATATATATATATATAAGAAAATACGAATGAACAGTAAAACAAAATCCATGTTTTTATGTAAAATGCATGATCGAATACTTACGAACAAAATGTTTTTTAATAGTAATATGTTCATAAAGAAATATTTTTTATGTTTACAAGTAAAACATGTAAAACATAAACAATATAAGTGATTAAATAAGACTCAGAAAGAAAATTCATATATTATCAATATTATGTTATCTTTTTTCGCATTTTACTTTCCAAATATTCAAAAAATTTAATAAAATTTGATTCAAAAATACCTTCAAGGAAACATTATAATTAAAATTTAGTTTTATTTAGAAACAGAAAGAGATATTAGGGTATTTTTAGTGTTAATTTTAAATTATTTTCTTAATGTGATTAAAAATTTAATATATTATAATTGTGAATGAAATAAGATTTTATAATAAATATATATATATTTCTTTTATTTGAATAAACAAATCAATGTATTTATTACCAAATTGTTTCATTTATGCTACATTGCCTCTATAATTTTTGTATATTCTTATATTGTTTGATTTAATGTTATTGTCATTTTTGTATTGAAAAATATACTTAAAAATATCATAGATTTTTTGTAATTGTGATTATAACTCTGGTTATTTTATATGATCGTTGTTAATGCAAAGATAATTAATTTATTGTAACATATACATAAATATATCGCTTAGTTTTTAATATTGTTTAGTTTTGATCTTTAATATTTTCATAAATTCAATGATAACATTTTCATAAAAAATTGAAAATAAATAGAAATAAATATATTAGCTTCTGTTATTTCTAACCGGTTTTAATCAATTTTAGTATAAAAGTATCATTTTTTTTTGTATTTATCTAATCAGTTAAAATATGATTTAGTGCAATTGACAATTTTAATAAATGTTTAGAAGTTTTTATTTTCTAAGAAAAAAAATGGAATTTTTCTTACATATTAAAAATTTGACAATATAATTAAAATTTATTTTTGATGCTGGATTATTTTTGTATTTTTTAGTATAATAGTTATTTGTGTTTAATGTACATATTTTTATTATATCTATATACACACATATATATGTGTGTAAAACATACAGATGTTTAAATATAAAGTATACGGACATCTGAATATAAAAGCTACTGTAAACTTTGAAATTATTCTAATGATTTGTTTTTTTTTCATTGGTAAAACGAATAAAATAAATCGCTAAAACCGTATACTCCAGAATTTTCTTCGTACTTGAAAAAAAAACTGAGAAAAATAGGTGACTATATTGTCTTGACAGTAAAATTACGTACATACTCAATAAAAAAGACATTAATTTCTTGAAATGTGTTTCAGAGGTTGAAAAGGTATGTCTTTATTACATTTTCGCTTCGTATTAACGATAATGATAATAGTTTTTTCTTTGTTGGTTTATTTTACAATTTCGTTTTTTTTTTTAATGAGATACATACATAGGTACATACATACATATATATATATATATATATATATATATATATATATATATGTATATATACGAGGGTTGTTTGATAAGTATGGTAAAAAAGTAAGAAAAACTAAATTGAAAAATTTAATTAATTAATTGAATTCAACAAAAATAATTTTACCATACCTATCAAACGACCCTCGTATTATTGTGAAAACATTGGCGTTTCTAACACATTTTTCTATAGCTTCCTATAGAGAATATATTTATGGCATTCACGTATTTCATCTGTAATATCATAACACCCTTAAGCGTGTTTTTTAAATTTATATTTATCATTTCAAACGTTTCTGTACGTGTTTATCAAAAACTCATAATTTTATGTTCGATATGATCTGCTAGTGTATAATCAATTATACAGTTTTAATAGATAAACAATATAATTTTGAATAAGCGATTGTAGACAATGTGAGGATTTTATCAAATTGAAAATACGTTTTTATGTTTATATATATATATATATATATATATATATATATATATATATATATATATATATATATATATATATATATATATATTAAAAGTCAAGTTTTAAGTATAACAGACACAAAGAATTACGTCAACGGAAATGATAAATGAGAGAGAATTCCAATTGAATAAAATCTCAAAAGGGCTATAAAAAACAAATACATATTAATCTTAATTTTATTAGGAATTATTATATTGGGATATTTTTCTTTTCGTAATTAATATTCACGTTGATCCTTTCTGACATTTAAATGCAAATTTATGATTTTTCAACTTGTTTTTATAGTCGGCAAATAATAGCTTCCTAAAATAGGTCGCAGACGTTGAAAAAGTTTAAAGAGACATGTATTGCAGGAAATATTTTTATATTACAGTGTTGTGGTTTTATTTGTTTTAATTACGTTTTAATTATGAGTTGAGAAGTGATTAATGGTTTAAAATGTAAAAGGCTCAATTAAGATAAAAAACGAATTTATGAATTTTTTAGTTGATTCCAGTTATTAACTTTACTTTTTCTAAATAAATATTTCGATCTATCATACTATGCATTTTGTTATTTTTCGTAAATTTTTTTGTATTTATAAAATGACTATTTTAATATCTTCTTTATTATTAATGTGGATTGTTATATTGTTTTAGTTATTTTTTATTTTATTTGTAGAAATCATTACAAGATAATAATTAACATAATACTAAATTTATTTATTTAAAAAATATAATTACTTCTAAAGACAGTTTAAATTAAAAGTGTATGTAATAACTGTGTGTGTAACATCACTTTGTATTTTTTTTATTAAGTTACCTTTTGAATCAGTCTGCGTTTAAGTGTCATTTAAACAGTCTGTTTCTAAGTACATGTCATTTGAAACACAACTGATATTCCTTAAAATCTAGAAAGTCGGAATAAAAACATTGTAGACCGAATTAGAGATGTTTTTATAAAGTTACAAATTAAGATATTTAGAAATGTAGATTTAATATTTGCACAGTAAATCAGTACTTTAATTATATCAACTAGTTCTTGATGTGAACGAAAGTTAATTAAAAAATTATTTTTTTTAGAAACATCAACGAATATCGTGATATTAATTATTGAATTGAAAATATTTATACATTGTTATAATGTTTAGTTAAATCATTTAAATTAAAGTATATGACTACTATTAAATAGAATTTTATTTATCATAGTCACATTAAAATATAAGTTTTCATCTATTTGTTAGTCACATAGGTAAAAATGACCATTGATCTAATATTTATATAATAGATTTTAATTTGTTTTAGTCAAATATTTTTTAAATAAGTATCGGCCAATTAACGAACTCAATTGCTATTTATAAAAAAGAAAATATACTTTTTTTTGGCTCAAGTCATATAATTTATAAGTCAAGTTTATAAGTAATTTCCTAAATAATGAATTAGTTTTTGTATTAATTTTTTATTATTTATTTTTTTCAAATATATATATATATATATATATATATATATATATATATATATATATATATTAATTTATTAAAAAGCTACAATTATTTTATTATAACAAAAAAAGGTTATTAACTTTAATCAATTTGTATAGTAGAAAATAAAATTGTTCGAATACTAATTACATATACTTAGGAAGTTGTCTCTTAGTTATTAAACGTAATTATTGATTGTTCCATTTATGATTTGTCTAGGGATAAAGAAATACTTCATGTATAATTTCTCACATAATTTAATATGAGATTACGGACATAAAGGACTAATTGATGCATGAAAATTTAAATCTTATCATGTCTTGAGATTGTAATTAATATCTCGTTTATTGAATCGTGGAAGTTGCGTCGTTTGTAAATTTCAATAATAAATGTTTCAATAAATTCACACTTTCGTATTTTTTTATTACAATTTAATAATTTTCTATTAATATATATATATATATATATATATATATATATATATATATGTGTGTGTGTGTGTGTGTGTGTGTGTGTATGTGTGTGCATGTATAAAAATTTTACAAATATTTAATTTCAGTCATTATTTTAAAAGTATATATTCATATGAATTATGTTTGCATTTCAAAACTCAAAAATTATGATAAAACAAAGAAAATAGTTGAAAAGATTGTGATTTTAATGTAATTTATAAATCGATAAACTATTGCTGTACTGAATAAAATTCTAATAATTTATTGATAAGAATAAAGGTTATTATATTGTTACCCGATTTGATGAAAACTTCAATATTTTTTTAACTATAAAATTCATAATTAAATATATACATATTTATATATATATATATAATGATTTTCATATATTTTTTTCAAATAGATGTTATGAAATATTGGTATTCATTGTTAAATGGTATTATAACATTGTGTATACAGAACGGTTAACATATTGACTAAAATGTCATTGAATAGCTGGCCAGTAATATGAAATACGAGAAATGTCACTTGCAAGATATGTAAATATATAGATATAAGAAACTATTGGAAATAGTAAAACACATTTAGTGACATTAAATAAACCTATTTGACAGAATGTGAAACGTTCATTATATATACACTTTATAAATCATGTTTTATCCTGATGAATTTCATGGTCATAGTTTGAATTAACAGTAATAACATTTATTTGTTTTATTAGTTGTCTTATACTAATATATGTATATATATATATATATATATATATATATATATATATATATATATATATATATATATATACGAGGTCAGACAATTAAGTAATGTGACAAAATTCAAAAATCGAGTATATTTAAAAATTAAGGTACATCGCTGCGATCCCCTTCAACGTAGTCCCCTCCCGCATCTATACACTTATTCCAGCGAATTTTCCAGTTTTCGTAACAATTCTGGAACACTTCTTGTGGGACCTCTCCGAGTACCATCGTCACAGATTCTTGGATATCTTCAACGGAGTCAAAATGTCGACCTTTGACGAATTTTTTCATATGGGGGAATAGGAAAAAGTCGCAGGGTGACATGCCCGGTGAATAGGGCGGTTGTGGTAACGTTGCGATACCTTTAGACGCCAAAAACTGAGAGACACTGAACGCACTGTGACAGGGAGCATTGTCGTGATGCAGAACCCAAGTCTTCGCGATCTCTGGACGCACTCTGAGCACCCTTTTTCGTAATTTTTCGAGCACATTGCGGTAGAATACTTGATTTACGGTTTGTCCAGGTGGTACGAACTCTTTGTGAACCACCCCTTTGCTGTCGAAGAAGCAAATCAACATGGTTTTCACTTTGGACTTGCTCATTCTCGCCTTCTTTGGCCTTGGTGCTCCAGGGGACAGCCACTGTTGGCTTTGTCGTTTAGTTTCGGGGTCATATTGAAAGAACCAACTTTCATCACCAGTAATAACTCGATCGAGAAGAGTAGGATCACTTTCAACCTGCTCGAAACAATCTTGAGCGATGTTCATTCAATTTCTCTGTTCCATTTTCGTGACATGCACTACTCGCGCGTTGTTACAAAACACTAAACAGTTGGCGAAGAAATGATCGTACGAGGGTGGTCAAGGTCTCAATCGAGAGAGTAGGGATCTGCTATTACGGTGGCGGAGTTACAGGTTCGCAGTGTTACCACAGGCCGAGAAAAAAAATCGGTCGCATTACTTAATTGTCTGACCTCGTATATATATATATATATATATATATATAATATTATTTATATTTTATTCTCTTAATTATTTAAAAGTTTTAAATAAATGCATATCTTTTCTAATTTTCATATAATTTTATACACATACTATATTTATACTATTAATAATAAATGTAATTTTATTATTTAAAAATGAAATGAATTATTAAATAATCATTTATTGTTACATATATTTGTGTTGAGAAAAAAATGTTGAAAAAGTTACATTGGTGAAAATATAACCCTTTAACACGTTGACTGCCACGCGAGATTTACATGATTTTCTCAGGAGGCTACAAGAGAATTTTCATTATTTTAAGTATATAATGATAAAATAATAAAAAAATTTGATTATATTATATAAGATTATGCCTTTATCTCTAATTTGTTTATCTTGCTGGTGGTCACAGGTGATCACCGCGGCTCTTTGGTGTACTCAGTTGCTTTTAACACTCATCTAGTTAAAACTGTACGATAAAATCGATGCGGAATACCTGAAGAAATTAAATCGAAAAAATTAAAACGAGGCGAATTGATTGCTATGCAAAATAAGAATGGTGTTAGGATTTTCAAATGGAATGACAAACGAGATATACTAATGCTTTTCATAAAACATTCGGGGGAAATTGTAAGTATATCTGAAAAAATCGCTCATGTGAGAAACCTATGGCTGTTGTCGATTACAATGCAGGAAAATGTTCCGTAGATTTTTTTCGATCAAATAATTACATATTCCACACCGCTTAGAAAAATTACCAAGTGGTATATAAAATTAGCTTTGGATTTGTTGTTGAATAGTTCAGTTACAAATGTATTACTGTTGTACAAACAGACAACAACAAAAGGAATAAAAGTGTCTGATTTTAGAATGGTATTTGCAGTGTATCTGACATAATACTTGTAGTACATTGAAAATGTGGAAGCACCAGCACCAGTCACATCAAATATAACTGCCTAAAAAAGATTACGCCATGAAATGCAAAAGAAGGAAGGGATAGCATATCTGGTGCTAAAATTTTGCAAAATATGTTACCAAAAAATGTTGCAAATCATGATTTGAAAAATATTAAAAATTGGACAAAAAAAATCACTACATACTGCGGAGATTGCGATGGGAAACCTCATTTTTGCTTAAGATGTTTTAATACAATACGCCGTACTTAATTTTTGTAATATATAATGTTTTAATTAAAATTTTTAATTGTTGAATTGTGCACTTTTTATTTCATAACATTATTTAGTTAGTTATGATGTTGAGAATTTTTTAGTTGCCGATATTCATTTTATTTTAATTATTCTAAACATTTGAAGCACTCCGGTCACTGATGACCTCCGTCGAGGAAAGAATCTCCGGTCACAGGTGACTAACGTAGCAGTCAACGTGTTAAAATAATTTTAAATAATATTTTTTATAAGTTGTATGTGAATATTTTTATTTATTTCAAACCATTTTTTAAGTATGTATTTCATTGTTAGTAAATGTTTTACAGGAATTCCAAGTGTTACAAATATTGAAGAAATAAAGAAGGAAAGTAGTTTAATTTTAAAAGATTCATCCGATTACAATCTACTTTTATATAATAGTGATCAAATTTCGAACCCTATATTACTAAACAGTAAAGGAAAACTAGTTCCTTTAAATTCAATTTTAGTTAATCCAAATGGACAAGTTATTATACCATCAAATGAAGTGATTACTTCAGAGGAATCAGAACAAGTGAATAGTGAAAATAACGAACGTGCCAAATACGTGTCACCATTGTTGAAAATCGAATGTCCATATTGCGGAAAGAAGATTTCATCTTCAACGAATATGCGTAAACACATTTATAGGATGCATAAAAAAAATACAACTATTAGTTGTTGTTATTGTGGAAACATAGCTAAAAATAAATATTCATTAAGTGATCACATAAGAAGATGTCATTAATTTATTATAAAGTTGTATTATTTATTAACACTAGAACTACCAGACCCGCCAAAATGACCTGTTTTGAATATTTTTCTTCAAAATTATTAACACCATGCTGGTATAAATGTAGGAATTTATGATGACATTTAATAATTTGGAACAACGGTTATATTTCTCTATTTGTTTCCTTTCAAATGTTTTAATTAGTGATTATTTGTCTAATGTATATCTATATATACTAAGACCCGTCATTCTTACGGGTCATTAAAATGAGTTATAAAATAGTTTTAGACTAAGAAATATAGATCAATATCTTTTTATTTATGTATACAAAGATTCGTTGT
The DNA here is from genome assembly GCA_029203775.1 of Neoneuromus ignobilis. Lineage (NCBI taxonomy): Eukaryota > Metazoa > Arthropoda > Insecta > Megaloptera > Corydalidae > Neoneuromus > Neoneuromus ignobilis. The sequence continues at coordinate 23,327,705 of CP092090.1, read as the reverse complement.
TATTGATCAAAAAAGTTTGATCAACATTTGTAATTGAAAAATGTATTCTTGTTCTCATACCGTACAATGGTACAATAAATGATTCTATTGCATTATATTTTCTTCCAAAATGTCGAAACAAGTGATATTATTGCATCATAATATGAAATCACGCGTTTACCATGCAAATTTTACTTGTCAGTTATTCAGTGTAAAGATAAATTTGGGATAAAGTTTTGACTGTAATAGACTGTACTTCAGAAAAATAAAAAAAAAATTCTAATACGCGCAAATAATGTTAAGTTAGATTGTGCAATAAAAATGAATATATTGTTTTAACATTAAATACCTTAATTAAAAAATCAGTTTTTATATATTTGCTAATTACAAATAAATAATTTCATACATCAAATGTTGTTTTTTTCATTTTGACTTTTTTCCAAAAACCTACATGTAAGAGAACATTTTTCAAATACCCGTCAAATTGACGGGTGTGTTAGAACTAGGTATATATTCAACGCTGGTAGTTCTAATGTAAATTTATATTTTGGAAACTTATTCAAAAAAAGTGTTAGTAGTTCTGATTTATAAATGTAGGTATTCTACAAAATATTGAAATTTTATTAATAACATTTCAGTATTAAGAGAATTATATATTTTTATGTATTTTCTTTGTAAATTGTAAAAAAATGAAAGGCTATAAAAGTTTTGATATTAATAAGATATGAAAATGACTTTAAGAATAAGTATTATTTTGTTTACTGTTTGTTTATAAATTGTAATTCAGTAGGAATAATTAATTATAATTTTATCCAATTGAACTGAGTATTATTCGTAATGTAATATGATGATCAGTTGTTTATGTGATTTTTACTTAAGAAACAATTAAATTTTTTTAACTAATATAATATATATTTAAGTGTATAAAAATAATGTATGTAAATGAAACGAAAATAAATTATAAAAATAAATAATTTCTGATTGTAATTAAGTGAAGAGTTTATTGCATTTTATTGAAAAATAGTAATGAAAACTGTGATTAAATATTTTTTTCTATTTTTTTTATTAATTATAAAATTATTTTTAAGTTTTTACAGAACTGTATTTTGATAAATATTTTTAATAAGAAATTAGAAAATTTGTCATATAAAATTCATTTGTCATATAAATTAATTCCAATTTCACAATATCCCTCCCCCATTTGTAGTATTTGCTTTTTTTGCCAAAAAATATTTATTCGAAATCGGTAAATCTAACAGTGAAATTATACACGTATGTACGGACCATAAACAATACAAATATAACAAAAAATTACAAAAAAAATTTTCGAAATTTTACTGAAATTTACACAATACTCCCTCCTTTGCAGAATATGTTTTTTGCCAAAAAATATTTATTCGAAATCGGCAAATCTAAGTGTGGATTTCTATAGTGTAGGGCAGGGGTGTTAGCGATCGGGCGGCGGTTTCACTCTAACACGCATATTGGCGACGCAGCATCGTTTTGAAATTTACAGTTTTGGACTTTTTCAAATTTTCAAAAATCCAAAATTTCAAAATCCGTTTGCGAGCTTAATAAGCGTCGGCGCCCTTTTCTAATGCTTATACACGTACCTACGGACCATAAACAATACGAATATAACAAAAAATTACAAAAAAAATTTTCGAAATTTACATAACACCCCCCTTTTGAAGTTTTTGCGTTTTTTTCAAAAAATATTTTTTCGAAATCAATAAATCTAATAGTGGATTTCTATAGAGTAGTGCCGGGGTGTTAGCGAACAGCGGTCGGTTTCGCTCCAACACGCATATTGGCGACGCAGCACCGTTTTGAATTTTACAGTTTTGGACTTTTTCAAATTTTCAAAAATCCAAAATTTCAAAGTCCGATTGCGAGCTTAATAAGCGTCGGCGCCCTTTTCTAATGCTTATACACTTACCTACGGACCATAAACAATACGAATATAACAAAAAACTACAAAAAAAATTTTCGAAATTTTTCCGAAATTTACATAACACCCCCCCCCCCTTTGAAGTTTTTGCGTTTTTTTCGAAATCAATAAATCTAACTGTGGATTTCTATAGTGTAGGGCAGGGGTGTTAGCGATCGGGCGGCGGTTTCACTCTAATACGCATAATAACGTCGCAGCAGCGTTTTGAAGTTTTTACTGTTTTGGACATTTTCAAACTATCAAAAATCCAAAATTTCAAAACCTGTTTGCGAGCATAATAAGCGCCGGCGCCCTTTTCTAATGCTTATACACGTATGTACGGACCATAAACAATACGAATATAACAAAAAATTACAAAAAAAATTCGAATTTTTTCTGAATTAATAATTCATATAAACCAAAACTCTAATTGATTTTTTATAAGTGATAGTTATTTAATTAAAATTTTCAAATTTAATAAATTATTGTTTTTTCAAAATTATGTATATATCATTTGAAAGAATGATTTGTATCAATAATTTATTTGATGTTTTTTTAAGTATTTCGGAAAGAAATTTATAATTAATTGTACAGATTTTAAAGCATTGTTCTAAGTATTGATATAATAATATATTGACTGGGAAATGTTTTTATTTGAAGGACTAATTGGTACACATTGGTGTTTTATGTTTACATCTAAACAAACATTATATTTAAGATCTTATTCAATAAATTCAAAGTATTTCTTCTTGTTTTCAGAATGTTTCCTAATGATTAATATGATGTGAATGTTACAAGAGAATTGTATTTTAGAGTTGTAAATATTTTTTGTATTGAGGAGAAATGTGTAATATCATACGATATTTTATAAATATTACTTATGGTTTTAATATATAAAATATACATTAATTATTCTATTGCTTGTTGAATTTTGTTTAATATAAAACACTTTTACTACTGAATATAATAATTTGAAAATAATCCAATTTGTGGAGGCTTTATTGAGTTAAACTAAATTAAATATTAAATTCTTTTTCGTTTTTCATTACTGCAAAATATCAACTCTTCGATGAGTGTTATTAATACACTAAAAACAAATTATTCTGCCATATTAATAACAAATCATGTTATTTATTATTCAACTTTTAAATTATCTCATTCAAATATTATACTTACTAACAATTTAATTTTTTGCATCTATAGTATTTAACATCTACGAATTCAAATTTTCGTATATGCAAAAATACGGTATTGTTTGAAGTCTGCAACGTTTTTGTAATTTACTGAATTGTGTAACGTAGATAATGTTCAATTAAAGAGAATATTGTGTCAACATCTGTTTGTGAAGTTTTTTTTTTTAATTTTCTTTATTAAAAAGTCAAAAATCACTGTTCGGATATCAACTGAATATTTATGAATGATTTGTTCAATAATGTTTTATCACATGTGTCACAAATATTTTTTGTTAGCATTGAATTTTCCTATTATATGAATAAAATAGTATTAAAAGTCGACATTTTTAATACTTATTTTGAAAATATACTACATAATCAAATCCTAAAATTCAATTGTATTTTTACCAAATTATACATGCTAATTCTTAGAGTATTTAAAAATGTTAATAAGTTCATATTTTAATTCTGAATAGAAGTTAGAAAAGGAATCTCTTAAAAACAGACCGAATTTTTATTGTAATTTAATTTAGTGCTGAGTTATTATTTTATTACATAATTTATTTTATGTATTTTTTGTTATTGTAATCGTTTAATTCTTATGGTTTATTTTCACAAATAAATTGTAATTTTAATATCACAAGAAATCTATTAAAATATTTAATAATTTCCTTGGAATTCATATTAACACTTTAATCATAAAATTTGTTAGTTTAGGACATAGAGGCCGGACTTTGTTGGCGATCTCACCCAGTTTAATTGATAAGAGGAGGCAAATGACTATAGCGTCTGAAGCTGTCAGATCTGCAGACTTTTTAAGCCTTGAAGCTTGACATTTATAATTATCAAAATAGAAATAACTGCTTTAAAATAAAAAATAATTAATTGTTTAACACTTTAATAGAAGAAAGTTTATGACCATTTGAATATTAATTTATTCATAAAAATGTTAATTTGTAAAATATTAAATATAAATAATTCTTCTGGAAAAAGATTATAAGATCCAAATTGGTTAAAGAAAATGGCGTTAAGAATATAGTTAGTTAAATTTTTTTTTTGTATGTACATATTTTTATAAATAAACTTATAACGCATTACAAATTAATCATGAAATGTTAATGAACGCATATTTTTAATTACTTTTAATGAACTAAATATACAAAGTTATAATGAAATGAAAAATGCGTTAAAATAAATTTATTATTGTATGACCGAACTGATAAATAGTAAGATAGATAAAAAATTACACAGTCTACAGTTTTCATAATTGTATCTCTGTTAGCTCAGTAAGTATTTCATATAATTTACAGGTATTTTATATAAAATTATTTTTTTTACAAAATCATTGTTTGATGTTTGGGTAAAAACGTTATCATTTAATTTTTTATTGAATATTCAGTGTTTGTTTTTAAATTCGCAAAATCAAACTATATATAAGATAGGCATTTGAATTTTTTGTTCAATAGTTAAATATTGTGAAAAATCTGAATGCATTTAAATTTTATAGAAAATATGAATACATTTCATTTCGTACTTTCTCGACTTTAGAAATTCCATACAAAAAGAAAGCTTAAATGAAACAAACGTGATTTATGAAAAAGTAGTAATTATTTAAAAAAGTGAGACTGTAAGCCTTGAAAATCTTATGTTTCTCCAAGCAAGTAAAATAAAGTTGATCTAAAACTTACCTTGAATTATATTTTAAGTTTAATTCATCTTGTACGATTGTAGATAATCTTTTTTATGGTGAATTTCAATTTTTGTTCCTATTATTGAATGTTATCAGTTTTTGTTATAAATTCTATACATAAATACAATGTACTCAACAAATAATATTTAATTTTTCATTAAGTATGTAGTGGTTATAAATTTTAGTTATAATTATTTTGAAATTTTTACTGTACGATTTTATGACACTAATATATGTAATGTATATAAATTCTGAGAGTTTATATTAGAGTCAATTTTCAATTCAAAGAATAAAATATTTAGAAAATTATAAATGAATCAATGGAAGTAACGAAAATATATTAACTCATTAGTTAATATAAAAAGGTTGTACACACACATATGATTAATATATGGGCGATAAGGATAATTTTAAGAAGATATTATTGATGTGTTTTTTTTGTAAAAAAATAAACTTTGGGTAAAAATTATGATTTTCTGGAAATTTTCAATTGCTAAAAAGCATATTATATGAGTGAATGGAGAAATATATACTGTATGGCGATTTTTAAAAACACTTAAAGAAAATGTTTTGATAAAGACCTTCATACACATACTCGAACAATGATAATTCTAGGAAATTATATTTTTATGAAGTATATTCGTTTGAAGTTATAATTGGAGGAATAATATTATCTTTATGTCTGTATTTAGGCCAATGTTTCTTGTAAATGTGTATTTGATATTTTAAATAACGTTTCTCTTTAAAAGTATGTCTTAGTAAAAAATATTTTGTAAAAGTCAAACAATTTTTCGAAAATGTTAATGTATATTTCGCATACATTTAATTATATTATAACATATTTTTATTGCTTTCATATTATAATATTTTAGATTATAGAAGTTGTTTAAAGTTTTTTATTTATTTTCTGATTTCAAACACACATTTATTTTAAAAAAATTATTTACTTCTGGTTTATATAATTTTCAAAGAATATACAAAATATATACCTATTTTATTAAAGAATAAAATTTACAACTGAATTATAATTGTTATAATTTTTTTTGTTTATCGTACATTGCTTATACTTTTTTTTATAGATAATACACAAAATTCTTTCATATATATATATTGAAAATCATTCGATATTTTTATATATTTACTATATTTTTTATGTTGTATATATTACAATATATTTTTTCGTTAAAAAACACTAAGAACATGAATAGAATTGAATAAAACAAATTGATATTTCTTACGTATCGTTTATATTTTTATGTAATATATTTGTTCTTGTTTTTTGATTGCGTGAGATAAGTGATTATAGTTTAGTTGTTAATATTATTTACGCGTGCATCTAAACGTTAAATATTTTCTTTTGCAGCAGAAGTACATTGTAAATGTTTTGTTCTCGTATACGATATGTTTTTTGCGTGATTTAATGTATTTTCCTGTTTATACCACATACTCAACGAACATCAAACATGCTACAGGCAGTAACTAAATGATGTTGTTTTTATATAATTCTGTTTTTATTATAAAATACAGACACTTGATAAACTCATTGCAATTATTTGTGAAGTGTTTGTTTTAGACACAAGTTGCTTAAAGGCATATAAATGTAATATGTACTAATATATTGTACATATGTAGATGCTGCATATCCATTTATTTATTTCTTGTCAGTATCATATTTTAAAAAAATAACATTTATTAAAATGGAGAATATCGTATTTTATTTATAAGGAAAATAAAAAAAATGTTGTAAATTTAATTGCAAATGAAATAAAATAAATTTCGATGGAAAAAATATTGGTTAAAGAAAATTATATTTGATAATATTAATGCGTGTTATGATTATAGTCATAATATTTTTTCAGTTTCAGTTTTAATATAATGATAATAATTTTTCATGAATTATATTTAATAGACAGGTGGACATTTATATATTAAGAATAACAAAAAAAAATAGAACAGAAAAAGATAATAAAAATCATTGATTAGAAACCAATCGCTATAAAAATATCAAGAACAAATCCGGTAAATATTCTGGATAAAAATATTCTTTGGGTTTAAAAAACAGAATAAAATCAAATTAGGTATTACATTTAAATGATTAAGTATGTGAAGAAGATATTATAAAGACAATTTTATATTTTGTAATGCAATATTGTGATAATAATGGCATGGGTATCACAATGTGCATTAGCAAATAAAGTGAAAAAATAGTAATGATTAGATATTTTTATAGTCTTGCGATGTTAGGATCAATGATTCATTTGTGTTTAATTAAAAAAAATTGTAAATTTTTGAAAAACAGAAATAATAGATTATTAGAACTAGAAGAATATAGAAGACGTTTTGATTTAGTAGTAGATTGATAGACTGGAAGTTATATATGGTGTCATCCAAATGTGACGCCTAGATTTGTGTTTCATTAAAAAGAAGCATATGTATATGTCTATATGGCGGTGTATAGGGAAAAATGTGTAGAGTTTCTTTTTAATAAAGCACAAATCTAGGCCTGACATTTGAATGAGCCTATATATATATATATATATATATATATTATTTTCAATAAATTAACAATTTCATATTTACAAGAATTATATTTGATTTGATAATGGTTAAATAGAAATATTATATTTTTCATCTATTTTAATTATTTATGATCCAGTATTAAAGGAATGCGACTAACATGTATACAGGTTCGAAAAAGAGAATATAAAATTATATATTAAATTTTTATTTGATTTTTCTGTAAATATAAAATTTAATCAAAATTATTATCAAAAATCTTAATGTATTTTTTATATTCTCGTTTATTATTTGCGAACATTATATAACCTTGGAATAAAGTATATTTTTAAATTTATTAAAGTGAAGTGAGTACTAATTTGTAAGAAAAACTATTTTTATTTCAAAGTAATTCTACGTTTACTGTTGATGTCATAAATTATTTTTATGCTTTATAATTCTGATAAGAGCTGTGAAATTTTTATTTCTTCAATATATATATATATATATATATATATATATATAACATTTTTTATGAACTTATTTTTAAAAAAAAAATCATTAAGAAAAATATTAAAAGAATATACAATTTAAGTAAAGAATGGTAATATGAAATTTATATTTTTTTTACATTGCGTTATTGTGAACAAAGATCTTTGTGGACTAGTTCGATATGTTAAGATTTTACAAAATTTTCAGATAAAATAGCTGCAGAAAAATATTTATAAGATTACAGGTAAGAAAAATATAATATATAATTTTTATTCAGTTTATATTTTTATAATTATTAAATATTGTATACAAATTATAATCATATTTTGTGGTAAAATATTTAATCGAATTAACGTTCCAAATATTATAAAAAAGTATTTATGCATCTCATAAAATCAATAGTATACGTTTTCAATTTTATTAATACGAATGTTACAGGTTATTTTATTTTTAAAAAAATATAAAAAAAATTTGGAATAAGCGCTAATGTTGTAATTAAAAAACGAAAGGAAGTTTATTTTTTCTGATAGATAAACAATTTCAAATTAATAAGTGTAAATATATATTTTTATTAATGTAATTTTAATATATGATGAAATAAATTTTTATTGAATTTTTAATTTTATGAAAGATATTTTCAATTTCTATTGAAATTCTATTTAGTAAAGTGTTTATTGTTAATATTATAATGAATATATTTAAATTAAATTGATAGGTATTATATGAGTATCCAAATCATTTTCTACGTGTTTAATTTTATGTGACGGATTATAATTATTCGAAACCACGAACTATGTATGTATGATAATTATATTCGAGAAAATAGAAACATCTGATGTATATTCAACATTCTAGGTTGTTATTTATAATGAAGTTATGTATAATACTAACTTTCAGCATAAATTATTGTGAAATAACATAGGTTTATTTATGTGCTTTGTAATTAATGACATATGTATGAAAAGAATAGATAATTAATTTTTAGTGAAGTTTGTATATGTTTATATTAATTTAGTACAATTAAATTAATAAAAAATATTTAAGTGTCTTACGAGGGTCGTTTGATAAGTATGGTAAAAAAGTAAGAAAAACTAAATTGAAAACTTTAATTAAATTAATTAATTATTTAAATTAAACAATAAATAAATTTACCATACCAATCAAACGACCCTCGTATATTGATAGTTATTTTATTTAGAAATAGTAAAAGTAATTTAACGAAATACTAATATCAATTTTTACAAATATATGATTTAGATGTACTGTTTATGAAGGTGTTAATAATAATATTGATACATTATGATACCCAGTTGTTTATACCGCATTAGAGGGATACAAAAATGAATATTATATATTTGTTTAATATTCCAGTCATCATATATAGTATTTGTACGTGATACTGCAAGCTATTTTATACGTGAATTTTATTATTTATTTTTATAGTAACGAGAGTTGTTTCTTCAAACTTACAGCTGTGACCCAAAAGATTTTAAATCTAAGTTAGATGGTGTTCAGTAGTAAACACTGTATATCCGTTGTCATCTTATAGTAATCGCTTTTCTTATGATATATTATGTTTATTTTGTTCTTCGATAGTAAAGTTATGTTGTTATTATTAAATAAATGTTATTAAGTACTACCAAGTTTTTTGATTGATGAGCAAAATTGAAGACTGTATAATTTTACAATACATACATATATATCGCTGTAAAAAAGTTTAGTTACATGTGATATATTTATTATTATAATAGTTTTTATTTTTGTAGATATTTTTTTTACAAAATCTATAAGAATGAAACATTGTAAAATTCCTGTAAAAGTTCTAAAATTTTACAGATATAAGATTATGGTAAAGATGTTCTCTTATTTCTTAAATTATTTTCAACATTTTAAGTATAAATTATTAACGAAACTTGCATTCACTTAATAAAAAAAATTAATTCGAAAGTTTGAAGGATAAAGATACCTTCTTAATTGTAATATTAAAAAATACTAAATGTTTCAACTTACTACTGGTTATAGAAGTTTAATCGAAATTTTAGTTTACTTAATTATACTAAAAACTTTCAAGCACTTTTGTCGAGTTCAGAGTAAATTTAGAGAAACTTGCCGACTAAAGTATTTTCTTCATGTTCTTACAGTAGCGCCGTAAACTTCACTGAAAATGTTTACACATGGGTCAACAAAGACACAAATGTAAAGCCATTAGTGTTACAACAGAAAATAATGATTTTAAGGAAATACCCGTAAAATGGTACTTGTGCGTGCGTAAATAAAATATAAACTTTACTTTGGGGTTTTGTATCATGGTTTGTAAATTGTTGTTTTTGCACTCCTTTTATAAGTATTCTTTCATACGTTTAACACACCAATACATACATACACACATTTATATGTGGGTGTAGAGCGTTTATATAGCTGTATATATAGTAGATGGAAATTAGAAAATTTTCAGATAGAAATATACATGATTCGTAAATAAAAAAAAGTTATGTGAAGATTATTCGAAATTTAAAACATAAACATATGTTGTAATACAGTATTTTATATTTCTTTTATGAAATTATTTAGTTTTATTTTTTTGCAATGAAGAAAGTTTATGTATACATATACATATATATATATATATATATATATATATATATATATATATATATATATATATATATATATATATATATACGAGGGTCGTTTGATAAGTATGGTAAAAAAGTAAGAAAAATTAAATTGAAAAATTTAATTAAATTAATCAATTAATTAAATTGAACAATAAATAAATTTACTATACATATCAAACGATCCTAGTGTATATATATATATATATATATATATATATATATATATATATATATATATATATATATATATATATATATATATATATATATATATATATATATATATATATATATATCTGTGTGTGTGTGTTTATGTATATGTGTATGTATGTGTGAGTGTGAGCATATATAAGCAGTGATATATGTTTTGTACCATGTAATTTAAAAATTAATTATAAAATTTAACAATAAACAATAAAGTTTTATATTTAATCCAAATGATTTTTCTACATAATTTGACGAAATAATAAATATTTTTTAAATCTTTGTATATTCATATGTATATAATTTTGCAACAAATTTTGTTTTATAAATTATTGCGAAAAATACTAATTTTTTATTATATTGATTGTGAATTGAAACCTATGTTTTTTTTCAAAACGTTTAAAAAAATGGTGCTATTACTTAAATAGTCATCATATAACAAAATTGACTATTAAAATTAAATCATAAATGAAAAAAAACATTAAATAAATATATACATATTTGTCATGTAAATTGACTTCTCGGTAATTTAATTAACGTAAATATATGTCCACCTATTTATTTTTAATTAGCAGTACCGCACACATTAATTGTGGCATTTTTTTAAACACAGATTAATTTGTAACATATTTTTGAAGTAAAAATGTGTCACTATTTTTGAAATCATTTATAATATATTTGTATATATATATATATATATATATATATATATCTGTGTGTGTGTGTGTGTGCGGACCCGCTTTCTTGCGAGTGTATTTTAAAATATTAATTTCCGCATTTATGTACACACTGAAATATTAAGTGTATCTAGAAGAATGTTTCAAAGTAGTTAAATAAAATATAATGCCTTAATACATATTTTATTTATTTGAAAGTAATTTGATTACGGTTTTAGCACACTTATGACAATATTTTTTTAATTTTTAAAATAATTCTAGTAAACCGAAATAGCGTTTTTTCTTGAGAAATATTTTTATATTTAAATAATATTTTCTTGAGATCATTAATATCAAAATTTAAATTAAATCTCAAAAATTTTCTGTATTCTTTTAGTTCTTTTCTAGTCCGTGAGAAAAAATTGTAGAAGTTTAATCAGGGAAGTATAAAAGACTTGGATTATCATTAAAAGGTGTGACGGTGCATAACTGTATAGAACAAACAATTAATAGGTTTGTTATAAACCATGTTATTTTTGTTGATTTAATTCTCTGAATACTCTGAACTATTAACTATATAGTCATATGACTCATGTTCAGTTTATGATTTAAAATTAAATAATAACGACCAATGGACATTATACTCAATGTAGTCTCTAAAAAAATAATTGATTTTTAATAATTTTTTTAATGTTATCATTTGAACAAATTATTGAACATTCGCTGTATTAAAAGTTTTTAGTTATTATTAACCATCCTTGATGCATTTATTTCAATTATCGTTTTTAATGAGGTAAGATATGTAAACCTATTTATATTATTTTCATTGTTTTTAGTAACGGCTTCGTAAATTTTTATTATAAAATTAATATAACTACTGATAGACTCAGATATGAGAATTGAAATTTACTTAAATATTTATATATAAAAGTGTTATTTATCAGAAAATATTAAATATTATTGACAATCATTTTTTTAAAATATTAAACGATATCAGTAGAAAATATAATGTTATGTGAAAATACTACTTAAGAAAAACTCGTATTTTTTTGAGAATTTAAATACTCGTTCTTTTATATATATATTATATATATATATATATATATATATATATATATATATATATGATGAGTGTGTGTGTATGTATAAGTATGTATATATATATATATATATATATATATATATATATATATATATATATATATATGAATTCTAATACGTATAAAAGCAGAAAAGAATATAGACTAGTGTATTGTCGAACGTTCATTCGTAATAAATTGAAAAAGAGTGTTGTTTAACGAGATATTGTGATTTAATCGACTTTACAAAACCCAATTTAGAGGATTTAACAAAATATTTATTCGGCCTGTGAATATTTCGTAACACATTAACGTTCGTGCATTGAAATGAGTGGATAAATAATTAAATCAGACAATAATTAGTTTATAATGTGTATAAAGGTAGCTATCTGTATATATGTATTAAAATTCTAATTTGTTGATATTTTTTTTATAGACATCCCAAACATATTAAATTTTATTTGAATGAAACTTGTAACTGAATGTCGTTAAAAACAGTATCAGACTAGAACAATACATACGAATATTTTGAAATTGAGTTTGCATGTTATTGTAAAATATATTTCCATTGGGTGTTATTTACTTTGTGTAGAAATTGTTCATTTCATATATATATATATATATATATATATATATATATATATATATATATATATATATATTTGTTGTATAGTGAACAAAATTGTTATTGCTGGATAACAAAAAAAAATAACAATACATGCTATGTTTATGTAGTTAAATGTGTTTTTAAATAAGATATGCAATAAATATGCTGAGAAAAATAAATTATAAGAGATAAATTATAGTTGATTTGAGAGTTGAATAGAATAAGTATTGTTAGTTGTTCATACGTTTTTTTATAAATAATATTTACATATTATTTTGTATTCATTCATGGAACTAAAAAACATATCTAATATATTATCAAATTTTTTATTGAAATTACAGTTTACAATGTTTTCTATTTCCAAACATTAATTTTATTACTTAATGGTTGTTATACTATGACAAGTTCTAAATGAGACTAGACAGAAATAATTAGAAATCAATTTTGTAGACAACGTCAGAATAATGTTTGGTCCATTAAGAATGTGTAGAGTGATTTACGTATTAAATCTATTTTATTAAGCTAATATATTAAGTAAATACATAATTGAGTTAGTCTTGAACTCAAAACTATGGATTATGTATCTACAAGATGTATTATATTTGTAATTTATCAGCAGTTAGTTTAACAAACTATTAAATAGTTTCATAAAGTATGTTGTGCTATTAAATAAATTACACACACAAACATACACACACACACACACACACACACATATATATATATATATATATATATATATATATATATATGTTTATTTATAAATTATGACACATATTTATATAATATAAATATTGTGTAAGAAAATGTCATTTGGATGTTTTTAAAAAAAATTGAGAGTAAAAATGATAAGTTATTTATATATCTAACTTTCATTTGGAAAAATTTATATTAATTATAATAATATAAAAATATATTATTATATTTCTAACTTTTTTCTTGTAATAAAAATGTAAAATCAGATACAAATAACTACTAAATTTTAAACGAATTCTTAATAATTTTTTTAAAAAAAGTGCTTATATAGTCTTATTTAATCTTTGGATTTGTTAAAAATGTAGTTTTGCAATTATAACACTTTTCTTTAATAATGAGTTTTATTAAATTATTGCGAAATTTTATAAATTTTCATACAGAGGTTTATTTTTTTATTTTTGTTTCTAAACGATTTTATTAAAATATAATAAATTATTTGCTTTAGTTTTTTAAAATTTTGATTTCTATTGACATTTTTTATATTAATAAAGTTATTTTTTTAATTTTTAAACTCCGACATTTTTCATTTTACTGAATTTTATGATTTTTTTTCTTGGCAAGTCAAGTAAACATTCCTAAAAATATTTTTTTTAATATTTATTAGTGTATAATTTATATATAATTATATATAATAATTTCTTGAGTTATATTTTAAAACATGTGTTTTTATATTTAATTTTAATTAATTCTCACAAATGTATTTCTTAGGAATTAATGTTAAAAATTAACTTAATTATTATTTACAAAAAAATTTTAAATCAAAATATTTTTATTTTCATTTCTTATAAATATTCATGCAATTTATAATTAATTTTTTATTTTAAAAATTACATCGTTTTAATATATATATGTCTCCCTTTTTCTTTTTCTCTCTCTCTCTCTCTCTCTTTCTATATATATATATATATATATATATATATATATATATACTTTTAAATTTAATAAAATACCTAAAAAGTAAAAAGTACATTCAGAAAGGATAAAATGTATAATATAATAAACTATAAATAATAAAAATATCACAAAAGATTGGAAATTTTATGAAACTAATACATTATATTATAAAAGATTTAATATAAGTGTAACTTTTGTAACATAGAATTTCTTTAGAGGTTTTGTGAGTTTATAAAGACGTGATAGAATTTCTTTAAACTTTAGTTTCGTATGTAACTATTGACAAGTATAGATAATACTGTTTAGTTTCAAATTCATACCAAAATTAATTCAGTTTTAAATTAAAATTACATCAAAATGTATGCTTAAATTTATTTTTTATTGGAATTCAATTTAAAAGTTGTTTTAAATGGTTGTTATGAAATATTTTTCAATCCATTTTTTTAAGAATATATGATAATAAAAAAATGAATGAAATGATTTATAAAGTATAGATAATGACAATTATACAGAATGTTGTAAAAATTGATTTAGTGATACTGAGAATGTAATAATTTGAATACGTTCCTATTATAATTTATATTACGATTTTAGCTATCAAAAGTAAAACATGCTTCATATTAAGAACGATATAATTGCACATTCAAACTTTATGTGGTCGTTCGTTGTATCTGAATTGAGAATAACTTCTTAATTGATGAATAATTTGTTACAAATTAATACAAAATTTATACGAAACAATTGTGTAACTTATAAATCATCGAAGGATACACAGTTGCAACAAATGACTCGTTTCCAATTTATAACCGTAACGTGTTCCTATTAAATAATAACTGATCCCCTTTTATGTAATTTCATTTCAAGCCAGTGCAGTTTTAGTATGGTTTTTATTATACAGTTGTTTCCGAAAGCCTCCGTTGTGGACTTGTGCGGAAATTGGATTTTGTATTAGACAATTACGATGAAATCAGTTCACGCATTAATTGTGCATTCCGTGCTAAGGAATTTGCATGACGTTTTGCATTGTTATGTGAGCAATTCTTGTCGATGAGGATTTTCCTAATGCTAGATTTTAAATTGTTTTTTTTATGTCTTAGTTTAAGTTGATATCATAAAAAGTAACATTTTATATTTAAATCATCTTCTTATTCAATAGGCTTTATATACGATATCGTCTACAGATAGGCATTCGTCTGAAATCAATTTGGACTGTTCAAGTACAAAATTTCATTTTTTTACAATTTCGAAATATAAGATTTATGACCTGTTTTATTATATTATATTTGATTTAAATTATAAAATATACTCTTTTTCCGTGCTAGATTTATTATTAAAGATTGAGATTTTTTTAAAAAAAGATTTTTAATTTTGAGATTTTTTAATAGTTTTCAATTCGAAAATGGGTACAAAGTGAGTAATAATAATAATTTCAAGAATAAAATAAAAACTAGATTTTGATAATTATTCACATTTATTTATCTTTAATTCACGTGTTAAAAACAAGCCAAAATACAAAAATATTTTTAAATAAATAAAATTTACTCTAATGACTAAAAAATATAGATATTTAAATCATTTGATTTTTTTCTATAAAGCAAACGAATGAATAAAAAGTATATTTCTAGTATTGAATTTTATCGAAAACGGAGTTTTCGATAAAGCTTTTTTTTCATATGCCTGAATTCTAACAAGGATGTCTATTTTTATAAAAATAAATTGTCTCCTTCCCGTACTATAAAATAAAATCTTATTTTTCAACCCACAGTTGGTATATAGAACATGAAACCAAATAAAAAAATACATAGAGTAACATTTTCTTTGTAAAAAAGGAGAGTGATAACTTAAAAAATTAAATGACGATCGTCTGATATCATTTTGACTTTTAGTTTGTTTGTATTTTATTGTAAATTTTAGGATTTTATTTTCAAAAAATATGTTTTTTCTTCAATTTTATTTTCTAAAAATAAAATTGAATACTGATATACATACATACATTTATATATATATATATATATATATATATATATATATATATTAAAAAATCTATTAACAAATTAATTTTAGAATATATATATCGATTTGAACTTTACATCGTAAATTTTACAGTGCAAACATATGACCTAGCTGTAAAATGTCGACTTCATATAATTATTTACATACATCCGGAACAGGAAATTATGTTCAAGGTGGGTATGGCTCTAATTAAACGGAACGACAAATATTGACAATTGAATAGTTACAAAACCGTCGTGCTTACTGCATCTCTTTGCGCGTTTACTGTAAAACTATACAAATTTATTTCCAAGCAGTTCTAATATATACATATGTGTGTATATATATATATATATATATATATATATATATATATAAATTATTGATGTTATTGATGTGGATATATTGGAACTAAATGGTATAATAAATGTTTGTAAGTAATCGGATATAATGTTTGTTACTAATAAACATATCTAATAATAACTATTAGAGAAAAATAACGGAAATTTTTATTCAAGAACATTTTTTCTATTTAGACACTATAAATATTAATTGAGTGAATTTAGATAAATTTTCAACAATAATTGTTGCTTAAATTATTATTTTTAATTAATATTAAATTTTCACCTTTTTTCACATTATATTTGGCACCTATTTAAGTTATTGAAGTAATGTAGGAAAAATGTTTAACGCTGTATTATAAATTAATTCATTAGAAAAGTTAATGGTTGAAAAATGTTTTGACATTTTTAAAATAATAATAATAATAAAAGTTTAATTGATCATATAACTAAAGAACAAAAAATATAATTAAAATTTATTATTTTATATAAATATTTTATCAATAAATAATCATGTAGATTAATCTTTTATATAAATTAAAAATGAAAGATGAAAAATTAAGAATATAATATTATTTCTGCAATAAAAAATATGTATTAAAACAGTAACAGGAAATGTTAATGTTCGTAAAAAACAAAAGTGAAAAGTGAAACACCTAAAGATATTTATATGAAAAGGCATAGTTAGAAAACTTTTGTTCATATAAAAAAGTTTAAAAAATAGATTAAAAACTTTTATACTAATTTCTGAATAAAACGGTTGTTGAAATTGCAAAAAAACATTGAAAATATTTACGGAAGTTAACAAGTCTGAAGTAAAATAGTAATGAAATGATACAAGCAATATTTATTTACATACAAATGTGTAATATTCTCTGAAAAAAATTCCTCGTAAGTTTTTAAATAATTGTCAAGGAATATTTTAACTTATTTGTACATCATTTTTATTTTAATTTATTAAGGACAGTAATTATTCAATATTCAATAAAACAGATTATCAGTATTTTCTTCGATACTTAGAAAGTATATTTGGAATATAGGTACTTACATATATATGAGGATTGTTTGATAAGTATGGTAAAAAAGTAACAGAAACTAAATTGAAAAATTAAATTAAATTAATTAATTAATTGAATTAAACAAAAATAAATTTACCATACTTACCAAACGACTCTCGTATATATATATATATATATATATATATATATATATATATATATATATATTCGTGTGTGTGTGCGTGTGTGTATGTAAAAAAAATAAAATCAATAACATATTTTCATTAACGAAGAATAATAAATGAATGAGGTGAAATTTTAAACGATTTTTTCAGTAAATTCGATTTTTATTAACTTTACTTATCGATTAAAATGTATAAATTATTAATCAACGTTAAGGAATATCGTTTTATTTTCTGTGATAAAAAATAACAAATAAATACGTTTATCTTAGTCACTTCCTTGCATGGTTAATATATATATATATATATATATATATATATATATATATATATATATGTATATCAAATTTAAAACATACAATGTAAAACTGAAAGTTTATTAAGTAATAAGCCAAAAAAGAAATCGAAAACATTAAATGAACGTAAAGAGAAACAGATTTTAAGTCCTGGAAAATAAATCTGATCATTAGTGGTCGAGAAAAATTCCCAAACATATAGGAAAATACAAAAAAAAAATTAAGCACTGAATCGGTTCGTCGAATGACAAAAATACTGACTATCATGATTGGATTTCGAGAAAAAAGTTCATTAATGAACGAAATAGAAAAATACTTAGAGTTAGTAAAAAAAACAAGTATATGGATTTCAAAGCTTTTGGTGAAAACGTTACTTTTAATGATAAGTGCAAATTTTAAATATTTAATGTATTTCACAAGGAAATTGTGTAATTCGAAGTAACAAACAAAATAAAGAACAATATAAATAATTAGTTTTATTGTATGTACTCATTTTATAATAAAAATAAGTATACTGTTTTTGTTTAAACACACATTTCTGTAAAATAATAAGTTTAATTTACATATATTAATCTATATATCATGCAAATGATCTAATGTGATAAATTTATAAAAAAATTAAAATTTTTATACATTTATTTAGTGAAGTGAATAAATATATTAAGATATTTAAAAATATATCGCTTTGAATTAATAATAAACAAGAAAATGTTTCTTTCGAAATTGAAAAGAAAAAGTTATGTTTAATTTTTCTATTTGTAATTTTGAGATATTAATGTAATTATTTTAATAATTTTTGTTTATATATATATATATATATATATATATATATATATATATATAAATTGCAGAAAGAAAGAGAAATGAGAATAAAATCATAGATGATGATCATTCATGTTTTGCATTTAAATTAAAATATGAAAATATATAGTATTAATGTAGCATCATTGGTAGCGTATAATGTAAATGAGATAAGAAATGTTAAACGAACGGTATCTTTTATTAAAATATGTAAGATTAGTAGAGTAAACATTAAGTCGAATGATGAATAATTCACGAAAAAGAACTGTGTAAGATAATGAAATTATAGGAAAATTATATATATATATATATATATATATATATATATATATATATATATATATATATATATATATATATATATATACATTTATATATATATATATATATATATATATATATATACATTGTTTTATAAATGAATAAATCCTTGTTTATTTTTGTTTGTTTAAGTATTTACAATATGTGAATTAATAATAAATTGGAAATGAATTTAGTAATATATTTATGTTTTGATATTTAACATGTACAATATTTTACTTTTCTACTATTATTTTTTTGTATTGAATTTAACAAATTTAATATTTTTTTTGAGATTATATGTTGTTGTTATGTACAATCTTTTTAAAAAAAGTTTAGAATACTTCTAAAGTTGACGTCTTGATTGTATATACCACTAATACTAATTTAATATACGTATCTATGAAAAAATATATTTTTAGCCGAGTTCAAGTTATACTAACAGATTGTTTTTAAATACAGGTATTCATTTGCTCACTGAAATTAAACGCGATTTTTTTATTTGGGACATGTTTTAAGTGATTGATGATGTTTTGTGTATTTCAGGATTTGTTTGAGATAAAATCTTTTTTGTCGTCTTCTTGAATAATGTTTCGTAAAGTGAAGATTTTAATTTAGTTTTTGTCTATGTAAGAATAAATATATTTACTCTACTGTAACAGAGATATGTCATATACGTATGTCTAGAGAAATCATTCTTTTTTTTCTTATCAATACTATATAATAAATTACAATTTATATTTTACGTGAATTATCACTAAATTATTGCTGCATAAAAATTATGTTCATAAATTAGATTTAAAATTCATTTCTAGCTAACAATGTTGTTGTTTCTAATATATATATGTATGTATTTATATTTATATATAGAGTGTTTTTAAGCGTAATAGAACTTTAAATTGAGTCTATATGGAAAGCTCTATTTAACCTAAAAAACAGACTTTATATATATATATACATATGTGTTTATGTATATATAAAGATATTATATTGGTGTTTTTTAGGTTAGATATAACTTGCGATAGGCATTTAATTTAAAGTTATATCACGCTTAAAATACTTATATATATATACATATATATATATATATATATATATATATATATATATATATATATATATACAGGAATATTTATATATATATATATATATATATATATATATATATATATATAGCAACACTAAATACTTTTTCAGTTGTATCCTTTTTATTTCAGCATTTAAATATGATTGACAAAATTGTTCCGTATATGATTCAATTGAAAAAAATATCATAAAAAATTTAATTTATTTTACATATACGCTCTACGTTGACTCACATATCGATCGTTTAGATTGGAGGTATTGAATTTACACGTAATACGACCTTTGGGGAAGTAACGAGTATCTAAAATTGAAAAATTTAATCATCACTATATTTTATAAAAGGTGTTAAACTTTTTTGAGTAATCCTAATTCCTTGCTACGAGTAAATATATGAAATATGTTATTTACAGATACGGATATAGACTTGATTTTATGAAATAAGAGATGAACTGATAATATTGATACTTGGAATCATAAATTTTACATCGAAATTGTTTATAGAAAATTGTATATGTAAGATGTATTTAGTAATGAGGAGTTATTCGAATGAGAAGTTTAATTCTATTTAACATAAATTAAACGGAATATATTTATAAAATACGAAAAAAATCTTAAATTAATTTTTATTCCTCCAGCTTCGTACATAAGTGATATATAAATATAAAACGAAATGTGGAATCGAATCGGAAGATAAAATTGTTTCTGCTCTTAGTGAACTGCATCGTTACCACACCAATATTGAGTTTATGCACATCATGCGCACATAAAATTGAAAAAGCACTCCATAAATATTCAATATAAGCAGGCCGTTAAATTAGGTTACATTAATGATAAAATCGATTTCATGTGGCGTGTTTCATGCAAACCCATCAAATTTTCGAGAATTTTCTGTGAATTATCAGATATTTTCTCTGTAAACCATAAAATTCAATTGAAATATTTTCTCAAATGCACTAAGTATGATTAATTGTGATTTTCTCTAAGAATGAAAATACGGAAATTGTTTAATTCCATCAGTAGGATTTTTTTATTAAAAATAAATAAAAAAAGATCTAAAACAAAACTTCTGAAGATAATTTATAAAAGTATTTCTAATATCTTTTATGATATTTTATGAAATATTTAAATATTATGGAGATTTTGTTATTTTTCGTGAATTTAAAAATATCTCCTTTCTTAACTCTATGAACTGGAATAAATGGAAATAGAAAGAAATCAGGTCATGGAACTAAATGGATGGTGTGAAATTTAATAGTTCATATATTTTTTGCAAGTAATTTTTAAATTATATGTTCAGATTATTCTATGCTGCAGAATAATTTTGTTAGGATTTTTGAAAAAAATACAATTTTTATTAATTTTTAAAATAAAAAGGAATTAATTAAAAAAACAAGTAATTTGCATTATTTGTATTGGTACTGTGAAAGATTCATTTTAATATAAATGAATTACCCAATTTGAAATTTTATAAAAGTGTTCAAAATTCACCTTTTGAGATAAAAACATATATATATATATATATATATATATATATATATATATATATATATATATATATATATCGTCAAAATTATTATCAGATTAATGATGGATGGACATTTCATTAAATGTTACTGACTCTTAAACATTTTCTCAAGATACTTCCATTTTCCTGTTCGCTTTTAATTTCTTTTAATCCTTGCCTTCATTATTCTTCACAATTTCATTTTTCTATTTTTAATCAGTTGTTTTTGGTTACTTTGTCTCTTAGCCTCCATTCTAAAATGATTATTGTCCGTCTCTTGTCTTTTTTCTTGTTATGTACCTTATCCATATTCATTCCAGTGATTTTATTTATTCTCTTATATAAGTTACTTTTGTCTACTTTTGTATTCAATTACAAGTTTCCCGATTACGTTTAGAAATCCTTAACATTACATTTTCTACACTTCGTACAGTTACTAATAGTTTTTTATTTTTATTTTTGTTTTCAGAGACCTAGTTTCTGATCCGTAAATATAGGCAGGTGGTACATTGATTATATACTTTTCATTTAAAACTAAATTATATTTTTCATTATATTATTTATTATTCCAAACTTATGTTGATATATATATATATATATATATATATATATATATATATATATATATATATATATATATATATATATATATAAATATTTATATAATTTAGAATATAATATTTTTTTTAGAATTTTACTGAAAATATATATTCTGAACTGTTTAAATTGGAAGCATTTAGAATTTGTTTCTTAATAACAATGGACCATTAGAAATACAATGCTATATAATCATTTACAAGTTATTATTAAAAGTTACATTGCATAAATCTATTCTCTTAATATTCATATTACAAACACAAACATACAATTAGAATAAATGAAATGTGTCTTATGACGATAATAAAACAAAAAGTAATTTATTTAATTGTACTATGAAAGCTGTTAAGATAAACAGAACAAAAGTTATCTAAGGTGTGAACAGTTTGTGTTGTGTAGTTAAATTGTTTGTTAAAGAATGAAATAATTAAAGAAGTGTTTTTAACAGATGTCACACACATCAAATTTCAATATTCATA
Source organism: Neoneuromus ignobilis (assembly GCA_029203775.1). Classification (NCBI taxonomy): domain Eukaryota; kingdom Metazoa; phylum Arthropoda; class Insecta; order Megaloptera; family Corydalidae; genus Neoneuromus; species Neoneuromus ignobilis. The sequence goes on along the minus strand of CP092090.1, from coordinate 23,304,556 downwards.
ATATGAAGATTAGATTTAGAAAGAAATATAAATATTCATATATATATATATATATATATATATATATATATATATATATATTATCCAAATCATCCAAATAGGTAAAATATGATGAATAAAAAAATAAATATTCAAAATAATATATAATACTACTTAGTTGTAAGTCCTATGATTTAAATTTAATATACATATTTATTGATATTTATATGAAATAATATTACAAAAAATACATACGTTAAAAATAATATGTTTAATTAATTTTTAATATAATTAAATTTACAATAAATGCTTGTTTTAAATTAGTCTAAAAAGAGGTTGTACTTTTCATTGTTTTATATTTGAAATAAACAAAAAAATCATATTAACATGCAAATTCCTTTTAATAGAATTTATTTAAAAATAATAAACAAAATTAAATAATATATTTCATTAATACAAAAGCTTTAAATTACATTTGTTATATAATATATACTAGACAATGTGTACGTTTAATATCAATCAGATAGTATATGATTTGATTTATTTGGAAATATTAATTAATTTATTCTCAGTATTGATATATTTCTGACTTGTATTTGCTAGGTTTTTAACTATTCCATTATAAATACTGATGATTTTAATTAATCTCTTTACTGTACATTTTTTTGTTAAATACAATACGTTCGAAATAATGAACCAATTAAAATTATTCTTATCACATTTTATTATCATTATTTTGTATTCTCAGAATTTCTAGATAGTTTAAAAGTTTTTATTTATTTTAAAATGGGTTTTGATTTAAAAATTGTTATTTTCGTAAAATATTTTTTATTAACTATTTATATACGTATTTAACATACACACACACACACACACACACACATATATATATATATATATATATATGTGTGTGTGTGTGTGGACTGATATTTATAATGTACATTTAATTGGTCTCTTAAAAAAGGAATAATTGAAAGTTATAAAATTTGATGATTTTTTCGTTATTAATTTAATAAAAGTGATTCAAACAATATTAATTATTAGCAAATTTATTGTGTGAACTTATGTTTAATTATTATATATTTATATTTTTTTAAAAGAAACATCTCAACATTATATGACAAATTAATAATAATATTTAATGTAATATAGATATATTTTTATTTTCACTTATAAAATATATTTTTTTAAAAAAAATTAATATAGAAATTAAAAAGAAGAATTTAATGTATAGAAAACAGAAATTCTATTAAAAATTTAAGTATTTTTTCAACATTTTACATTTTAATATTAAATAATAATGTTCCTAATATTACTTGAATTTTATTTTATATAAAATATAAATTAGTTTACCATTTTATCAAAGTATGTAAATTTAGTACAATGTTGCTTGCATAATTCGAAAACTAATATTATTTCCAGAACAAAGGATCGCATGCCTTTTATTTATGCTCTCGAGATCTAAGCTCATTAACAGTTTTTTTTAGCGAGAATAATGATCTTTACATAACAAAGAAGCGAATTTTCAGAGATGTAAATACTTCTTTATATAATTTTAATATTGTTTTATTTTGATATAAATATCAGTGGTTATATATATTTTAAGAATCTAAACGTATTTTCAATGTATTATTTTATATATGATTACCAAATTATTTTATATTATACATACCATTTATATTAAATATATTTTATGAATATTTTTATAATATTCGTTTAAATAATGTGTAAAATGTTTTATATCAATAATGTGTTAAAAGACTATTATTTTTAATTGAATTATTTTCGATTAAATCATAGAATTGTTGTTATATATATTGTGTTGAATGTCTTTACACTTTTTTTCGTATAGATTAAAATAACAAATATATATTCTTACTGAATCTTAGTCATAAAATGGTTGTTTATTATGTAAGTCACAATTGGTGGAAAATTTATTGCGTTATTATTTTATTACTATTTATTTATTATATATAATGACATTACATTACTATGTATTTATTACATACAAGAAGTCATTCTTGCAGAGTGAAGACATGGCATTCAATAATTTACATTTTTAGTTAAAATTCTACGAGTTTAAAAAAGACGTCAGTGAGGCAAATTATCCAAAAATATCTGTGATGTGTTGAAAAGTGATGCAGTTAGTGAATAAACATATCAAGTTTAGTTTAAAGAAATCCGTTTTGCTGATTTTTAAGTTAAGTAATAAATCCGGTTTTGAAAAAAGACATGAAATGATGGTTGATGATAAAATATAAGACAAATTTCTCTAGAATGAGTAACTAGGCTCAAAATTGATCTAACGATAATTTTGAATCACTTAAAAAATTAATATGGTTTCGGTACTTCAGAAACTATGATTTGCATGACTTTGTTTTCTTGTTAAGTAAATAAACCATTTTTGAAATTATTTGTGACAGGAGATAAAAAAAATACTTTATACAGTAATGTAATAAGAAAAAGATATTAGACATCAAAAGATGAAATTCAAATGGTGATTGAAGATCCCAAAATACACTAAAATAAAGTGTGTTGTGCTGTCGATGAGAAGGTAAGCACTTGTAATTTTCATTTTTTAAAATTTAGCGAAATCATTAATTCAAATTGCTACTTGCGACAAATTGACTAAATTGAACAAATTATTGCATAAGATAATATGTGATTTGGTGAACAGAAAGAATATTATTTTTCACTAAAATAATGCAAGACCATATGTGGTTACTTAAACTAATATCCTTTAATTAGGATGAAACAAATAAATTGTATGAAGTAGAATATATTAATAAGATATAATAAAAATTATATCATCGATTGAATAAAAATAAAAAATGTTTTTATTTTTGAATTTAATGATTTTCCATCAACCCAAGAATTAAAGATAATTAATGTACTAGTTTAACGGTGGCGAACCTAAGGCATGCGTGCCATAGGTGGCACGTATGAAAATTTTTCTGGCACGTTATCGATTTTTAAATTGTATCCTCATTTTACAATTTTATACAACATTTGGCATCCAAAGTACAACAAAAATCTCATCAATAAAAGTTATAATTTGTATGGACTTTTTTATGGCAAAATGTATTGTATACAATTATTTTGTGAATTTTTAAGTCAACTCCTTAATTTAATAAAATTTTATAACAATTAAATTTTTACTGTTTATTTTCTACTAAGAATTTTCCGGCACACCAGAGGTTGGATAAAAAAATAATTATAATATTTGGCACGCGCATATAAAAAGGTTCGCCACCGCTGTGCTAGTTAATATACAAGATTGTCGAATGAATAATTGTTAAAATTGGTCTCGAAAAAATATCACAAAAGAGCTGGCCCTAATGTATACAAATACAAGTGTAGAGGAATGGAAAAAAACAATTATGACTTTATTTTCTTTTAAATGGAATATTTGTATGAAAAGTAATAAAATTTATTTTGATAATCATAAAAAATAATCATATTTGACGTTGATAGTATACTTTTACTTACATTAAATCAACATTCGATACATACTTGAAATCTGATTTGTGTTTAAAAATAATTGATGTCTAGACAGAAGATATTATATTTTTGTTTATGTACATTTAGTAGTATTTAGAGTTTATATATATATATATATATATATATATATATATATATATATATATATATATATACATACATACATACATGAATTTGGTGTAATAAAGATAATATTGAGTGGCGTTTTATATATAACATTGTGTGAAATGAGTAATTAAGAGCCGAAATCGTAAAATCGATGAAGTCATAAGTTAAATAAAGTCTGATCTTGTTTATTGAAGGATAAGTATAGTTATACACTATGTACTCAATATCTGCTATACTTCAGAAATTTTGCTAGACTGTATTGCTGGACTGATTTTACTTCGATTCTATACATTATTAATATGGTATTTCCATAAGAGGATGCTTTACGTCTAAGTTTTGAGTAGTTTTGTACAACTTTACCACTTGAGTATCTGTATTTTTTGATACCATATATTCGAATATTACAATCATTACTTTATATATATTTTTTCGTATAAAATATTTTTTTATTATTTTATTGCCTATTTGAAAAAAATAGTTAACTAAATTTTAAAACAATAAAATTATTTTAATAGTTGTTTTTTTAAAATAATAAAATTCAAATTTTAAATACTTTTTATAATAGATATCGATGTTTTTTTCATAATTTTTTAAAATTATGAGTAACAGTTATTTATTTTATAAAAAATGGACGAAGAATTCATTTACTGCAAAATTTATCATATATTAGAAAAGTGTCAGTAATCATTGGTTCACTTTATTTTCTAATATGCATTTTGACAGATATGCCATCATTGTTAAATGATTTACTGTAAAACAACATTTTATTATGTATAGATAAAGAGAGATTTTTAAATGCAAAGCTTTTTTGATGATGAAATAATTACTAAAATTTGAATGAAGTTAATAGTCAGAGATTATTTCATATTTTCATAACATTTCATAGAGTTGAAGAGAGATTTATTTATGTTCAAGTTTTAAGTTCTAGCTATTTATTTATAATTTAATATTATTTTTTTCATTAGTTAGGTTCATTTTGTTACAATAATTATTTGTTTGGAAGGATTTTTTTTATGATTTTTTATTAATATTTTATTAAATTATATAAGATAATAAATATATTATTTATCATTAAAAAAATAAATACATTATGGTATTTTCAAACGTAAAAATAATACTTTAAGGAAAAATATCGTAATAATGTACAAAACTAAAATTGATAAAACCATATAAAATTCTATTAATAATTTTATTTTAATTATTATTCGTATTATCACTTTTTATAAAATATTTATTCAAAAATTATATCAGATTTTTTAGAAAACAAATGTTCTTTTACATAGAGATTATAAAAAAAATGTTCATTAAAACTACTAGACTGTATTTAATTATAATAAATGTTTATTAAATACTTGAATATTTTTCAGAAAAAAAATAAGGTAAAAAGAATATTTATATATGTACAGGTTAGACAATCTTAACACTAATTAAACGATTATATGTTCATTGTAAGATGTAAAAGGGCAATAATAACATTATTATATTGCTCATAATAGAAAATATGAGAATAAAAGATACTGATTTTATAATGTTAATTGTTTGAATAGCTTTGAACATAATACATTTCAAAAGAAGTATTGTTTAATATCTGAATATCTTTTTATGAACAAACTTGAAACAATATAAAGTAAGTCATTTATTTATTAAATGTAATAGTTATATTTACCTTTTATAAATAAAAGTCACTACTTTCTTAATTAAAAAAGTAGTTATATAATAAAGGTTATTGAATTGTAATGTTATTTTAATTTCATTCTAGATAGTTTAGTCTTTGTGTATAATAAAATTCTGCAAGCATTCGAAGAATATTTAATTTCAAACATAATTTTCTCATTACATATAACATCAAACGAGATAATTTTATAAATGAATATTATTTTGATGTATATAATTTCATTATTATTTTACTAAAACTCTCAACAAGAGTGTAAAATATTTATAAAGTGAAAAGTGAATAACAGATATATAAACGATTTAAAATTGCTATTAAAATTCTTATTCGAGTCTTCTTTCTTAGTAATTTGGTTGATTTTAAGGAACTAAGTTAAATTATTCGTATAATAAATTCGTGTTTACTGTGAGATTAATTATATAGAATGTTTATAAAACATTTATTACACTTTTGAAATTGCAAGAGATAAATTTTAAATTTTTGATAATTACAGTGTACGTAGAGAGATGTAAAAATCCTTTAATTTCTTCAGATGACTGGCTGGAATAATTTAAAAAGTTTAATCTTTTAATTACAAAATAAATAACAAGAAGATAATTATCTCTTTATTTAGATAATATAAGCAATGTAAAATGAATATAATAATTGAGAAAGACACATATTTGTTTCATATAGAATTTTATTAAAATTCAGAAAATTTCATTTAAATTCAATTCGTATAAGCGATCATGTCGATAATAAGATGTGTATACATATCTCTCTGTAACGTATTTCAATCACGAGTTTCAATTTAAAGTTACAACAGTTTTGTATTAGATTTACACTTTTCAGCACTTACAATTTCCTAACCTGAAAAGAGATCATAAAATAAAACAAACTTTTAATTGCAAAACTCTTAGTACATTCACGTGTTCCGTAATACTTGCCAATATAAAACTACATGAACTCAATTTTAAAGTTTTCTTAAATTATCCATGTTGTCCGTTTCCATATCAATTGTTTCATTTCGAGCTCAGTAATGTAATGCAAATACTTCACAATTCCTTTATATGTATTTTTTTTCATTCCAAACGTAATAGTTATTACATTTTATAATAAAGTTTCTTTTTATGAGTGTCAGATAGAATTTTTTTTTTATCATTAACAGGATTTCTATTACTTTTTATTTTTGTTATTTACATTTTTACAAATATTAACTTCTCTTTCTCTCTCTTTATATATATATATATATATATATATATGAACAAATAAATTAATATATATACAGTATACAATGATTCACAAAATACATGGTACGAGCAAAACAGTAAAACATTTTAAATAATTAAAAACAAACAAGTACAAATAAAAAAAAATTGATACTGTAATTTAATAGTATTTTTTAGACATAAGTAAATGTTCGTCCAATTAAGAAAATGTAAATATATTTTAATAAACGATAAGACGTAACTTTTATAAGAAAAAAACGCCACACAAATCGTGAAACAATGAGGTATTAAGAAAAAAATAACAATTATAAATTTTCTTTAAATTCATTTTAATATATAGTAGGATTTAATTTTGATTTCAGAACGTTGTTAAATCTTCTTAACATTTATTTAATTAGGTTAGTAGTTACTTCTGTAGTAACAACAATTTATTTATTCAGTAAAATTCTTTTAAAAATTGTTTTAAAGTAATTTTATATAGTGAGATTTTTTTAAAGAATATCTCAAAAGTGTTCAGTTGGTTTTGGATGGGTGATTATGACTGTTTCTTGACTACTTTTGGGGAATGATATAACAATAAAAGACGTACTTATTTCGGATTTGTGTATGGGATTATTGTGCTATTATTATTTAAAGTTTAACCCAAACTCAGATTTCTACACTTAGCTTTAAATATGTTTTAAATATATTTAAGTATACAGGATGATCCATTGTCTCATCAATAAAAACTAAACCTTCAGCCTAGCTCCCGATATACACTCCAAATCATAACATCCCCATCACCATACTTTAAAATTGGTGCTTTCTTTCTTAAATTCTCTATTAAATTTTCATCAAACATTTATACTTCAATCACTTCCAAAAATATTGAATTTATTTTTGTTAAAAAATATAACATGCTTCCAGTATTCCAACTTTACATTTTTAAATTTTTTTGTAAATTTTACCTACTTTTTATGATTCTTTCGTTTACAAAAAACTCCTTTCAAATTTTTTCATGACAACTTCGTTTCTAACAATTCTCCTTATTGTTTCTGAATTAAAACTTTTTCGTTGGTAAATTTAAAATTATTAGTCAGTTTTGTACACTTATTCTTGGATTTTGTTTTATTCATTTTAATATATTTTTTTGCATTATATTAGTCTAAATGTTCAGGTTGTTTATATTGAGTTTTATTTTCTATTCGATTCTTAATTCAATTTTTATTTTTATATTAAAAGTTAGAGATCGATTTATTTTAATTATTTATGGAATTTATCATATACTTTTATTTTCCTTATAACAAATAATTATTAATTTTCTTACTTATATTGATGTTTCTTTACGTTTCATTTATTTTATAACAAAATATTGAATAAAATATATGGCATTAACGTTACGATGTTTGTTGCTGCTATGTATGATCATGAAAAACTAATAAATGAAAGAATCTGAATATATATATATATATATGTGGATTTATCTTATTTTATTTCTTGTTTCGTGATTTTTGTAAGCTTGATTTTATATGGTAACATCTGTGCTTTTAAGTTTTTATTAAAATATTTTTAAAGAAAATTGATGATGTCAAATGTGTATCTAATACAATACCACAAAAAAACTGTATTATATCTAAATCACTGTTCAATACCTTTTTAAAATTTTAGAATATTTTTATAACATGTGTGTGCCATTATTTTTCTATTGTGTACATATATAAATCTTATAACGAATAATTAATAAGTGACTAAAAATAAAAAACCATAATTATTTTTCAGATATTTTCAGTAGTATTTGATTTTTTGTTCAATTTCTTTTAAAATAAATATTTTAATTTTTATGGAATTAAAAATACTTCTTTAACTAATTTTATACTGAAAATATATTGTGAAAAGAATTGATAATTGGCTGATTTCTCATTTTGTTATTTTGAAGATTTAAATGAGGATTGCAAGGCATTTTGTTGTTCAATAAATGTATTTTAAAAAATAAAAAAATTAGTAAATAGTGCGTAAAATGTTTTTATTTTATAGATGTATGTCTTAAAAGAATTTATACAAAAAATTGAGATTTGGAAAAATACTTGTCTTGTTATATAACTTGCATATTACAAATAATAAAATGATGAATTTTAGAATGCATTATAAAAAATATAATCGGTATACGAAAATAATCATAAAAATAATAAATGAGTAAAATTATCGGTTCAAATGAATATATATTATGAATTTATTGAAATATATTTCTAAAAATATTTTATTATTTTTAATCCCGTGGAAAATAAATTCAAAACGTAAAATAATAATATTATTATAAAACAGTAAATAAAAAGTACGAAACAATAAATTTAATGTAAAAAAACTAATAAAATAATGAATGTATATTTTTCAACCTTTAAAATTAAAAATAAAAGCTGATTTCGTTTACTTTGTTCAAGTGAAAACAAGATTTTATAGTACAACTTTATGTAATGTATAATAAAATTCAAGTATTTCTCACAAATTCTTATGAATATTTCAATGGCAATGACACTATTCCTAGAGAAAAGTAATAAAAATTATATTGTTGAAGAAAATTTACTTCGTATAAATTACTAATTTAATTTTATATACTTCTTTATTTACAAATAAAATCATTACGTCTCAGTATTTTTCCAAGAAAATATTTCTGTTTGATTATGCATAAAACGAATTATTTTATATAAAATGTGATTAGGTATTCGAACTACGTTGATGTTAAGTGAACCATATTATTACCACTAACGTACACTGTACGCTTTGATTTTCTATGCACGTTTTCATGGATAAATTACATTCTGATTACGCGAATTATCGATAATTGATCTCTAATGCAGCTATAGTATTTGCATATATGATAGCGTGAGTTGCAATGTTGTTAAATAAACTGCATTGTGCGCTATAGAATCTTGTTTATTAAGAAAAAGAGGTCGAACAGCAAGTGATTTTTCTAAAAAATACCGTATTTTCATTTTGAACAAATATAAGAAAAATTATATAAATTTCAATTTGTTTAAAAAAAATAATTTAAACTTGATTTATTAACTTTTTAAATATTCAAGATAAAGTAAATATTATGTTTTGAAAATCAGATATAATTTGTTAATTGTTCAGAAACTGTATATAATTTTCTGTTGCTGTACAATAATTCATAGCGTGAATTATATTTTCATGCATTACTTTACACTATAGAAAAATCAAGATTTCATTGCATTTTTCTTAGAGCATATAAATTAATGTGTTTACTACATAAATGTTCAATTATAGTTTTATTCTCATATACCATTTTCAGTCACGAAATTCTATGATTTTGTTACGCGTTTTTATTATGTCGTGACACAAAGTTATAGTAGCTTGGAGTAAAAATTCGAATATATTCTAATTTAATTATGACTTTTTCTGCTTATTGATTTAACTCAGGTATTACAAACACGAACTGTATTTTTATATGGATAACTATTATTTAAATAAATACTTTTTTGTTACTTAGAATTATTTACATAAATTTGTTATATTCTTTTTAATAATTCCAGTATTTCCATCTCATTTTTTGTGTAAAGGTCATTTATTAAGTATTTAAATTTAATATTTAAAACAGTAGATACTTTTTAAGTTATATATATATATATATATATATATATATATATATATATATATATATATATATATATACACAAAATCTTCCGTCGTTTTAAAGCAATTTTTATTATTAATATTTTAAAGACGAAACGATATTTTTAATGAAAATATTTTTTAACATTTCCTATTTTTTACTCTTTTTCAGTTAAAATATTTATATAATAGTAAAATAAAACTTTTGAAAGAATGAAATTATTAATACATTTTCGCATTTCCTCAGAAATACTAGATTTTGTGTCAAAAAGCTTACATTGCATTAAATAGAAAAGTTATTGAGAAATAGTTTTCGTATTGATATTTTTTTATTAAATTAATTCTAAATATTGTTTATGGATTATTTGTTATCATCGCTTTTGATTGCCTGTATTAATAGATTTTAGTATTTTTAAAAAAAATTCTATTATACATTGATAACAATTTATAGAGTTTCATTTATATGCCACGTTAAATTTTATTGAATTTAACATTTTTATATATTATAAATACACACATGATTTTAATACTATTATAAAGTAAAATTTATTTTATGAAATATTTTTTGAAAAAATCTCATTTTTCTTAGGAGGATAGTTGTTTTTTAATAAAATATATTTTTAGTTTTAGTAAATTAAAAGTTAAATAGTTCACAATAAAAGAATAAAATCGTAGGTCAAACAATTAATTTTTCAGGTAATTTAAAGAAATGTTTAACAATAAATTATATTATACTGAGATTGGTTTTAAAGTACTGAAAAGTATTTTATTTGATAATTTATTATAATATATAAATTAATTGTAATTTAACTCTATGAAGCACGCTACTAATTTTTTTAAGAAACCTTATTTTTTTAATTGTATGTTTGAACATATAAGAACATGTGTATTTTTTTGTTTGTTTTTATATTAAAAATAAATAATAAGGATGGTTCTATGGTAGAACCACAATGTTGCTGTGGCTTTTGTGATAGAGAGAAGCAGAACTATTTAGAGAGAGTGGTTTTATGGTGGAAGACCTGTGCAGTAAGCTGAAAATTGTTTCCGAAGAGGTGGTTATACCGTGGAACCACTGTAATTTAAAGGGTTAAATGAACAATTTTGTTATATAGAGGTTACAAAATTCACCCATTATATATATATATATATATATATATATATATATCAATAAATATAAATATTGGATATTATTACATTAAAGAGCATTTATATAGAATAATAATATAGATTTTGAAAAGACAACGATACGAAATGTGTTGTTACGATTATTAAAAGAAGATTAATTCAGAAAGTTTATGAAATACGAGGAGAAATTTTAAATTTATATATTTTTCACCATTAATATAATAATTAGTTGTGATTTTCTAGACAAGTAAATATGCTACGTATGCACAGATAACAAAAACATAGATAATAAGTAAAATCCTTAGAAGTAGCTATGAATAAACGGAAAAATTATTCATAATTTAATTAGTTCTCTTCATAATTTCAATTTATTTTGAAATTATTTCAAATGTTTGTAATGATTTCAGGGTTTTTTGTAAAAAAACATGGAATTATAATTTATATTCCCAAAAATTAACTTTTTAATTTTAATTATCTTGTAACAATTCAGTTATTAAATACAAAGTTTATTTCAAACAAATTGGATGGATTTAACAATTTATTTAGAAAAAAATATTAAATTTTTTGATAACATAAAATTGTTCTGTTATAGATTCAACGTTTTTCGTTTTTTGAGATTTTCATTCGATTAGAGATAAAATTTATTTCTAAAACAATACTAGAGATAATCAAGTCAAGTATAAAACTGTATGTAATAAATTATTTAATAGCATTTTTAAAACACGCTATAAAATTACGCACGCAAGTATTATCTATCATTTAGTCCATAGTGATAATAATCTTCGTTATGCATATTTATTTGAAAATGTAATATTAATTAGTGTTTCGCGTTAACGTGCTGTACTCTAATTACTGCCTGTATTGAAATTCAATAAAGGTGAAATACATTGTACAGTGAATAATTATTACGAATTTGAAAAATTAATATTGTAATTGAAATTTGTAAAAATAATATACATAAAGAAATTTGTAAAAAGAATATTCATAAGAATATATATTATATTTTGTTATTAATAATTTTATTTAAAAATTGAATAAGTTTATAAATTATATTTTAGAATAAATATTAATATTTTTTTAAATCAAATATTTAAGATTTTATTTATTAGCATTTTATCTATTTAAGTGTTCTATGTAATTTTAAAAAAATTGTAATTGTGAGGTTAAAGTTTTTTTTTATTTTTTCAAATATTATTTTTTGAATAAATTACACTTTTTTGCATAAAATGAAACTATTAACAAAACTACAATTAATATTATCATTGGAGGAAGTAATGCTATTTCTTAGATATTTTTAAAAATAGATTTATTATTGATAGACAAGCCAGATCTGAAATTTGTTTCTTTTTTATGAAGTAAATTGTTATTTTTTCATTTTTGTGAGTTACATACAAAAAAAATATCTCTATTAATCAAAATTAAAATAAATAAATTTATTAAATAATCTTAATAAATTTTAAAATATTTTATTTTTAAATGTTAAAAATTATTATTTTTATATTAATTTAAAATTTCGTTTTAATAAGCATTATTTTCCTTTTCCATTTCAAAAATAAGAAAAGTAATGTGCTATTAAAATATATTATGAAATGTACAATTAACATATGTAAATATTAAGTCTTAATTTAATAATAATACTGTTTTAGATAGAAATTAATACGAATTCCAAAAACCTTTAAACATTTCTATTACGGGAAGCATTATAATATTATTTAGTCTATTCAAATTTTGAATAATAGAGCTTTAATATCATTATATATTATTTAATTTCAAAGAAAAAATAAAACATAGAGTTAGTTTTGATATTGTAAATTTAAGTAATTGTATTTCATTTTTATCATGAATTTCAGTTAACAAATGTATTTGTGAAATTGAAATAATTTCGATAATAGTAATTAAATTGACAACATTTTTATATTTTCTAAAATAATTAATAAAATTCTTTAAATCTTAGTTGTCAATAGAATATATTGAATTGGAAAATATCACAAGATAGTTGAGTATTTTATTATTACAAAATTTCTTATTTGAATCACAACTAATTTATATTTTGTAATATGTTGTCAAATAAAGTATTTTTTAGTACCTGAAAAGTAATATTAGTTAAGTTTAATTAATTTTTATAGTTCATTCAATTAATTTTTTAAAATTAAATTAACTGACTTACTTTTGGTTAATGATTGTTTTATTTATCAATAATTTAAACTATGATAATTTGATATAATTGTTATTTTAAAATTCTACAATATATTATTATTATAATTATTTTATTATTATCATTATTAGATTAAGTGTAATAAAATATGGATATTTACAAAAAAAACTATTTAATATTAAATTGTTATAAATCGGAAGATAATTTATTAAAAATAATTATAATCTTAAAACAGAATAAAGGTTTTCTCAAAGCAAATGTTTCATTATTTATAAATAATATGGAGCAGTAGCATTTTAATCATTTATTATATACAGAGTACACAAAAATCAACGTTAAATGAAATTTAATGTTATGCATGAACAAACATCTTCAGATTATTATCAATGCACAAACAATGATATTTACTCTAATACCATTTCTATCTAATTATTAAAATATTTTTGACCTCTTTTACAACACAGTCAGAAATAACATCGAAACTTGTAAACGTATAATTTCAATATTTATTTTATTTATGTGTTTGATTGTGTGAGGTTGTTTAAACCGTTTCATATAAATATTTAATAATTATTGGCATACCATTATTCTTTATTTGAATATGTTTATTACACGAATATTTAAATTGTTTATCAATTATATTATGTTTATAACTTAATATAATTTTCTATAGAACAAATAAACTATACACTGTAAGTTATAAGAAACATATCGACGTTTTATTTCATTAGAAGTGTATAATTTAAGAAAATTTATTTTGAAATTATTTCAATTGTAAACATGTATGTTTACAATTAAACATGTGTTAATTTGTTTGTTTTTAGAGTATCGACTAAGAAAATGGATAATATCGATTGCTATTTCATTTTTTTGATTACTTATTGTAATTTTAACAACTAATGTATAATTGTTTATTTGATGGATAAATAATTAGTTCTAAATTGATAAGAGAAAACAAAAATGTTAAGAAAATTAGTCTTTAGACTTTATAATTTATTTTAAGAAAATGTTTAATTTTTGATACATACAAAATTGAAGAAGTTAAACATTTATTAGAATATGATAAATTAAATATTAAAAATAATATATAATATTTTTATTATATGTATAATTATTTTTTCAAATTTTTCAAAATAAAATTTATAAAATATTTCTATATAACAAATGTAATAGTTAAAATTAAATTAATATATATTTATAGAAACTAAAGAGTAATTGGAAAATTTCTTTGTCTTTTGTTCAGGAAAGAATATTTTTTTAAACATTTTTAAAAACAATCTTTAATGTGTTGATGAATTACCGAAAGCTTAACACCATTTTGCTCTTTTTTTAATTTAAATTGAATAGAATATTATTATTTATTTAAATCTTACAGTCATTAAAAATTATGTATCGATAAAATAACGGCTATTTATAAAATCAATGTCACATTGAAAACTCAATTATGTGTTCGTTATTTAATTTATATTCAACTGTAAAAAAAACATGACTAAAATGAACTGAATATTAATATCATACACTAATATAAATGTCAGATGGACACGCAATTGTTGATTTGATCTTAGATCTTGCTTATCAACGTTATTATGAACATTTCTTTTAAAAAGAATACATTTTCACATTTTATAACTTGTCGGTCAAAAATGAAACAGTATCAATTTAGATATGAAATGTTGATATACACACACAAATATATATATATATATATATATATATATATATATATATATATATATATATATATATATATATATATATATATATATATATATATATATATATATATATATATATATATTAGGTATTTGAAGTACGTCAGACATCGTAAAGATATAAGAGAAAATATTCTTTGCAGAGGTACAAAAATAATTTTCGAATGAAACAGCAGAGAAATTGCTAATACGTATATGAAATTCAAGCATTGATCGAAACACAAAAACTTACTTTTCTTTAGAAAAAAATAGATAATTTGATAGAAACCAATGATAAAACACAACAATATAGATAAATATTAATAATATGCTATTGCTGTCTTTAATTTTATTTAATATGAAATTATTAGTATTTTTTCATGTATATGTGCGATAGAACTTTATTGAATCCCTATCGGAAATTCTATCTAACCAAATAAAGCAGCCTATCTATCTATCTATATATATATTTATACGATGGTCGTTTGATAAGTATGGTAAAAAAGTAAGAAAAACTAAATTGAAAAATTTAATTAAATTAAACAATAATTAAATTAACCATACTTATCAAACGATCCTCGTATGTATGTATATATATATATATATATATACATATACATATTGGGTAACAGAAATGAAATTGAAGGGTTTAGACATTTATTTATTTCCTTATTATTATTTACTATCCTTTACTATTATTCAGTTTCATTTGAGCCATCCTATAAAAATACACATACACCTATGTTTGGGTATAAAAAATTTATACGGTCGTAAACAGTGTTCGATAATTACGCAGATGCAGTTTGTCAATATTATGTTCGTCGAAGTCATCGAACATAGGGTACATAGTAATTTCATATGACATTTTCGTAGCCACGACGTGTTTGTTTTCGTCTGTTACTGACATCGAAAATCGTAAACTTCTAACACATCGTTGACGATATTTTTTTATGTGTGATCCTTATTTGTAGCTATCGACCGGTAGAATACTCTTTAGATGCGTTTTCGTGCTGTCGATAAAAAAATATGACGTCCGTATCGAACGCATAATGTGAAAAATGTTTTTGTTCGACATTAAGTCTATAGTAGTTTTAACATTTCTGGATATTGTTTGCGGATATTTATGTTTAAGTTGTTTTCTTTCCATTTTTTTACATAGAAACTAGAATCATAATATTTATTGAATATTAATGCAAAATAAATACGAAAATAACGTAAATGAAATTTATGCAGTGAATTTTATAAAGTAATTTATTATTGATCATAAAATTTATATATGTTTTCAATTATAAAGAGTATTATAAATATTTGTTATTTCATAACTGAATTTATTAAATCAAAAATTTAAGTTTATACAAATCACTTAATAATATTTTTATTGAAACACATATTTTTTTATAAGTGATTGTTGAAGAACATCGCTTTTTTGCTTTTATATAAATATTATTTTATATATATATATATATATATATATATATATATATATATATATATATATATATATATTATAGAATTGAATACAAAAATTAAAATATTCCTGTTTTAAATGAATAGGAGTTTATTTAACAAGATTTTTATTTATTTTATATACTATTATTTATTAATTTTCTTTATTTTTTCGTTTAAAATTTTTGAAACTATATAAATTATAATAAAGGGTATTTTATAAATATATATAAGTGCATGCTTCTGAATATCTTGTTTTTTTAATACATTTTACATTCGGTAGTAAAGAACTGATAATTTCTGAAATTTTTGGCATATTACAATTATTTAATTTTTTTTAGTACGTTTATATTTTATTACAAATTTGATATTTGATGTAAAATCGGATTTGAGTCAAGATGAAATACAAATAATTGTAAAAGCATTTTTTTCAAAAAAATCAAATAATTATTCCACTCTAAAAATAAATTAATCATTATTTTTTATGTTTGTATTTGTAAAGGGGATGATTTGTATAACTTTTTATTTTATAAAATTAAATATAAAAACCATGCTCTTATTTGTAATCTCAAATTAACACAACGTATTATATTTTCCTTTAGCATTTATATGGTGTATATATATATCTATATATATATATATATATATATATATATATATATATATATTACACGAATAATTTAATTGTTCAGTAAAAAACATTTAAAAGAATATTTTTTAACGTTAGTTCAAAGAGTACTGTTATACGGTTAGTTTCATGTTTAACATGTGTTATATTTTCACTAAGGTATTTTATAAAAATTTCTATGAAGGCAGTTAATCTCTTCTTTTACATTTTGTGTCTATATATATATATATATATATATATATATATATATATATATATATATATATATATATATATTCCCACATGAATGCCTATGTGTATGTTGGGCTGTACGTATGAAGACAGATATTTATTATTTTTTAATTTAAACAGAAAAACAAAGTCTGGAAAATTAATTAATTTGTATACCAATGTATGAAACCAATGTATGAATTTCATATATTCATACCAATGTAAGAATATATGAAAAAATTATTCAAACTGAATAATGAAAAAAGTTTATTTGTTTGAACAAATATTATGTTAGTAATTATTATAGATACATACATAAAAACATGTGTGTTTACGTGTATATATATATATATATATATATATATATATATATATATATATATATATATATATATATATATATATATATATATATATAACTGAAAAATAAATATTAAATTTCAGAATAACATTAAAAAATATATTTTCTTGTATACTTCATTATTTCAATCTCAAGAGTGTCATCAATCCATAATAAAACATTTAGGTGCATATTTTAATTTAACTCTTTATTATACATATATATATATATATATATATATATATATATATATATATATATATATATATATATATATATATATATATATATATATATATATATATATATATATATATATATATATATATATATATTTATATTTATATTATCGTTAGCCTGTTTATATCTACTGCTGGATGAAAATCTCTTTTAAAACTTTTCTCTTCTAGTGATTGAATGTCTTTTTATTTCATTCTATACCATCGATTGTTTATATCTCTCTGTCATCTATTCATAGTCTCTTTTTTGGGATTATCATTTAATCTGGATTCTTAATCATTTATGCAACGGATGTCTTCTCTTTGTGCTATATAAGCAACCATTATCATTTTTAATTTTTCACTCTTGTTTTAGTATCTTTAATTTTGATTTTCTTTCGAATTCCTCGTTCTGTCTCTATTTGTCATTCCTAAAGTGCATTTTTCCTAATATATCTAATAATGATAATATTTATTTTCATAAAGTATTATTGTATATATTATAACATATAATTGTAATTTTTGTAATGATTTTTTGCATTTCTTTAGAATAAATTTAAATAATTATAAATGTGAATAAAAAAGATTTTTTAAGGTGGAAGTGCATTCTTATTAAGAATGCACTAAGAATGACTAACTAAGAAATAACTCTATTAGAATCAATGAATAATTTTCAATAATATTTATTAATATAAAATATGATTAATTATTATGTTTTGATATTATTTTATAATCATATTATTAAATCGTCTTGTCTGATTTTTGAATATTTGTTTTGTGTATTATTTTTTTAAAAAAAGTAATTTACGTAGCATAATTATATACAGAACTTATTAAAATTAACATTTCTTTGTTAAAATTTATGTTTTGATAGTTAATATTATTATGCAAATTGTTACATGGTATATAAAATAAAATTAATTTTGTTTGAAAGTTGACATTTTGTAATAAATTGAATTATATTTGAAACGAATATCCCCACACGTACATATACACACACATACATATATATATATTTATTAATTTTGAATTGATTCTATATATATTTTAGAACAAATAAATAAAAAATGTTGTAGGACAATAATATGTTTTTATTGAATTTTTACGTGTTTGAATTTTTTAAAATTAATTTCTTATTGTAATATTTTAACTCATATATATATATATATATATATATTTATATATATATATATATAAATTTGTATTTGGATATTGATATATATGTAGAATAAAAACGTTACAAAAACGACTGCATTCTATATTGAAACGATGGCAATGTTTAAATTATTCTGATGTATTGGTAAAATGTTACAATCTCATTGCTATTTCGAACAAACTGTGACCTACTATTGTCATATTATCGTGAGCAGTTGACCAGGATAACATATTAAATCTGATAAAATCACATGTTTTATGGAAGAAAAAACTGTCAATCTTTATAAAATCAATTTCACCAATACGCTTTTTGAAGCAAAAGTTCGGAAAAATCAATTTGACATAAATGTTATTTACGCATGAACAGTGCATATAAAATATATTCTATTTTTAGTAAAAATATTTAGTATTTTGATTTTAAAATGTATATATATTTATATATATATATTAAAATAAAAATTTGAGAAATTTAATAAAAATAAATTCGCACACGTCAGCGTATGTAGTTATTGTATGTAAATATATTTTGGAATTATTTTAATAGTAAAAGGTAAATTATTAAGATACGACAACAATTTCGATGAATACGATAGACATCGACTTATTAAAAGTTCTGAATGCTCATTGAAAGGTCAACATAAACGGAACGATAAGAGATGTTAAGTATGTTGGAAAGCTTTAATCCAATCAATTGACTGAAAACATTTAACTTACAAGAGAAATTACAGTAATTATTTCTGAAGTACTGGAAATTAATCAATAATAGTTGGTTTAACCAATTTTGGCTTAGAGTTTTTCACAGTTCCATTGAAAATCTCATTTTTGATTGTTTCAAACAATTTCATAATGTTAATGAAATTTGTATATAGTTATATTGATTTTATTGCGAGTTTACTGATAAAGAAATAAACATATTTTAATTTAAATAAATTTTTTTGACAATTTAAATTATTACGGTTTGAAGATTGGCCGATAGTAAAAATATAAGAAATGATTACTTTTTATGTTACAACAGTCCTAATTATATGTATATTAAATTTTAAAAGAAACATGACTTTGTTAGCGTTTGATATAGAACTTTGATAACTTTTTCAATTATGTCAACTATTCTCATAACTGTGGTTTCAACAAGATATTGTCATTGCATACATAATTAGTGATATAATGGATCTAACAAAATATCATAAATAATTTATTGCTTGATTTAATAATTTCAAACGGTCGTGAAGATAATTATATTTGATAAATTCCGATTTTTTTGTTGTTTTATATATTAAGAAGTGGATATATAAAAATAAGATTGTTTTTCTAAGTCAACTAAATGTCAATATAATTAAAGAAAGTAAGGACATTTCAACAATACGATTTTTTAATCCTATTATTTTACTTTGCTTTTTATACGTATATTTTATATACTTTTTTTTGTTTTAAAGTACGAATAAAACATATATATATATATATATATATATATATATATATATATATATATATATATATATCATTGTTATCAACATTAGCCTCTTTTTACCTAATGCCTCTATGGATCTAATGTCTTTCTTTTTATTATACACTGACGAATTTCCTTATATACTTATTCTATCTATCTAGAGGGTCTCTACTTGAACCTTTTTATATCCCTGGCTAAATAATTAATAATTTCTCTTGTCCGCTGTTGGTCTCTTCTTCTTCTTATATGTCTTTTCTACTTTCATTTTAAACTTTATGTTCTTGTTTTAATGTTTGTAAGTTTATTTAAAATCCACTCGTTTTTTTTGTCTCGACGTATAATATTATTTGTAATTTCACTTTTTTATACCCTTCTATGTTATTTAAAACCATTAAATTATTTTGGCATTTAGAATTTTTATTTCACTATCATAAATGAAACAGAAATATTCGATTTCAGAATATAAGTATCTCTTCCGATATGACACCATTTCATTTTTATTTTTCAATTAATTTTATCTCTAAATATTCATTTTATGTTAATGAGCTGTTCTAAATATACATAGTTTTTACAGTTTTCTATTTTTACTTCTTTTAGTATGATTTTTATTTCATCTGAATATTCATTATATTACTTTTGTTTTGCTGTGATCTCAGGTAAGGACTAATTGTTCAAAAACATTTTCTTATATATTTTTCTAATTTTTATTCTTTTTTCGAGTTCGTCTGGATTTTCTTAGAAAATAATAATATCGTCAGAATAACCTATGTGATTAAGTAACTTGCTTTTTACTTTTATTCTTTTCATATTTTTGTTTATTAGATACTTCTAGTATATATATATATATATATTTATATATATATATATATTAATATGAATGAAATATCTATCTAAGTCTTTTATACTATGTGACATTTGTTTCTTAGAGGAAAAATGACAGTTCGTATATACTTGGATTTAAACTTACAGTTCATTGACTACAGCTTGTCACACTAACCAACATTGTTCTGCTTCTTTGTGACATTTTTCAATTGGTATATTCTAGTTTTGGGTTATTCTTTATGATTTATATCAAATTTATGTTCTTTAATATATGTATATATATATATATATATATGTATATATATATATATATATATAAATATGTGTGTGTGTGCTTATTTGTATATTGATTTTATCCTCTTCAATTTTATTATAAAAAATATTTATTTTGAATAATGGTAACAAATAAATCTATAGTTATTTGTTTTCAACATTATAATACAAAGATATTTTTAAAACATAAGAAATTCCAATTTTTTAAAAAATAGTGTGTATTTGAACTCAAATTATGACATTATATAATTTAGAAATTTAATATAAATTCTGTAATATTAAGTACAAAAATATTTTTATACAATTTTTATTTTTGGACATTAACATTCAATAACAAAACAAGCATTTTGTAGGAAGACGTAAATAGTTAAGTATTATGTACTTAAGTCTAAAAATAAAATTAGAAAGATTTCATGTAATCTATTTTCAAATTTCTTCTTCTAAAAGACACTTAATAATAGATTGCTTGAAAGAAAACATATTTTAATGATTTGTATTTATTATACAATTCACACAAACCGTATTTAACATATGGTTTGAATATATATGAGTGTGTATTTATGAACTCAGATTGTTATAAATTTGTTATCTGTTGAATTATTATTCGTATACGATGAAATGTTTAATTTTATTTTATAAACATTAAAATGTACGAAAAATTTGACTAAAATTTCCTGTTTATAAATTTTATATATATATATATATATATATACATATATAGCATATTTGTGTATATATATTTATGTTCAAAATTAAAAAAATAATTTCTTTTTAAGTAGCTATTTTAATTTTAAACGTTACCAAAATAAATACATACGTGTGCCAAGCAATTAATATGTAAGGTTTTTTTTATTGTTAATGCCATTTATATGCAAATTGTTTTATAATTTATCTTCGTGACTATTTTAAAATTTTGTATTATGTTCATTTTCAACGCATTTATTTTCATTTTATAATTTCTTTCACTGAATTTGTATAAACAGTTTTGATAATTTTAAGTTTTGCATTTATTTATAAATTATTTTAAACTTTGCATTTTAATTATAACCAAATAATAACTGAAATATGTAATAAAAATATCAAAATGTTACATTTTAATGTATATTACAATTTTGATAAATTAAGTAATGATATTGATAAATATGTGTAATTATTTTTTGAACATACGAAGATATTTTGATTGATTATTTTCTTTTGAAAAAAGTTTAAAAATATATATTCTTATTTTTTAAAACGACGAAAAAATCATAAGAAAATTATTTTATTAAAAATTATATATTTTTTTTAAATTGTAACTATAAATAATAGATTATCAATTAATATAAGAGTGTTCACTTTGATTTATATTTTTTTATTAAGAATACGTTTGGATATTAGATAAAAAATATTACTATATTTTTCATTCAATTATACAAAAAAATGTATTAATGTTCACAAAGGATTAATAATAGAAAAATAATATATTATAATTTAAGCACTATTTATATTTTTGAAATAAATATGTAAGTGAAATAGGAATTTTAAAGAGAATTTGAATTATTCTTTTAATATTCAGAATATTTATTTATGATAAAATGTTTAGATTGAATGTGAATTATTAACAAGGGATTCAGTTAAAAAAATAAAATTAGAGTTGTTAATAAAAAGAATAAAATAAATTTACAAAGTAAATATTTTAAAAATAACTACAACGGACTGTGTACATATAAATAAATTTTATGATTCAAAAATGTTTTATATAAAATGATTCATATGATATTGATGAATAATTAACTACATAAAATTCAAGTAAATCACATACTCAAAATTTTGTTGAATGCTGAGATGTATATTCATTCTTATTTAGAACTTTCTTAATGATAGATTAAATTAAAAAAATCTTTTAAAATACGAATGTTTAAATATATTTAAAATGTTAAAGTTCTTATAAATTAGTTGATATATAAATACAATATACGAAGATCGCTTGATAAATATGGTAAATTTATTTGTTTAATTTAATTAATTAATTTAATTAAATTTTTCAATTTAGTTTTTCTTAGTTTTGTACCATACTTATCAAACGACCCTTGTATATTTATAATATTATTTCAGTTTTATTTTTTCTGAAAAAATAAAGCGTAAAGAAAATTGATAGATTTAAAAGATTTTTAAGGAAATAATATTATGAAAGAAATAGAATCTTATTATATTTTTATAAAAATAATCTAGAAAAAACGTTATTATAAATGTATACATTAGCTAAATTTAATTTAAAAGAATTAATGAGATTCTAAGGAATGTGTTTATCTTAGATGAACATAATATTAAAAATGTTTTATTCCAAAAAGACAGACAAAGGAAAAAATATTACAAAATTTAATATTATTTTTCTTTAATGTTTAACTAATCGACTACTTTTAATATATCAATTACTTTTACCTACTACATAAAAGTTTTAATTATTTACTCTTTTGATCAGTAAGTTTAATTAATGTGTCAATAAAACGTTACGTGTTCTGATGAATTGAAAAATAAAATGTCTCGGTAGTATTGAAAAGCAATTTCTTTAACGTATAAATTACACTTTAAAAACGAACTATATCATTACAAGAAAATTTAATTCCTTACAGTTTTATTATCTCTGTAAGTACGTTCGCTTTACAGCAGCACAAATAATAAATCAATCTGTACATCATTCAAGTTGCAATAAGACAAAACATATAGAGTTGTTTACTGTACTCGAAAACTCATAAACATTTCAAAACATATATCTCAACTATTTTACTGTTTGATTTATTATCTAAGTTTAAAATCGTAATTATATATATATATATATATATATATATATATATATATATATATATATATATATATATATATATATAATATCTACGTCCATTATACCTATGGAAAGATGTTAAGTTGTTAGCAATTATTAAATACGTGCATTTATAATAGAATTAAACAACCACAATAAATAATAAAACATTTCTTTTTTAGATTGTTAAATTTATCCTGTCTATTTAGTATGGAGTTGTTAAAAATAAGAAAGTATATAGATGAATGTTGAGTACGTTAATATTATTAATATTTACTTAATGCTCTGTTTAATTATATTTTTACAGATGAATATGATAATATTTTATTCTTTCAGTATATAAATATATTTTATATAAGTGTTTAGAAATAATTTATTCTTTACTATTCTCACTAATGCAATTTTTGATAATCAAGCAATTATTTTCAAAAAGCTGTATTATAAAATCTATAATGATAATAAAATAATTACATAAATATCCATAAACAAATAAAATGAACAATACATAAGTGATTATATTTCTATAAGATATATTGCAATGATTGATTCATTTCTCCCTTAATATTAATTGTTATGTTAAGAAAATTAAAAAAAATGTTTTTAAATGAATTTTTGTATTTTTTTACTATAGCTACAAAGTGTATAAGAAATATTTCAATTAGAATAAAAAATATTATTTATTTTTATTGTTTATTATTAAAAATTAATACAATAATCTTATAATACATTTAAGTCAATTTTTTATAATAACTTATTTCCATATATGCTATTTAATAAAATTATTTTTTCTTTTAATTTTGATGTATTTTTTAATTTATTTATTTATTATCATATTAAACATTTTCAATGAACACATCATATTTATCTTAAATTGTAATTTGACGAATTAGTTGTATTTTTTATATTTCTTTATAAATAATTTTATTAATTTCATATCAAACTTAATAGATATAGTTATTGTTGTATTTTTAATAATATATTTTTACCTGACTATTTTCTAGTAAACTTCTAGTTATTCTTTAAAATAATAATTGAATTACTGAAATTGGTTGTGATAAGATATAACAGAAATAATGGCCAAAAGATGATACACAGAAAGGTAAATTTAACAAAATAATAACTTATTGAACATTATTGCCATTTTTATAGTAATTTATACTTTTCTTCGTAAAATTATGGAATAGATGCTAGTAACGATAATTTTTAGTTATTTGTTATCTAATCTTCAGCTTTACTTTTTGTTATATGTTTCTACAGTATAGAAAAAAATATTTCATAAATATATGTCTGTATCTAAAAAGATATTTTTCAAAGGAAATCCTTTTATATAAGAATAAGGTCTTTATTTCAAGACATAGATAAAATTATAAAAAAAATATATCAGAAATTATATAGATATAAATACATTTAAAAAATGAACGATGTTTCTAAAAACAAGTATTATGTTACGTATAAATCATTTTTAGAAAAGGTTTTTGGCTAGTAAACTATATTTAAAAGTTTAATAGCTTCTTAAATAAATTTTTATGATCAATATTATTAACAATAATTCCACTATCTATCTGATTTTATAAACTAATTAACTTTTTAAGATACAATTCTGTTAATATTTAAATTCTAGAGATTAAGGTGATTCTTTTGATTTCGATGAATTTTGCATGATATTTTTATTGGTTTGATTACCACTAGATAAATATAACAAATCTCTCGATCTAAAACATTAGTTTTTAGCTTTATACTGAAAAGTACTATAGAATTTGTATCAATATGTTATTGGTATAAGCGTTCATTTAGTTGCTAGGACCTTCACGTCGAACAAACTTTATTGAATCGAAGCTTTTTGTGCTATGTTCCGAACAGATTGAAAACTCACATTCAGTTCCTCATTGATTTCTCTCACTTTTATGTGGCAGTTTTAGCAGAGGAGTGTGCAAATACGACATCTTTTCTCGGATGTGACTGTTTATTCTATTCGATTTGGTTGAGAAGTGTTTTCCACAAATTATATTAATTTAACATTTCTCAATTTGTCTATATACAATTATTTATAAAGCATTTTTTCCATTAAATTTCCGAAACAGTTTTTAATATGTATGTTATAATTACGAACACTCCATTTGAATACAACAGTAATAATACTTTTACTCGACGACAACGTTTATGATGTTATCTTACTATTTTATTCATAATAAAGAATGAGAACAAACGTCTTATTTGAGATTTTATAAACAAAACCTTATATTTTCTCTATTTGACTTTAATTTTATAATGGATAAAAGCAAATTTATAGAAGAAATTGAAAAAAATTCAAGTAACATTGTAGAAAATGAATACAGAGTAAATAATAGATTGATAATGTTATAAAATTGTTTCCTAGATATAAACATTTTTATTGTATTTTATGTGGAATAGAAAACTTCTTTCAATGTATTCGATATTCACTTATAAGTAGAATAGTAAGTAGTTGAGAAGTATCTTTTATTGGTTTGTCTCGGTTTTTACGTTGATATTTCTTTTACAATATACGTATATACAATCGCAAATCGAGTTATACGAGGTTATTTCATTTTACTTAAGTGGAAATTTATCAAATATCTGTATAAGATGTGTATATAAATAAATCTTCCATACTACATTTTTCTCTAGCCTGGAATATTTAGTATTTCCAAATCGTGTATATTTTTCAATTATTTTTAGTTTTACTTTTTTAAAAAAGATCAGAAATAATTATTTAAACCAGCGGAGTAAATACAGAAAAAGGATTTTAATTTTTAAATTAAACATGATAAACTGATAATTTCAAATAAATAAATAAATATTTATATATTTTAATATTAAAATTATTTGTTTTGTCTTTTTTTGAAGAAATGTAATTAGTATTGGCCTGTTTCAAAAATATATCATTAATTTTAATCGATTTCTATGAATTCTGATACTGTACGATATACAAAATGTGTTCGTTATATAAATTCAACAGAATTTTGTTATATTTTCGTATGTCATTCACAAATATATTTTTATATTTTCTTTACCATATTTTTATTTCTCAGAAATGTACTTGAAATATGTATAAAAAAATAATTGAATTTTCACGAAATTAAATATAATAACTAGAATATGTATTTGTGTGAGTATTGTACAAGAGTTGTTTGAGAAATAGTCAAATAAGTCTATTTGTATAAATCATGTTTACTAGAAAGTGTCCATTATTTAATTTCTATTTTACATGCTTAAGCACTGATTAATTTAATATATATTTTTCATATATTAATAGAATGAAAATATTTCTTCTGTCTTGCATATGCATACAAAAGTTTTATCAGAAAAATATATTTTTTAAATACATAGATTATAGCTAAATGAAATATTGTACTAATAAAAAAATTACAATTCATAAATAAATGAGTATATAATAAAATTTTCTACATTGTAAGTTAGAAAAACCTTTAAAAAAATTATTCAATATGTATAAAAAAATATTAAAGAAATCATTGAAAATGTTTGATAAACACACAAATCGAATTGTTTAAATTATATAAAAAAAAAAACAGAAAAATATTTGTCTAATAGTGAATCATCCAATTTTGAAAGAAATTTTGATATTAATTTATAATTATTGTTTCAAATTAAATTATTTTATTTAAAGTATGTTTCAAAAAAAAATTTTTAAATAAAAATTTGTTCTTATGCCTTTATTAATAAATAACAAAAATTATAATTTTAATACTTATTGATTGTAATACGCTTTTTTACAAGGGATTAATAATCAAAATTACATTTTGAATGCCATGTACAACACATATTTACACATACATATATATATATATATATATATATATAAGTACAAAGACTATACAATAAAAATATTTTATGTACAATATTATTATGCTAGAACACGAAACATACACACATGACGGAAACATCCTACTATTATATTATTTTTACACTTGACTGGTGATTGGAAAAACATTTGACACTGTCATTAAACGAACTGACCATTTGTGTTTCATCATATATTGACAACATTTTGACGTTATCTGAGTGAACATAAACGACTATGTCACCGAAATGTCGGATTGGTAAATTGGATACATTGTGACATTCCGACCTTTTCGTTGAAAAAAACTCATACGCACTGAATAGTCAAACATCAACGAATACCGGAACGATTGATCACGAATTCATAATCTGATACGAAATGTAATTTTCCAGATCGACATTTAAAAAAATCAATTATTTCGCATCTACTTTAATTTTATTTGGTATATGTGTGCGTACGTGTGTATGTGTATATATATATATATATATATATATATATACATGCATATATCATAATTATCATCATCCTCTTTTTATCCATTAATAGACGAAGGCCACTTCCAAAATTTTTGTTTTGACCGTTTCAATATTTTTCTTTTCTAGCTCATTTTGACGAATTTTCTTCTGTCTCTATTCCATCTATGAATCTTTTCCTGTGTTTTTCTGTAATATATGTATTTAGGTTTCTAATCAATAACTTTTTTTGTCCATCGGTGATTTTTTTTCTTGTTATATGGTCGGCCCATTTCAATTTATTTTCACTTTTGTTATAACGTCCATAATTTTGTTTTTTTTCTGATCTATTTGGTTCTGTTTTTATCTCTACGTACTATTTGCATATATATGTATATATATATATATATATATATATATATATATATATATATATATATGTATATATATATATATAATTTCTCGCTTCAAAAATAATTATTAAAAATATTTCTATATTATCATCTAAATGTGATGTCTAGATTTGTGTTTTATTAAAAAGAAACTATAGACATGTTTCTCTATATACCATCTCATACATATTTTTTTTAATAAAACATAAATTTAGACGTCGTATTTGGATGACCCTATATTTTGTATTTAGTGAAAATATTTCTTTCGTAAGAATAGCAGTGTATAAAAAGTGTTTAATTGTTATTTATCATTGTGTTTAATTATTTCATTTATTAAAAAATAAATAACATTAATAAAACAATGGACATAAAATAAATATAAAATAAAGCAGTTTTTTTAAAAAAAGGAAAAAAATATTTAAAATAAATCTCCTAAAATTCAGTTAGTTACATTTTAACATACATTCTAGTAAAAAATGAATTGTTTTAAAATATTGTAATTTCAACAATAACGAGTTACCTGTATAGAAGTTTTAATATATATATATATATATATATATATATATATATATATATATATATATATATATATATATATATATATATATTATTTCATTTTCCTGCTAGCAAATCAAATAAAGGAAGAGCATTAATATTAATTGTTTGTTTAAAAGTAATTTTAAATAGTTAATGATATTTTTATGTAATTTTCGTGATTTTGTATTTATTACAGGAAAAAATTAAATAATACTTTCCTTAGTCTATTAATATTTGAAACATTTATTGTACAACAGAAAGCTATGAAAAAATTTAAATTATTTTTCACTTAACATAATTTTATAGAATGAGTAATTGACGGAAATGTGTTTCTAAATACATACATACATACACACACACACACACACACACACATATATATATATATATATATATATATATATATATATATATGTATATATGTATATATATATATATATATATATATATATATATATATATATATGAAGAATGTAATATTAGATTAAAAACATTCTCCAAACAAGAACGAATATTTTTTTTAATTGAAATAATAACAGATGCTACTTTTTTAATGTAAATTTATTAACAACTATTGTACATTTTTTAAAGATTTATTATTTTACTAAGTGCTTTTGTTTAAGAACTATTAAAATTTTTATTTTTATTTATTAATTTTTCTAGAAAAAGTAATTAGAACGTGAATGGATACATTTATCAAATAATAAATCTATTGTAATTACAGATATATTTACTCTACATATTTTTTTATGAGATTTCCAAAAAGCACGATAGTTAGCAAATATAGCAAGAACAGCATTATTTATGGATGATTAAATATCTTAAACCAATATATAGAATGTTCGAAAAGTCGGAAATTAATAGTTAAAATGTTTTTTTCGATAAAAGTGAAAAATGGTACTAATAGTGAAAGATTGAGTCGAGATTCAGTGCTAGTAACCGCAAAAGAATAAATTTAGAAAAAAGTGGCAGATGAATCAATGTAAGATATACTAAAAAAGAATCAAATATCACATAACGCAGTTATGTTATTGCATTTTCTTTAAACATATATATATATATATATATATATATATATATATATTAGGTTGGCAAGTATCTCCCTTCCGCTTTTTTTTTTTTTTGTACATAGCTGCGAAATTCAAAAGACCAGAAGGCGGAAGGGAGATATTTGCCAACCTAATATATAATTTATATTTTTTACCATGTTATGATAATAATGCGCAATATTATTTGGAAAGTATTAAAATTCCTATTATGAATATTTTAGTATACAATTTATCTATAAAATATATACTTTTCTTTATTAATTCATATATTTAAAATTATAAATAGGTCATTTTAATATCTCATAAAAATAATATGAAATTTATTGTACTAAGTGAATTTCGAAGTAATACTCATATTTATTTCTTTTATTTATATTATTTCAAGTATTATACATCTGAACCTCATATTTTCATATTTAAGTTTTAAATTCGTTATTATTCTTGTATTGCTTTCTATCTTATATAGTTTACACTATAACTTTTTATGTAAATTTGTATTATATATATATATATATATATATATATATATATATATATATATATATATATATGTATTGAAAATATGTATTGTGGTGTTCCGAATGTATCATTTTTATTTTCTTGAACTCTACATTCAAACGTTCGGTGCAATATGTTTGAAATAATTTAATACAAAAATATGTACGAACACAATATTACACTCTATAAAATATTCCACTTCGATGAAACCATCTTGAATTTCCACTTATCCACGTACGTATATTCTAAATTTCATAGAATAAATGCGTTACCGGGGGGTTCAGCGATGCCTGTTACCATGTGTTATGTGCGTGTGTGTGCATCAGCCTTAACGTAACGTCCTGTTTGTGGCAAAAAAGGACCGCTACGCGTTTACCTACCATCGAACCAGCACCTACAGCGGCGCGCCTGTACGTAAAAGCTTCGTAAACATTTCCTGCCTGACAACGATGACCGTCGGCTTGGATTATAGGTCGGATGTTGCGTAGGTCGACCGTTGTATTTTATACAAACACACCCGCAGACCTAGAAACTTGATATGTTGCAAGTGTGTGTTTATATGTATGTACGCAGTCCTGTGCAATGTCAGATTTTTCTGTTCTGTCGGACGCGTATGTATTTATTGTGATTTATGATATCGACAAAAATGTATGAAGCTGTATCGGTTATGAAAACGCACGGAAGAGAATAAAAATGATTTTTTTCCATGGGAATAAATAATGTACAGAAGGATAATATGTAGTATGTTCGCGTTTAAAATTTTATTAAGCTCGTTTTGTTTGTTTTCATTTTGGCATAACTCCGAAATAATGTATTTTTTTACGAACATATGTTATTTATGTATTAATTCACTGTTACGACAAGATAATTTGTTACTCGAATAATTCAAAAATTTTGAACGATTACTCTGTTATAATAAAATACGTATGGTATGCCTACATATACGTACTTTTATGATTATATATTTGAGATGAAATTGATAATATCTAAATATATTTAGTGTACGAGTTAATAAATTTAGGTTTTTATAAGAAATTTTACTTATTGAAAATATTTAAGAATCTCAAAAGTTTTTATTACTTTTTCATCTGAAATGTATTGTTTACAATTGTGATAATTTTTTCTTTTTGTTAAATAACTAACTGGTATACTAAGAAAATATTTTTTTTAAATAATACAACACTATATATATATATATATATATATATATATATATATATATATATATATATATATATGGACAGATGGATAGATAGATAGATAGATAGATAGATAGATAGATAGATAGATTGATAGATAGATCGATAGATATTATTTTATTGCAAAAATCAATGTACGTTTGAAATAAACACTTTCTTGTGCGATGAAACAATAATGCACATATTTGTTTAAAATATTCGATGTGTTTCAAAAATATGTTTCATATCCTTGAAGTTTATGAGTTAATAACTAAAAAAGAACCACTTTCTTACATAATTTAATTAAAAACATTCATTTGACAGATTGTGTTAAAAATAGTATTATGAAATATTGTCTTATAAATCTATTCACGAAAAAAATATAAATAAACTGAAATATTAACGTAAACATACTTTAGAATTAATATTATTAATATGTGTATGACGTATCTTGGCATGAGTTAGGCACCAGATGAGGTTAAATGGTTTAAGTTAATGGATGTGGTATTGTATTTATTTTGCTTAAGTGGATTACAAAAAAAGAAATGTTAAATCGTCCAAATATTTATGTTTACTGTAAATTATTACATTTTTAAACTCGAAAAAAATTTTTAAGGCTATTTATAAATTTTTCGTGACGTTTTTATTTCTTACAGAATTTAATTTTTCAAACAATATTTCATTGAAAATTAATACTTAGAGTATTATATGTTATTCATTTATAATTTTTAGAAAAGTATTTTAAGATATGTACATTTTATGATAAACGAAATTATATTTCAAGTAATTTTAGAACAGATATAATCTTAAAAATTCCACAATAATAAATTGAAAGAAAATTTACATTATTTTTAACACATGTTTTCTTAGAAATATAAATTTCAATTTTTAAATTATTATATACAGTGGCCCAAATGAGACGGAAAGATAAAAAAGAATAGTAAATAATAGTAAGCAAGTTAATATATATCTAAATTCTTCAGTCTCATTTGGACCACTCTGTATTACAATATTGTATTTTACTTTATTTTATTATAAGGAAAGGTGATTAAAAAATCGAATACCCATGATACAATATTTAACATTTTATTTAATTTAGGAATACGAAATAAAATTTAATTATTTGACTAAGTTCCTTTATTATCGATATTTTTTCGGAGACTGATTTTGACTTAAATAGTTTTAGATAATTTTATTGATTATTCAATTTGTCATATATATATATATATATATATATATATATATATATATATATATATATATTACTACCTATTTTATTTATAAATTTTTATACTTATTCACAAAAATATTCGTGTTACATTTAACACATATAGTAACAAAGTATATCATGCATATATAAGATATGGATAAAAAATAAAAATAATTAAATAATTTTTCAACATTCCATTAAGAGGGTTTCTAAAATATTATGTAAAAAAGTATAAATTTTAATGGATATAAATTCTAACTTTTATAGTAATCAATACCGAAAAGTAGACGTGTTTAATTGCGATAAAAATGGATAATAAAATGGATTAAAGAATTAACATAAAGTGTTTAATAATACTGAAAAAATTACACTGAACTTGCAAAAAATTTTAGAGAAACGTAAAAAAGTTTATAGAGATTCTTGTACAAAAGATGTTTAAGTGGTATAAAAAGTTTAGTGTAAATAAAAAAGAAGTGAACGATGAATAATTGAGTCAATGTTTCGCATTAAAAATTGACGAAAATGTAAATAAGAACAACAAAAATGTATTTTATCAAAGTTAAGTAACTGTTTAAGGGAAAACATTATGAATTATTACGTTGGTTGAATTATACATAAAGAAATTATATTGGTTATATATTGTTTTAGTAATATATTTTTTCATAATAAATTATTAAGTTTGAATATACATCTTATTTATCTGATTTCGTACTACATTGATTTTATTTATTATTTCTTAAAATAATATTCAACTCAAGAAAATTTTAATTTAAAATATTAACGAGAAGAAAAAAATGGTTTGTTTTTAAATATAATAAAAGAATAAGAATTTGAATATGCTTTCAAATGTGAAAATATACATACTTACATATATATATATATATATATATATATATATATATATATATATATATATATTGATTACTAATGTAGGGAGAAAATATCTTACAAGAAATAAAAACTAATTTGCATATTCTTTATAGTACAAATTTTGAAGATAATATTCCTTGTTATTAAAATTCGAATCTTGTAAGCGAATATATTTAATAAAATGTAATATAAACAAAACAAATATTTTCAAAATTGAAAATAAACAACAAATTTGATCGAAATAGATAGAACTAACTCGTATATATGTTATAAAGTGTTATCTTTGAAGCACTAGGTAGTAGAGGTATAATTCTATAAAATCACTTTATATCAGAATGAATGTGTTGTAACCAAGATTTAAATTGCAAAGCAGCTCTAACTGAGAACATTTTCACTTATAAACCGCAGTCATTTGTGAATGAGAAATATCTTCTAACGAAGCAATTAATGGTACAAAAGACGTAAAACGTTCGCACTTCATTTAAGAGAATTTCAAGTCATGGAAAATATTACTGCATGTAGAAAAACGTTCACACTGAAAGAATGTTATTAAGTAGTGAGACAATTAAAATAAAAAATTATATTTTTGTTCTTATTTTCGAGAAAAATCTTTTACTTAAGACAAAAGTAATTTTTTTTGATTTGTTTTCAATAAGGATTTTAACTTATTAAAATATTTTTTGAAATTGTCTCATGGTAAAAATTAAA
This sequence comes from Neoneuromus ignobilis, assembly GCA_029203775.1. Lineage (NCBI taxonomy): Eukaryota > Metazoa > Arthropoda > Insecta > Megaloptera > Corydalidae > Neoneuromus > Neoneuromus ignobilis. The sequence continues at coordinate 23,269,455 of CP092090.1, read as the reverse complement.
ATTTTTTAATAACACTTCTAATTATGTGTATATTATACTCGTATAGACCCTTCAAAATTTATTGATTTTTTTATTTCTATTTATACACTTATATACAGAACGGTAGTTTAAAAAATTTTTAATAAATGCTTTCCAAGAAAAAATGGATTTAATAATGAATAAAATTTATAAATATATGAAATAGAATACTAAATTTAGAAATATATTTTCAAATATTGCAATAAAAATGCTGCTGTTTTGAATGTTAGATATTTTTACAAAGTAACTTATTACTTTTTATACATACATTTGTACACAAAACGGTTATTAACAATACTTTTAATAAAGGTTTTTAAAGAAAAATGAATTTAATTTGAAATAAAATGTATTAAGATATAAAATAACGTTTAAATTTTAGAAATGAGATATTTTTAAATATTGTAATAAAAATACTGCTGTTTTTTATATTAGAACATTTTCTGAGAAGTAACTTACCATATACACAAATTGAACTTTTTTAATTGTTAACATCAAATGAAATATATGATAAAGTAATGTACTGAATAATATAGATTAATTATTTACTTTTTTGTAATTTCTTTAAAATTGATTTAAATTTAAATAATTGCATGCCATTTAACAAATATATTTTTAAAATAATAATATAATCTTTAAATTAATTTAATATTTATTCAATAATTTAAAATAGTTTTCTCATAAAAAGTATTTTTATGTGCAAAAAATAAGACATAAAGGTATTTAATAATGAAATATTTTTTAAATATATGCTAAATTATTGCTGTTTTTTAATTAATATAAAGTACTTGTACTCTAAATTTAATTCATTTTTCATAAAAAATATTATTTTAATTTATTAAAGTAAAAATAAATTTACATCATTCCAAATGAAAGCTGTTTATAAATTCAGTATTTATTTTTAAAAATAAATTATTAAAAATTCAAAAGCTACATTTGCTATTTAAGATAATCTATGGTTTTTAAATTAATGGCATTGTTAAATATTTAATATATATATATATATATATATATATATATATATATTATACATGCTCTATTTAAAAAGTTCGCAAACAAATTGTATTATATTATTCACTAAGTATCAATCTGTTGGTTCATGCGTCGTTTATTTATCGACTCTTCTACAACATTTAAAGTATATTTGTAAAGAAAATATTCAACATATAGAACTATATTTTTATTTATTCTTAATATATATATATATATATATTATAATATATATATATATATATATATTATAATATATCTATTGCTGGATGTAGGTTTTTCAAAAGCTTTTCAATTCCAAAGAGCCAACCCTTTTCTCTTCTATTACATACCTACGAATTTTTTCATCTTTATATTCTATTTATACACAAGTCTCTTCTTTTTTACATTTGTGAGTTTTAAATCAATCTCTCAATGATTAATCTCTTTTATTTATCGTTTTTTTCGTCTTGTTGCATGACTGGGTTATTTTATTTTTAAATATTTCACTCTTAATATAACATCCGTAATTTTTGTTTATTTATCGTCAAATTCACTCATTTCTCTACTTGTGTTTATAAATTATTCCTAGTACAAATATTTTCACTTAACTTTGCGTTCTATGGAGTCGTTAAATGATCTAATCAATGCTTTTTTCTTTCAGTTCATTCCGAAAAATTTCCTTATTTTTCGGTTCCATCTATCTACAGGTCTCTACCTGGATTTTTTTATATACATATCTAAGTTCCAAATCAATAATTTTCCTTGTCCATCGATAATTCCTTATTCTTGATTTATGATCAACTCATTTCCATTTAAAAATTTTCAAATTTGTCATACTATCCGTAACTTCTGTTTCTTCTCTGATCCATTTATTCCTCTTCTTATCTTTTTGTGAACATTAGTATGAAATTTCATACGTATTAAATTTGTCAAATTGATTGAAAATACTTCCAAGAAGCAAAAAAAATATTGAGCAATATCTGAATTTTCTGTTGTACTTAAATAATTTCTGAATTGTTTGTAAACATATTATATAGTAATACAATATAAAGCTATTTCTGTAAATAAGAATATTTGAAGAATGTACGCTGACTTTTAAAGAACTGAAGTTATTCAGTAGAAGTATTTTTTTAAGATCTTGAATAAATAGTGATGTATTTTTTCCGAGAATTTGATACTAAAAAATTAACGGTAATTAAACACGACAAATTTATTTATCATTAACTTCTTTTTCAAAAATAAACAAACACTCTTTATATATTCTGTGCACACACACACACACGCCTTTATATGTATATATATATATATATATATATATATATATATATATATATATTAATGTTATAGAGAAATATTTGAAAATGTTTTTCCTAATTTCATTAAAAACTTTTTAATTAATAATTCTTGGTAAGAAATAATATCAGTAAAATATATCATAAAGATTTCAAAATATTTATTTTTTATATTTTCATCAAGTTACTTTCAATGTATTTTTGTTTCATACAAATTTATTATCATATAAAACAGATTGAAAATTATTTACTTTTTTATTGTTATTATAAATGTCAATAACAAAATACTTCCTAATTACAGAAAAAAAATATGTAATTTTTTCAATATCTGCTTTTCAAATAATTTGCATCAAAAATAAATATTTTTCATTTATTGTGCTAAAAATTTACATATAAAATAAAGAATGATATTCGATGATAAGTTTAAATTAAATCATATATATATATATATATATATATATATATATATATATATATATATATATATTTCTCAGTGATATTTAATTAATTTCTAAATGTTCCAAAGAAAAAGGATTTTTCTATTTTACAATATATGTATATAATTGTTATATATATATATATATATATATATATATATATATATATATATATATATAAATTATAAAAAGTCGAATATGTTCAATTTTTAATTACTAAAATACACATACTCTTCGTTAAAATAGTTCAAAAACTGACAAGGGTCTAAAGTATCATTCAATTAATTAACGAACTTGTTATATGTTAATTTTACATAGTAATCAATTTTTATGTCTCGTACATTTTCGTATAAATGTGTACATATATAGGCGTAAATGTAATGTTTTGAAAACTTTCCAATATTTTTTGCTTTTCAAATATTGTAAATAGATATATTGTACTTTGTAAATTTGACAGTTTGATATATTGCAATATTGACTGCGTCAGTAGAAATAAAAAAAAATGTTTATTCATTTCATAATAGATATTTCTTTATAAAATTGTAAGATTTCATTTTTTGATATAAAGAGTAGGAAATTATTTTCAAATAAAAAATAAATCGTTATATCATATATATATATATATATATATATATATATATATATATATATATATATACATATTATATATATATATATATATATATAATATATATATATATATATATATATATATATATATATATATATATTTATTAGATATTGAAATTAAAATCGTGATTCATAGCTTTAGATTATTTTCATATTTTTCGTAACACTTATTTTTATAGTACAAGAAGGAAAAAAGTGTCATTGTTTGTCGACATATGACACAATTATTTTATTAAATGTTTTTTATCCACTTTACTCTGTTTTTACGATATAAATACATTACGATAAAAAAGAAATATTTTATTGAAAGGAATACTCATACTATAAAATCTAATAATTTTTAATTTTAAAAATAATAAACAATTTTATAATTAAATGTAAATTTATATTGTATATTTTATGTATAGTATACTTGAAATTGAAGTACGGATTTATTTTATTTTAATTAAAGCAAATAACTCGTGAAGAATTTTATTACAAAAATAAACTTTGTTGTCTAAGATGGTAAATATACGTTACGATACTAAATACGTGATAATATATTATTGAATCAGACTACCTACACGGTAAATGATATCTGACCGAGAGAAAAGTGTAAAGATAAACAATTATCTGTTTGCGAAATCCACCCCATACTCGTTTTCACGAAAGTACGTGAGTTTTTGCTAGTAAGCTTTCTTAGATTTATGAGTAAAGTAAATCTTCACTGTGGTGTAATACTTGAAAATTGTTAATTGCTTTTCAAATAAATCGTTTTATATAGATTAAAATTTTTATATGAAAAACATATTCACATTAAAATATTTTAGGATTTATCTTAACAGTGAATATTTATAGCAATAATTATTAAATTTATGTATTAAAAAAACGAGGCTTTATTCTTGAATAAAAATTCTTGTGTCTTTTTTATAAACAAGGCTATCTAATTTTATTTATGAAAATATTTCTCAAAAATTACTATTACATTAATTCCAGGAATTAATATTACATTAATTTCAGTAAATAAAACTTGTTTACAACAACATCATATTTTTAATAAATTTATTTGAAATTTAATTAAAAATTTATAAAAGAGAGTATAGATATAAATTAAATTGCTACAAAGTTTTAATTATGTATTATTCCTTTTTATCTGATTTTTAAAAACCTTCATCGAAAAAGATATTGATTTCAAATACTAAAATAAAGAGTATATCTATAAAAGATTGATTTTTTATCAATGTGTGTTCTATAATTTCTCAATTTATTTTTTAATACACGGTTAGTTATGCCATATAAAAGATATTCAATTAAAACCTTTCTAGGCCTAATAGAGAACAAAAACGTTAATAATACATGAATTGTCATCTATTTTTTTAACCTAAGATACCTCATCAATTCACTAAGAATATCTATTCCAAAATGTGGTACGAAATGGATATTTTTTTAATTATTTCTGTTTTTTGTTTTTATTATCGAAAATTTAATCTATAAATTTTTTTAAAGTACTTAAGAAAAAGTTTTAACAATATTAAATGTTTTTTTCTATTTTAAAAAAAATATTATTTTATAAAAAATGATTATAGAAATTTGATAAAATAACTTTTAATAAGAGATTTTCTATATAGCATTGAAATTTTGTTATATAATTATATTTACTTAATTTCTTAAAGTATTTCCTGTTATACTCTGTATACTTAATTATGAATTAAAACCAGCCAATAAATCCTGTTTTGAAACTTTTTTAAGTAATTCAATACACGTTTCATTAAATTTTAGGATCAGATGGTCTATATTCTTAAAAAAACTTTTTTATTCATTTTATCATGTATGAAAATTATCAAAAATATTAATAAGACAGACATTGATATTCAATGACCGTAAATCAAAATTTTTATAAGTAAATATATCTATATCTATATCTATATCTATATATATATATATATATATATATATATATATATATATATATATATATTTGTATAACGTTTTATTTGAATAAAATTTACATACATTTTAATAAAGCTCAAGTTGATTTAGAATGTATCGTTAGGGAATTGAGCATGGATATAAATTTAAATGAGTATTGGTCAGTGCTGCATTACATTTAGTATAATTTAGTTATGTATAGTTGTAAAGTAAAATATTTCTTAGTTTCAAAAAGAGCATGCATAATTGGAGATTATTAGGAAAGTTCATTTAAATAAAATATTACTAGTTTTGGCGATATAATAATAAAAATATAAAAACGTTTGTTGAGATATCAATTATTAATAAAAATATATTAGTACTAAATTTTCAAATAATTATTAGGTATATAAGTTGACTAATTAAATATTATTTCATTACACTTTATGAGCAGGTTTTTTGTAATTTTTCCTGCAATTTATTTTGTCATAATAGTTAATAATGTTAGAATCTTTATTTTGTAATTCTTGTTTTTATAGCACAATATTTTTATAGTAGGCTGACTTTGTTATAATTGTCTGCTCCTTGGAGCATGTATTACCTTTTATCAATAAATATCTATTTGATTTTGATTTTATTATTTCATTATTTTACTTCTGGAATTAAATACTAAATAACTTAATAATAAATCTAAGTAGTATTTTTTATATAATGTTTTAAGAATTTCATTATATGAAAAAAAGAATATATAAAGTTTAATTTATTCCACGACTAAAAACGAATGATCATTTATTCTTAATTATATTTGACGTTTTCTGTATAGTTGATTTTCGGTGTATTTTCATTCGCGTAGGTCGCATTCGTCCAACGTTAATGAGACTAATATTTTTGTTTATAGCATATACTTTGTAATACTGAAACAAATCATTTTTATTTACAAAAAAGATACAATGTTCCCAATAAGCAACAGAGGAAATATTTTTTTTTGTTTTTAACAAATTATTGTCATATTCATATAGCAGTTTAAACTAAAAAAACAAAAAATTAAAAATGTAAAAAGAATATAAAATAAAACTTTTTATTACTAATATTGTTAATATTATTATTTTTATTATAAATTTTTTGTCTACTGGTATAAATATTTATAATTATAAAGGCATATTGCTATGTTTTGTGTTAAACATATCAAATGTAAATGTGGATGGTAAATGAGCTGTGTGTTTGTGTGCGTGTGTATATATATATATATATATATATATGTATGTTTGTTTGACATTTTATACAGGGGCTAATAAATATCATCATATAATTTTCTAATTATGTACATATTTATTATTATTGTGGTTATAGTCGTATGTTTGTTAGACTGAATATAATGGCACTCAGAACGAAATAACAAAATCTTGATATATGAAATTTGAAATAAAAAAATAAAAGAAATGGTTCGCTGCAATGTAAGTTATATACGACTCTTAATATTATAACTACACTATATATAATATTCAGACATAAATACATGTTGAAAGTGTCACTTTTCGATAAAGCAAGTAATATATTATTTATAAATATATAAAATGAATAAAATTTAATTATTACGACTACTTATAATACTTTAAATTAATTTAAGTGTTTCTACAGATAAAAATGTAATATTATATATATTGTTATAATATAATAATATATTGTATGATATTTGACAATATTATTTTAAGTATTCTGTATATTATTTTTTTCATTCTTATTGATTTTTGATTTATTTAATATATGTCTATATTACAATAAAAAGTGATTATGTTAATATAAAACCTAAATTTATTTTCACATTTTATTATAAATCCAATTTATACTTATAAGTTACACCGAAAAATTTAATAAAAAAGTGTCTTAAACATTGTTTACTAATGTCTAGAAAATATATTTTGTCTTCAAATGAATGAATTTTCTTCTTTTAATTTTGTCTTCAATGTCGATATTATTAATTATAAACATATGAAAGGAATAAAATGTAATAATTATTGTAATATTATTTAAAGTACTTCATATTATTTTGAAAGTTTTCACTTATAGAAATAAATGTCAGATACAATATTTTAATTATTACATATTTAGTTCATTTTCTTTATATTGATTTTTTTATTCTTTCCAAGAGTAGCAACAAAGAAATAACTTAAATGTGTAAATAACAATAACAAAGTAAGTACATCACTATAAAACCTTACCGTATTTCCACAATTTATTACAAGCTCAATTTATACTTATTATTAGATATTTGTAAGATTCATCGAAGAACTAACGGTAAAGTGTCATCAAACATAGTTCACCGATTTCTAGCAAATATTACATCTTTAAACGCTTCTTTTTGTAGAAAAATGTTGTCAGATGTTATGTTTCTGTCTTATATACTTGACAATAAACTTTGAAAATATTTCTAGTGTCAGAAATGGTTAAGTCTAGAAAATATCTTTATAGGTTTTCTACTATCATAAATGTTTATTTTTCTTTTAAAACAACAACTGTTATATTCGTTAGAAAGAAATTTTCTATTTCTATATATATATATATATTTTAGTGTGTGGGTGTAATATTGTTAACATCTAGAAAACAATAGATCATGTATATAATTGTATTTACAAAATAAAGCTTTTAAAATGAGTAATTTATCATATTGTTATATTATAAACATATTATAATAATATAAAATTATTATCAGTATTGTACATTGATGAAATGCTATTGTAATTTAATAAGAGTTTCAGTTACATTAGCTGGAAAATGAAAATTTTGTATAAAAAATAAATATGAATTATTTTGTATCATATTAAATATTTGAAATGAATTTTGAATATACGAGTTTCTATCTTAAAATGGTACTAAAAATATAAATAAATTAATATAACAGTTATCAATTTGACTTAAAAGTATTTATACTCGAACACACAAAGGTGCTTTAATTATAATCTAACATATATTTTCACGGTAGATAAATGTTAATGGTGCCTGCATGATGGAGATTGAGTTTCGTAAAATTAATTTCAACTTTAAAAACAGTATTTACATATATATATATATATATATATATATATATATATATATATATATATATATATATATATATATATGTGTGTGTGTGTGTGTGTGTGTGTATGCCAGTATAATTATAATAAAATATTCATGAAGATGGTATAAGTCACATTTATATAATTGAAAGTTCATTCCTCCTCATAATGGATTTGTAAACCTTTGTCATTTTTTGATATATGAAATTCAGAGTAGCGATATAACGTTTTTGTTAAAAATAAGTGAACTTTTTGAAAAAGAAATTTGTTAGCACAATATATTTATGATAGTATTTTTTAAAAATACTCTGAAAACAATCTAACCACCATTAATTAAAAATATATTATTAAAGTTTAAAATGTTTTCATAATATACATAATATAATTTCTATTATCATAATTTTGACAAAGTATAAAAAATAGAAATGAAAATCAGTAGCATATCTTGTTATTTTGACAAATATTCATAAAATAGTAATTTCTAGAAAATTTATTTTTAGAAATAATTTTATATATATATATATATATATATATATATATATATATATATATATACATATACATACATACATACATACATACATACATACATACATACATATACATACATACATACATACATACATACATACATACATACAATTATATGTATATGTCTTATGTGTTAAAAGATAAAATAACGCTAATTGACGATGAAACATTCCTAATTATTCATGTTTAAGTTTGTTATTTGAAAATTCACGTGTTTTCAAATTAAATTCATGTCAAAATAAGTACAATTTACACAATGTATTATTAGTTTCAAGCTAATTGTTTTCAGTTAGGTTAAATTAGTGATACTATTAAAATTAAAAAAAATTAATAAAATGTAATAACTTAAGTAATGGAGTCTCTTTTAAAAGGCTCTACGAATGAATTTTTCTGTACATAGATATTTGTACATAAGCGTATAAGTATTATTATATATAATATTTTGACATGTATTCAATTTTAATACACTTTTATATACCATTCTTAAATATTTTGTGACAAATATCAGAAATTTAATGGAAATTTTATCGAAGAATATATTTTATGTGTTGATAACGATCTGTAGGTTTACATTTTTATATAACGTTAAATTTCAATTAACCTAGTTTTTTCAATTATACATATACATAAATATATATATATATATATATATATATGAAAATAATTTTATGAAAACTTTATTGCATTTATAAAATTATGAATCTAATAGAAAATTATGGCCAAAAATACTTTTAATATTTCAAATAATTTATATTATTTTTAAATAGTATGTGAACTAAACAATTTATTATGAAATATATTTGAAAAATAAATAGTTCTTAAGAAGTAAATGTGTTATGTTATCTCTATATGTTATATTAATAACATGAAAATTTAAAAAATGACATAATACCGGTTTCTAGTTTTTAATAATAAATTATATTTTAGTATTTTATTTATAGGAATAATGTTTTTTCCTTATAATGAATTATTTTAATAGAAAAAAATATTGTTTTTAAAAAAATTTGTATAAATATTACATATTTATCTATGTGGTAAAATTAAAAGTAATATATTATATATATATATATATATATATATATATATATATATATATATATCTATAAAAAAATTTGTTCTATTTGTATATTAATGTATTTCTTCAGATATTAATTTATAATAATAATTATATCTTACCCATTAATTGTTGGTATTCGAGTTTTAGAAAAATTGAAAAGGAATAGTATTTTAATTTTTACATAGTATATAAATAATTTTTCCAATGAGTGAGTTATATTATAATATAATATTCATTCCTAATTTGTATTTATGTATGTTTTTCTAATGTTGGATCAATTATTGACAAATAGTATAATTTTCTTAAATGAAATAATATTATTGTATATTTTTAAATCATTTGTTATGTTTTATTCGATTTTGACAACTGATATGATTCATTTTATTCATAAATATACAATTTGGGAAAAACTATATTTAGAATTTTTTCTAATTTCTATATTATATATTAAATTTTCGGTCTAAGAAAGAAAAATTTGAAATTTATCATTTTTTTCATTTAAATCTATTTTTTTAATAAAATCAAATGCTTGTAATAAAATTTAAAATAATATATTTTTCTAATTATGAATAAAAAATATCATTTTGATTTTCTAATATTTTCATAAATTATTAAGAAAACAAATCAGTTAATCAAGATGTTATATTTATAATGCATTGTGTTTTTTTTTTGTACGAATTCAATGACCTTAAATTAATATAATAACAATTATATTTTCAGAAGATGCAATTTACACACATACATACATACATACATATATATATATATATATATATATATATATATATAATTAAAAAAGGACCAAGAGGTAATCTTTTTAATTTGATATATTTTATTTTTTTAACAATATTTGCTTCGTATTTCTATTTACAGTTTGATATTATTTGTCTGTATCTTGAATTAAATATTTTATATTTATCTAAATATTTCTATTAGAGATATAAACCAGTTTATTGTAAATATTAATTTAAAGCTGGTAGTAATTTTTATTTAACTAAATAACGTACAATTTTTTTAACAGTAGCAAACATTGGATTTAATGTACAGATAAAATATTTTCAATATAAGATAAAGTAATATTAAAAATCAGAAATTCTAACCTTTCATAAGCAATATCTTTGTGTTATATAAATGTATATATGTACATAAATACACACATGAATTAATTTAGATGATAGATAAAATGTATCATGTGAGTAGAAGTTCTAATAATTCATCTATGTTCATTCATTATAAGAAAAATGATTCATAACTTTATATTTATACTTGCTTCATCAGAATTAGATTCAACGATTATTTTACATTTGAAAAATTGTGATTAATTCTTCGTCAGCAATAATTATGTTACGTTCTCTGTATGTCTCAGAAAGGGTGTGTAAATGTTTCATCAAAAGTTTCGTTCTTATATATTTATTCGAATGCTGAAAATAACACTCACAGTGCAAATTTAAAAGCGAAGAAATAATTATGTAGAACAAAATTACACATACAAAACTTTTTACTTATCTATAAATTTATCAGTACGGTTTGATTTTTGAATAAATATTAGTATGTAATCAAATGTAATTGAAATTTTACTGAAATTTATAAGCATTGAAATTTTGTACTTTAAATATACATATACTGTTTTGTTAAATATTTTACATATTTCAGTTTATTTTTTTATACATGAACTATGCAAATGTGTAGGTTTAAAATCATGAACTGAATATAGAATGATAAAATCTAACTAAAAAATATTTTTACATTTCCATCTTTTAAAAATGCGGACTGAATGTTATTTTATGATGAATCACGTTATTTTTAAATATTTATTTTATTTACTTGTTTATATATATATATATATATATATATATATATATATATATACACATACATATGTTTAATGTGTTTGTTTATATAAAAAAACAATTTTTAAAATAATAGTATATTACATTGTATGTATATATGTAATTTTATAATTTAAGTTTTTAATTGGTATTAGTTATAAATTTTAATTAAAAATTATAATTATCTGGTTATTGCACTATTTTGAAACATTTTGAAAATTAGTCCGTGTTCGTAATGTATTTCATTAATATTAGTGGTTTATTATTTTAGTAATATAGCGTTTTAATTATTTATAATGCCTTATTTAAAATGTTATTTAAAACATTTTAATAAATTGATATCTTAATTCAAATAGAAATATTGTATTTTGGATTATTTTTTTTTATAAAAAATGTTATTCATGACAAAATGATCAATGTTAATAGGTTATATCTAGAGATTTTTTATACACACACAAATACTTACGTACACAAAATTTCTTTGTAAGGAATCATAGATATTCAAAAGTCTCTGCAAACATGTGGTCTATTTATTTTATAATATTCATATGTGATTTTTAAAAAAATGATGGTAAATGCTCTATTGATTGATCCTTGATTTTGTTATCAATGCATGGAGCTTTCGGGGTGAATGAAGTGCTGTAAAGCAAAGTTGAAGTTTCGACTTTATTACTTTTTACACATGATTTTTAGGCATTAAAATAAGCTGCTTTTCAGCAGTTTTAAAGAAGGACGCATATATTAATTTTCTTCACTGGTTTTATATGTATATTCACCTTGTAGCAGGTATAGATAGACGGGATATTTTCCCTGAGAGAATAATATAGCTCTTCGATGAAATCCTATAACATATTTATTTACAGTACTAATTTATGTATTTCTATTTCATGATTTTCAGATTTTTTGATGTGTTTATTTTTATTAATTTATTAATAAAAATATTTTTTTAATTTTTAAAGTAGTATTAATTTTTTATAATAACCATATTTAATAGGAAGAATGAATTTCAACAAGTCCATCATATCTCTTTTCTTTTTTTTAATCACAGTTTAGCCTGTAAGATATAACAAAGACTGGTCTATATTTTTAGAACTATTAATCTATGCTACAGATTTTTTAATTTAATGACATTAAATTCTGCATCTTCGTTAAAATCATATTTGAATAATATGACATGGAATTTTTACCTTTATAATTTTATTCAATACATTTTAAGCCAATTTACTTGCAATCATGTAACTGTTACCTTTTTGTAAAATATGTGGAGCGTAAATGAAAAGGTAAATAAAGTGGATTAGAGCTTAACGTATTAAATGTATTCCTTTTTTGAAATGTTACTTTTTTATGACAGTAAAACAGTAAACAGTTTTTTTGTTATTAACCAATATATACTATTGCATTAAAAAACTACTTACCTAAATTCGTATAAGTGTTTAAATTGAATTATACTAAATACTATGAAATTAATCATATTGGCTTCTGAAATAAATTATTTATTATTACGTTGCCAAAAAAAAATGTTGTCATTTAATGGTGTTAAGTCTAAATATCAAGGAAATTTATTTTAAATGCAAAAAGTTAAGTATTAATTCAGTGCTTTGACACTATAATTGAAAAAGATCAAAAAGTGGAGTTAATCACTTTGGCCTGTGAACCATCCATATAAATATATATAATATATATAAACATTTAAGAATTTTTAAGAATATTATCTTTGATGATGTGCTAAAATTATTATCTATGAATATTGAACTGGAACCAGTTTTAAACCTTTTATAACGTAACAATCAACCTTTAAACTTGCAGATAAATACTAAGTACTACATTAATGTGTATTTTAACAGTAAGTATTCTAATTCAGTGTTATTATCTAATTAAAGCGTATGCGGCATGAACACAGAAGTAGGATTAGAACTCTCATAATCGTGGTTTATATTTTAATTGAAAGACTATTCTGATATGAAGTTATTAAATATTTAATGGAAAAATCCATATTTATTAAATAAGTCTTGTTTAATTCAATACAAATTGAAATTATTATTGAGTTAGTATCTTAAACACAATGAATAAAAATGGTATTATTTTGTACAGCTATTTCAATTTTTTTTAATAATAACTTTGGTATAAAAATCCCGTAAAATTTCATTTTATAGAAAATAAATAATAGGCCGATATTGAAAATTAATTTTTATTATAGACATTTTAGATTAGGTTTAAATATTTTTTGATATTAGTGTTGAGTTATATATTTTCAAAAATTAAGTACAATTATGCAAAAGTATTCGTGATTGTTGAATTTTTGATTAAAAGAATAAACATTTTTCTCAAGAACTACAAAATGATCATTAAATAATTCAATAACAAACATCCGAAACAATTTTCAATTGAAATATAGTTAGAGATAAAAATATTTTACATGAATTACATACTTGATATTAAAATTTAAAAGAACTTTGATTAAAAATTTTGGGTAAAATGAATGTTTGGTATTTGTATTCAATTAAAGAGTGTATATTTGTTATATTAAAAAAATATGTAATAATCAAAAAACAGTTGCTTACTGTTATTAAATTTTTCGTGGCAGAATTTAATTAATACAATGTATGGATCTTAATGCAGATCTTTATATACATATATATATATATATATATATATGTACATATATATATATATATATATATATATATGTACATATATTAGATATTCATAAAATTTGATGACTTTTAGGAAGTATTAAAAGTTTATACAATACTAATGAATATTTTTTTGATTTGATTGTTTTGTAATTTTTGGCACAACTGAATAAAACTGAGTTATGTTCAGTTACTATTGTTGTTACAAAAATTCATGTTTAGTTTGTTCAAAAATGAAAACAAGCAAGATGCTTATTCGATACAATATCTTATTTTTATTTGATCAGCATAAATTCGCTACAGAAACCGCCAAAATCATTTGTTAAAACTCAAAGCGATGACATTGCAATTGAAAGTTAATGTTGCGAGTGGTTTCGGAAGTTTAAAATAATGAATTCGACCTGAAAGATAAGAGTGTTTTGGGTAACCGCTGAAGATGAAATCCGATGATTTGGAGGCGTTACTATAGGAATATTTGACACAATCGAGTGTATAGCTTTACATGAATTAGGGAATGTACAAAAAGAAAGGAAATATGTTTCACATGAATTGTCAAAAAGTGGCATTGATAACTGAATCAATACTTTTTTTGTTATTCAATCGTTACTAACAGAAAAGTTTTTTTATACTAAATAGTAACTGGGAATAAAAAATGGATTTTGTATGACAATCATGAACATAAAAAGGCATAAATCAAGACAAAGCTTCTACTTTAACACCATAATAAAATTTTCACGAGCACAAAGTACTCTTGTGTATCTGATGTAGTATATGTATATGTATTTGTTATGAACTATTACACCTGAGTCAGATAGTCACTATAAACTTCTACAGTTAATAGTGTTTGATCCGAAAAACTAAAAGAACTGAAATGGAAAGTTCTTTCTAACTGCTATATACTTCGGATCTCGTTTCATCTGAATTTCGATTATTTAGTTAAATGTAGTATGAGTTTTTAGATATGCAATTAAATAGTTTTACAGAAGTAAGAAAATGGGTAATGATTTAATTTATTCAAAGAGCAAGTTTTCTTTACTACGGTATTTATCTTTTGTCTGAAGGATAGAAAATTCCGGATAATATTTTGCTTTAAAATATTGTTTATGTTTTAAAATATTAATAAGGAATTCTGTTTGAATACGATATTAAATTTTGTCTACCTTTAATGATTTACTATATTTGTATTTTAGTGGAAAATTGTAAGACAAATATTTACGATATTGAATTTGATGGAAAAATATATAAGTATCAAGTATATTCTCTTTTATTTATTATGATGATAAAAATGATTTTGTTTTGATTTTATACATGACTAAGGCTCATAAATTAATTTTAAATAATTTTGTATTTTTTTGAAATTTGTTTAACATTTTTATAAAAAAGGAACATATTTTTAATCATTTTTTTTATAGTAGATATCAAAAAATATATATTCTATTTGTATTTTTGTTTTCATTTTGTAAGTTTGTTTGAGTCGAATGTTTTTTTTATGTTTAATATCGATTTAATTTAATAAAAATTTAATTGTGATCATTCTTATTAAAAACATTGAAATATATAGAAAAATAGTGTTTGTTGTTGTTTATTTATTGAAATACAGATGGTTATTAATATTTAAAAATGTATACATGATGAAAAGTTTTTTTATTTAAATCTTAAAATAAAAAATATTATTTAAAATATAAAATGAGTAATATTGAATAATATGTACAAAGCAAACAATTTATTATTCTAAAAAGATATTAAGAAATCTATATAGTTGTATGTAATTTAAATAAAATTGATAATATATTTGAAATATGTATCGAAAAACTAATATTAAAAAATAAGCAATAAGAAATATATTCGTGATTAAAATATATGTTTACAAGATCTTAAAATAACATCAAACATATTTTATAATGCCACATTTGCCACAAAACAAGCAATAAAATAACGATATCTTGGCTCATTACAAAAGTAAAATTAATTCACTCGACGTTCCTATTTGGCAGCTGTTGTAAACAACATACGTGAGGTGTTTATTAAGTTTGCACCGTTTACGATAATCAAATTATTAGAAACTTAATAATGTTAGTTACAAAAAGTCTAGTATTCTATAACTTAAATAATACTTTTTTGTAATTATAGCGCATATTATTTTTATGCGATTTTCATTTTGATTTATATAATAAAATATTCTAGTGGATATAAAAAAAAATTAATAAAGTTTATTAAATTTTTAATTATATAAGTAAATGTAATGAAAAATGTAAACTTTATTACATTTTTTTAAAAAAATTCGTACATAATAAAGTAACAGCTGATTTTATATTGCATTTAGGTTTTTATACTAAATTATATTCAGATATAAATAAAACTAACAATTTTTACAATAATTTAAAAGAATATTTGATTAGTTAATTAACGAGAGAATTAATATAAAATAGTAAAAAAATATATTAGAAAGTCAACCAAAACATGAAACAAATAAAAAACCTTAAATAGTTTTATAAAAAGTAAAACAATCTTACAAAATATTCTACTTTCTTTCAATTGAGGTTACGTTTGTTGTTATCAACGTAAAAATAACCCGTACTTAAATATCTAATCTCTTTTGGGATTCAAAGCTTTACAAGAATATATAGAGCAGTGACAGTAATAAAAACACTGCAGCTTTACGATCTTTTTATTATTGGAGAAGTTGATTGCGTTGGATTTTTTCTTTTGGTGTTGTCTACAAGTTAAATTATAATATTTGAATTGTTCTCTTAATCATTCGATTTATTTTTTTTAATTTCAGTAATAGGAAAAATGGAATAAAATATGAATTATTTATAGTTTTACTAATATATTTCTTTAAATGTATTTGTATAGAAATAAATTGGATAACAAAAACTTTCCAATTAATTTCCACAGAGAAACTTGAATTGTTTTATACAAATATTTACAGTATTAAATAAATAGTGATTTTTTTATTCAACATGATAGAGAAAATATTTTATATTATTCTTTTTTTATTGAACATACTGTTTACAAACATCTATAAACATTTTTAATTAAGGAAATAACTATCTCGTTTAGAAGGAAGTTGAACTGAATTAAAATCTTTTAAATGAATTTTATTATGAACGAGTAATAATTTTCTTTCTATCTTTTATGTATAAACTTCATTAGATTTTTTATATTTTTATAGTTTCCTACAAACGTATTTTTCGTAAAAAGAAAAATTCATTTACCGTATCTGTTTAGTAATGAAACATCTACTATAGAAATAAACAAGTCATACTGTTGAATTAATTTTATTTTTAGAGCTACAAGTTATAAAAATAATAAAATAATCTATCTGTTTTATTTAATGAAAAGTTATATTTTATTTAATGTAAGAATTATTTTAAAAATTACAATTCTTATAAAGTTAACATATGAGATAAATGTAAATATATTAAAGTTTATCATAAAGAATAAAGACATGTTTAATTTAAACAATACGTTCGTAAATGCAAACATAACATTTAATGTGTACACATGCTAATAAAATCCACACCACTGAAATAAATTTCGTGCAAGTCACATTTAAATTGAAAGAAGAGAAATGTGGAACGACAAAAATGGTTGACGAATTCAAAAGGATTCCTGATTGCTGTACTAAACTGGGTTATGAACATAAATTTAAGAAGTTAGCGAGAAAAAATATGTTCGAGGAGAAAATGTTCCAGATGTTGAATATTGACAATACCACAAGTTCGTATCCAATCGGTTAAGGAAATGCTGAATGAAATTAAAAAAAAAGACTTGCATGAAGAGAATTACGGAATTTATTTGCATAAATTATTTTGTATAGTAGAGAAACCATGAATTCTGAAAATTGTTCAAAGGGAAACGATATTAAATGTACGAAATTTTTGAATTATTGATTTACTCTTTTATTCGTTACATTTCTTGCGAATATACTTTTTTTATCGGTTTATTTTCTTTATACTATAAGTATTTTTCCAATAAATTAATATATTATTTGTAAGAAAAATAAACATTTTTTATTAGAGAGTTTTCGTACGTTTTTGTATTTTATGCAATCACACATATATATATATATATATATATATATATATATATATATATATATATATAAAATAGAAAAACCATAGATTTAAAATTTCATTTACAGTTAAAATGTTATGTTCAATCTTAATGAAGAAGTACATTTGTCTAGAGATGTTAAGAAGAAATATTTGTGAAACTAAGTTACAGACAACAGAAAGCTTTTGCGAAAGTTTTATTATAGTATGGGGAAACATACATTTAAAATTTACTAGTGTTATGTACAAGATTGTTAAATTATATCTTTAAATCTCTTAAATAAGTTGTATTTTTTTAGTTGGAAATTTTTCTTTAATATCAAAAATAAATAAAAATAAGTCCATTGTGTAGATTAATATTTATATTGTATAAATTATTTAAGAAAATTTATCATATTTGTTAGGAATTAGAATATGTAAAAACTGAAAAAGTCAAAAAAAGACGAACAATTATTTAAGATAATAAGTAAATAACTCAAATGTTTTTCACATTTATTAAATTGTGAAAGTATTATTTAAAATCTGAAAATTATTATATTTAATCTTAATAGTATTTTTTTATTTTGAGTTTGTGGGTAGATTAAATAGTAATAAAATATATTTATTACAATTTAGCTTTATACTTATTAATTAACTGTAATATTATTAATCACTTTCCACAAAGATTTATAAAAGGTTTAATTTTTTATTCTCTGAGATTTAATTAAATTTGTTTTATTTACGTAACTTTATATTCTAAACCTATATATATATATATATATATATGTACATTTACTGAAAAACTTTTGAATAATTAAGTGGCATTACATAAAATGGCGTTTTTTGTTTTGTGTGCGCATTTGGTCAGGTAATTTCGGACTTTGTATACAACGACCGTTATTAAAATAATTGCCAGTAACATCATTTATTCATTTCGGTCAAGTTTACATGTAATAATTCCTTTATATTATAATATAGTTTTATCTGTCGTTTATGGTTTCTACATAGCATTTATTAGGGAATTGTTTAGTTAGATAAATCGTTTTATTTCGTTGAACAATAAACGTTTGCGTACTGATGAACGTATACACACTAATATTTCATTATATTGTTTAAATATTAGTATGTTTCTGTAACAAAAGCACGAAAATGAAAATTTATTGTTCTAGTAAAATAAAACAATGGGTTTATTTGTATAAAAATAAATCGGATTTTGATTTATAAACTATAACTTGAATATTTGGTTTTATTTATTATATACGTTGTTGGATTAGTACTGAATAAAATTCAAATAAATAACTATATATATATATATATATATATATATATATATATATATATCATTATCATAAAAGCCTATATCAATCTATTACTGCGAAATATCTTCATAGAATGTTATTAGATATTTAAAAGTTTCCCTAAGATATTTCATTGTTTCCTGTCCGTAGTTAATATCACTCAACCTTCACCTCCATTATATTTAATAATTTCATTTTTCAATTTTTGATAGATTTTTTCTTTCGTTTTTGGTCGCCATTTTATAATTATTTTTATACATCTATTATATTTTCTCACTATATGTCCTGTTTATACCCATTTAATCGATTTTATTTGTTCTATTATATCAGTTATACTTGTCTATTTTCATATTTAATTACAAATTTTCCAATCACATTTAGGTTGTCAAAAGTTTTTGTATCATTTTTGTACTCACTGTCCATGCTTCTGACCTAAAAGTATGATACAACCAGGTAGTACACATTGGTTATATGCTTTATGTTTCAGGCTCAATGGTATTTTACACTTCATATTATTATTCTTTTATTTTCAAATGCTGTACACGTGTTCTAATTCTCGATCTAACTTCTGACTAAAGGTTACCACCATAATCTAATTTTTTTCCAGGAATTTTATTTCATTTATTTTTTCTAAGCATCGACTCTCTAACTGTATATTCTCTGCTCTTTCTCTCTCTCTATATATATCCACTAGTGATATATTGATTAGCATTACCTCCTGTTATACGGGAGAATTGCATTTAATCCTTAGTTGGAGAAATAGAGCATGCCTAAGGAAATAAACTTTGAATATAAAATCCTGATCAATCTGTCTGGTTAATATGGTGAGTATGATTAAATGTCAAAATAATTTATCCTATTTATGATCTTATAATAGCTAATATTATAAAACTTTTTGATATAAACTAGTTAATCTAGTTGATATTTAATATATCTAATGATTAAAAAAAGTAAATGATAAAAACGGTTTTCCTTTTATTGAAGTAATTCATACAATTTATTTAAACATTTTACTAAAATTGTCATGCTTATATTATGGAAAATTAAACAAATAACTTTTTTTATATGTATTCAATTGAATTTTGAACATTACCCTAGTATTTCATTTATAATCTAATTAGTGTTGAATAAGTTTTTTTTACTTTCATTTAAAATGTTTGTCGGAGGTATAAAAGTTCTTTGTAAATATTATCAATTATTGATTGATAATATTTACAAAGTTGATTTATTGTAAGTATATTACATTTTTATGGTAAAGAAAAATTTAATACTACCCTTAAGTATTTAGATGAATATAAAATATTATCTTCAGTTTTCGAATAAAATTCGTTGATTGATTCAAATTATTTTTATTTATGAACCGAATAAAAATATCCTTTAATATTATCCCTCCTGTATTCTTTTTCTCTATCTATTATATATATATATATATATATATATATAATATATATATATATATATATATATATATATATATATATATATATATTAAAAATCTAAAAACATTGACCTTAGACTCCTTTTTTGTTCAATATTTTATCATTCAAATTATAATTATAAATTATTTTAATTTTATTAAATATCATTGCAGTTTTAAGATCATTAATAAACTATATATATATATATATATATATATATATATATATATATATATATATATATATATATATATTTAATTGAAATAAGTTTTATATTTGAATGTATAAATATAATTAAAATAATAATAATTACTAAATTATCGTTAAACCTGATTTTTTTATTTTAATTAATTTTTCTTCAGTAAATATGATACTATACATGAGAATATAACATTTTATTATCAAGTATGATTAAGAATAATTTATTCAAGAAGGAATTGTTGAAAAATGAAATAATGTGCATCTGTTTTCAATTTCTTCTTAATAGGAACACTCAATAAATAATGAATTAAATTGAGATTCATAAGAGTACAGCGGTTTAAATGTGTGCTGTTTATAATATGATATATTATTGTGATCGTATTGTTCGATAAAAGCTTTGTTCAACTGGTTGGTCGCAAATTACGTACTGACTTGTGGAACAATGTTTTGTAGCCTAATAAATTTTAATTTCTTTATATATTATATTTTACTGCCTTTCTTATCAAATCAATTGTACTTTTTATTATCAAACGTAAAATATTTAAATGTTTTAAAAACATGTTTACCAGAAAAGATAAAATTATTTATTTTTTATACATAAAACTAATTGTTACTGTTAAGATGAAATTTAATATGTCTAATTATTTACTTATTAGTTGTTTTTATTTGTTATAATAATTTTATTTATTTTTATCTCATTTAATTTTATTTTCAATATTTTTTTAAAAATCATTGAACTTTTTATAAAAATATAGATGTACAATATATTAGAAATTAATTGTCTCCAACTTATATCAAATAAGCATAAAAAAATAATATCAAACACATGTATATATAATAGTAATAAAATTTATTACTATAATATATATTTTTCTTTCCTAATTTTATTTATTTATCCAATAGACATAAATACTATTTATCAACGATAATTTTTCTTATAAACGTTATTAAAGTAAATTTGATATAATAAAATAAAATTAGAACAAAATTATATTAGTTTCATTTTACTTATTTTGAACGATATAATGAAAATAACGAATAAAATATTATTTCTTTATGTATAAAATTAAACTAATGATTTTTTATACTAAATTTAGTCAGCTACACATTTATAATTGGTATATTATGTTTAAAATTTTTGCTAGAAAAAGTATAAAAACCATTATTTAAACATATGTTCATTTTTTTGTAGTTTATAATATTTATAGCTACGTTAGAATATTACAATATATACATATATGTACAGTAGTCAAATTAATTCATTGTATGATTTTAAAAAAATGCAATTACTCATTATATTTTCAATGAATTAAAATAAACTTTTTATTTCATACCAATAACAGAAATCAGAAACAATATATATAACTTTAATCAATATGTGCATATTTCAATTTTTTAAAAAACATACTTTAACTTATACGTAAATTTATTCATCGTCCATTTCCATCAAATCATTTTCATTTCAAAATCAAGATATTTTC
Source organism: Neoneuromus ignobilis (assembly GCA_029203775.1). Lineage (NCBI taxonomy): Eukaryota > Metazoa > Arthropoda > Insecta > Megaloptera > Corydalidae > Neoneuromus > Neoneuromus ignobilis. The sequence goes on along the minus strand of CP092090.1, from coordinate 23,246,681 downwards.
ATTTTTTCAATTTATAATTTTTATAATTTGTGTCATCACTATTTTATTAGATAGTTTTGGCTTAATTATTTCTCTTAATTTATTTGATAAACACAACTAATTTTTGTATAAAATCGATTGATATTTGATCCCACTCATTTTATATTATTTGCTCTAGGGTAGTTTTCGTTGTTATTTGATGTTTATACAATTGTATTTCAATGTAATCCGATAGAAATTCTATGTGATTTAAATCCATATTTTTTTAGTAGAATTTAATTGTTTGGGAGTGTTATACAATAATCACTATTGGACAATTTATGTTAATTATTTAGGGTTGTTGTACTGTTGAAAGCTCTTCTGCAGCAACTCTAATTTTTCAACTTGTTTCAAATTTTATTTCAAAATGTTCATTGATTCATGTTTTTATATGGTTTGATTTACATAGATTATATATAGATTGATAAAGACATTTACGATGATAATGATGTTGTTGATGATGATGATATATATGTATATAGGGTGTTCTAAATGAGTCTGAATGATAGTAAGCAAGTAAGTGTATATTTAAACCCTTAAATCTTATTTGAGACACCTCTCTCTCTCTCTCTCTCTCTCTCTCTCTCTCTCTCTCTCTCTCTCTCTATATATATATATATATATATATATATATATATGTATATAAATATGTTAATTTTATTATTAGTCATTATAAAATATAAACTGTTATGTTGCAATTTTGTTTTTTATAATGAGGTTTATGTAATATATCATTTAAAAAATTGACTTTTTAAAAATAATATTAATGAATTTTAGTTAAATATTATAGCTTAAATAAAAAAGGTACATCTCCATTGTTTAGAATTTTGTTGTAAGTTGTTGGGTAATTTATTGCTTTTAAGATAAAACCTTAGTTACTTTTACCATTGAGCAGTTTACCTTATAAAAAATTACTACCGGTGATTAACTGTGATTAACGATCGTAAATGAAGTTGATGAAAAAGCTTCTTTAACTTAACAAAAAATAATTAGAAGTTTATTCTAAATTTAGTTTTAAAAATACTTTATTTATATAGAATGATATTCTAAATGCTTCATGAGGTATGAAAAATTTTAAAAAAAAGTTTTAATAAAAATATGGAATATTGTTAAGATAAAATATAAAATTTAATTTTTATTTATAAAAAAAACCCTAAGTAAAATAATTTTTACGCTGTTTCAACACTAAAATATTTGTATTATATTTTTTTAAAAAAATTTAAATATTTTTTTTAAAGAAAAATATATCAGATCGGGTCAGAGTGAAATAAATTAATACAATTTGTTATTTATTTATATTTCACAACATGTCATATGTAATAAATGTATGTTGTTATACAACAAATATGATTTATTGTAAGTAATATTGTTACTTAAATAAAATAATAATTTTTGATATTAAAAACGTACCTTTTCTATTAAATATTTTCTTTGTATTATTTCCATGCAGTTATTTTTAGCAATAAAATTACATTGTACTATTAAATTAAGAAACAATTAAACATTGTTCTTATTTAAATTCTAGTAAAATATATTACTAAATTATAAATAAGTCAACATTTTTAGTTTTAAACTAAAAATAACTATAAGAGATTATCTCTTCTAAGAAAATCTTTTCACTTAACAGAAACAGCAAAAATGACAAGGAAATAAAACTAAATCAAAATAAGCTACTTGAGAGACAAACGACAGATTAACAAAGTCTGAGTTGGACTTAAATGTTACGAATAACTTAACGTTATTTGATTTGTCGATTAAACACTTGAAGCTGGTTTTGCAGTCATTGAAATTTAAATTAACATCACCGAGCTTTCACCTGTACAGTACATTCAGAAAGCCCGTACTGTAAAATACACAAGAATATCTTACTATTAGACTACAAAAAGAATTAGAGCGTGAGATTGAAATAATTGGGTTAACTATTTCATCAGAAAAATATATACATGTATGAAAAATATATTTAAAGGTATTTTTATACAATTTGAAAAATATTTTTCATATTATTTTTTTCTAACGTTGTATATAATGAAATAATTTTTTAAATACAATATTTTCTATTAGGTGTTTATTCAGTTTAATAAAGAGTTTTTTTTTAAAAAAAGCAAAATAATTTTAAATTTTTATATAAAATTTATTTTAAGACAAATGGATATTCTTTTTCTTTTTTTTAAAAAAAATAAAAAGTTTAATTTGTCAGAATAGAATGAATTATATTTTAGATTCGAAATATTTCCTGTTTAATTATTCTATTTTCAAAATTTTAATTAAAAAAAATATTTAGTGACTTAAAGAGAGATTAACATGATAGAACAATATTCGAAATATATGTTATGTGAGGTAGACTTTTTTCAATTTATTTTATTTTTTCACTTTAAGAATGTCGACTTTTCCATTGAAATGAATGAAATAGTTAATAATAATTTTATAAATAATATTTTTGTATTTTTGTAATAATTCATCTGTAAATAAGAATTTAGCTAAATTGTCAAACTATTTTCGTAAAAATTTGTATATTTAAATAAATATTTCTCTTATGAAAAATTGAACAGTATTTATAAAACGATGAAATTTGTATCCAAGATTTAAATTTTGCCAAATTTAATTCAAATAAAAATCAAAACAACTATGTATATAAATCAAACTTGAAATAAAAGTGTAGTATGTTAGACATTAAACTGGAAAGAGTTTTTGATTTGGAAATGAAACAATTTTATGTGCCCTCTTGTACTTTAACATCGTCACTAAAGAATCGTTTTATTTTAAAGCGCGTTTGAAGAGCTATATCTAAGGTCATTAAAATAAACATTATAAAAATTCTATATGAAGCGTTCTGTAACAATGTCATTAATCTAACCAACTGAAACCGAACAGTTTTACAACACTCGTAAACGTACAATTCTAAGAAACATTCATTTGTGGTATACATTTTTGGAATTCTAATGATTCGTTTATATTTTTAATTTTGAGAATACAATTAAATCAATTGTTTGTACATAAGATTTTTGAAAAAAATATTCACAGAAATATTTATTTAATACAGAAACGTACATTTATAAATATACAATTACTAATAAATAAAAGAACAAATTAATTAGAAATATATTTTTTTATTTTCAATTCAAATAAAAACGATAATAAGTTAATTTATATTGTGTTTAATATCTTATTTTTAATATAGTTTAATGAATACATTATTTCGTTAAATTTCATCTATTTTAATAATGGTGTTTACTTATTATAATTTCAATAGTTTTTATATCGCAAATTTTAAAATTTAATATTAAATTGTAATTGAGTTATTGCTTATAAATTATTTATCCGTTGTTTATTTTATATTGTACATAAATATATTTTTGAAATATATGAATTTAATTACATTCGTGTTTATTGTATTGTATTTGAAGCAAATAAAAACTAACATGAAATTTAATATAATACTTTAATTAAATTTTCATCTATTAAAATTTTATTTCATTTAATTACGTATTTTGTTAAAAGTCGTCGTAATTACTTTGATATTTAATTTAAAAGAATTTATTGAAAACATATTGTGTGTGTGTGAGTGTATATATATATATATATATATATATATATATATATATATATATATATATATATATATATATATGACAGGTAGTGTGTAGGCTAGACATGTATTTAATCCATAGTGAGAGACACACGGTAGGCTGGGCTCTTTAGGTGAGGTGAAAGTAAATTGACTAAGAAAGTAAATCCTGAATAAAAAAATCTTCACCAATCTACCTGGTTATCGTTGTATGACCAAATGCCAATGAATGGTAATTCTCAATGAGACCTTCGCTCAGCAGTAGGCTAAAATTAATTGATATGTTAATAATTATTATATTTACTTATATAGGATGTTTTTAAGAGTGATTGAATTTCAAATTGAATTCCTGTTGAAAGTTCTATCTAACCTACAAAAACATTATTTATTATACTTTTACATATACATACACACAAATGTATATGTATATATATATATATATATATATATATATATATATTTATATAGTTTTTTTTTTAGGTAAGATTGAACTTTCGATAAGTATTCAGTTTAAAGTTCTATCACGTTTAAAAAACCATTATATATATATATATATATATATATATATATATATATATATATACACACACACACACACACAATATATGTTTATATGTAAATAAATTTATATTTAAATACCGAATGAGCAAGGTATTCATTTAAAAATAAAATTAATGTTGTTTATATTGTAGAAAATATACCTACTCAATATACAAACAATAATTGAAGCAGCTCGTTCAAATTGTAAAGAAAATACTTAAGGCACTGTACAATAATTAAAATTTTATTCATTTCAATACATGCCCACGTAATATTATTATTTAATGGAATTGTATACATTTCGTTAAGTCAGAATTTTATATGATTTTTTATTTCATTTGTAAGGTTTGATATTTTTTGAAATAAAATCTTATTTCTATATTATATATATATATATATATATATATATATATATATATATATATATATATATATATATTCATTCAAGATTCAAGAAAATTTATTGTTTTAAATCATTTTTACAATTATAGTTTGTACATATAAAATTGGTTATAGTGAGCTGTTCTATGAATTATAATATAGCTGTGTAATGAATTATTAGTAACTAGCTTAATTGTCTATCTTTGTTATTGTTAATGTATTAAGTTTAGGAAAAATTTATATATATATATATATATATATATATATATATATATATATATATGTACATATATATATATATATATATATATTTTTATATATATATATATATATATACATATATATATATATATATATATATATATATATATATATATATATATATATGTATGTATGTATGTATGTATGTATGTATGTATGTATGTATGTATATATGCATGTTATTAATCAATATATTAAATATCAGTTGTCGACATTTAGAAAAGTTTATGTATTTTGTTATTGTTAATAAAAAGATTATTTTCCAATTATTTTTTTTATATTTATTAAACAATTGTACTATAATAATATTATTTAAATAAAGATCATTAAATAAGACTTATGTATTATTAACTTTCAGATATTTTCATTGTAATTAAAATTGTTTTGTTTTCGTAAATAACGAGAATAATATAAATTGAAAATATATTGTCTTTAAATACTGAATTATATAATTCACAAGGAAAAAGTAATGTGTGTGTAAATACATTTTCGTGTGTAGGTTGTTTTATACGTAGACTGTAATAAAAGTAATTATGTCGATTATATAAAAGTTACTCAACATTTTAACGTATTTATTTTTAACATGGTTCTTTGTAGACATAATATGTCATTAGTTTCATTTTCAAAAACGTTTATTATTTATACATACAAATTTTGAATTTATTGAAACATTTATTATTTATTCTAATTAATAAACGAATTTTTTTTGTATGTTAATTTTTTTAATGTTGTTGATTGAAAGTTCTTTTGGTATTATTAATTGTCTTGTAAATAGATTATAAAAGGAGAGAAATAATGAAATAAAAACTAAGGAATAGAGAACTTATTAATCTTCAATGCTTAACGTTCACAAGATTTGACGTGGGGTATTTTTGTACTTCAGTTTTATATTAAATATGTGGATTCTAATATACTCGTAACTAGTATAATTAACAAAATCATGGTGTATAAAAGTACCGTACATCGGACGACCTGGTTTAAACTATTACAATTTTTTGACATTAAAACTTTCTACAGACTATATATTAGCTGGATAGCAATATTAACTTTTAAGTTCAATTATTAACAAATTCTTATCATATCTATGTACAATTAGTCAATGTCTTATTAACTTAATATGTTATTGAATGTCAATATAAATTAATTAGATTTTATTATAAATCTTTATTATCACTTTTTTGAAATATCGATGTAAGTTTAGAATGGAAAAAAACTGGTTAATAGAGTGGCATATTAGTTGAAGAAATATTTCTAAGCAACAGAAAATGAATTCTTTACGATACATGTAAATGATCTAAATAATAATCATAGGAAGGTGAAACTCTAATATAAGTATTTTATTTTAATTGTATTAAACATGTTATGCTATCTGTAAGGTTACATATAAAACAAATTTTTAATTAATATATTTTTAAATTAAATAAAATAATTATATTGACAGTAAAACCATTTTATAGATAATAAATTAATCACCAAATAACCAATATCAGTAAACAGTAACAGATGTTTTTGCACGAAAAAACTCGACCATTCAAATTACAAATCACAATAACAAAATTAATAATGATAGTTTTAATGTTTTATTCTATCATATTGAAATGATTTAAATTAAGGAAGCTTATATTAAATTTAGTTTTGTTGAAAGTATTATATTCTATGGCATAATTATATATGTTTCTGTATATATATATAACGTTATGAAAAAGAGTTAAAAATTCAAAATAGTCAATTATTTGCAAACATATTTTTTAATGGAAATAACACCATAATTTGAATAATTTGTTCATTGAACATCATAAATTATTTACTAGAAACCTAGAGATAAAAAAATTCAAGAACAAATTAATATGAAAAAAAATATTGGCATAGAATGGAAGAGAAAAGCATTAAAATGTTTAATAAGAGTTTTTCATTCAGCTGTGAATAGAAAGGGAATGATAATTATATATATATATATATATATATATATATATATATATATATAGAGAGAGAGAGAGAGAGAGAGAGTGGTCTAAATGAGACATAGGGTTTAAACATACATTTACTTCCTTACTATCCTTTAGTTTCATTTTAATCCATCTCTCCCTCTTTCTATTCCTCCTCCCTCTCTCTCTATTTGTATATATATATATATATATATATATATACATTTATACATTACATATTGATGTTCAAAATATATGACAAATACATCTAAATAAAATCTTGTTAATCAATTAGGACAGGGCCATGAAAATACTCATGGAAGTGCCGGTCGATAAAATGATAGGAAGAGGGTTAAAAGTCTTATAATAAGTATGAAAACTTTAAAAGATTTTCTTTTATTTGAAATATCAATACTAATTGTAAAATGTTAATTAAGGAATATGAGATTAAAAAATAAACTGGCATATAGGAAGCCGTTTATAAATCAAATTAATAATGAAGAGATTGACATTTTCCAAAAAATATTATACTATGTTGTTAACTATTTTTAAAATGAATTATATAATCAGATATAAAATATAATTTATTTAGAGTAAAAAAAAGAGCTTGGTTTAAAAAAGTTAAGAGCTGCAAAACATTTTTTTACAACACGGTAGATTCCAATCTCTTCGCATTACTGATTTGTCTTATGAATGGCTTTTTCTAGATAACTGTTTAAACTCATTTGCTTAATCGACGTTTCTCAATTAACATTGACATTTTAAGTAAATGATTTGCTTTAATAGCTTTAGTAGGATTTTTGATGGTTTCTATTATTATCATTTTATTACCCTACGCTGTCGTGATTCTTGTGACTCTGTCTTAATTGATTAACAACAGATTCTGTTTTGTTGTGATTGTTATATATTTCTTTAGACATTTTATAATTTTCTGATTTTCCATTAAATCAAATTTAAAAAAATAAATAATGATTAAAAGTGTTAAAAAGTAATTGAATGTACGTCAAAAAGTTATCTAAAGTAATTGAAAGTAAAAGACTTGTTACAAGATTTAAAAAATCTTCTTAAATTAGAAAAATAAGTTTTATTTCTTATATATTTAATTATTTATTCTCGTGTTATATAATTATTTGTATTATTAAAATAGAATATAGTTTGAGATCGTATAGATTTATTTTAATACTCGTATAATTAAAATTATTTAATAAAAATGGAATATCTGCTTAAAAAATGTTTCTTATTAAAAGTAATGACATTTTTTTTATCCTATATACATAGCATATTTTTAACATTGGTATATATATATATATATATATATATATATATATATATATATATATATATATCTCCCTTCCGGTTGGCAAGTATCTCCCTTCCGCTTTTTTTTTTTTTTACATAGCTGCGAAATTAAAAAGACCAGAAGGCGGAAGGGAGATATTTGCCAACCTAATATATTTATACATGTATATATATATATATATATATATATATATATTATTCCTACTGAAAACTTTCGAGAACGATTATTAAATTTATAAACAAGTACTCAATCTTCGGTTAAAAGGAACTATAATACAACTACAAAAAAGTTAAATATTAAAAGTCACGTTTAAAGGATTGAACTCATTATTTCGTTTGTAAGTATTTTGTAAATATATCAAACGTTCTATTCATGTTTACAAACTTAAATAAGAAAATTATATTTGAGGAAGAATACTAATATATTTCGCCGCAAGAATATGCAAACAAAGTTGGTTCGTTTTCAGAGGTCATATATATTACAAAAAATGTTTATCTCTCTTTCTCTCTTTCCATTCATTTGAAAATATATATTCTATTCTCTGTAGTATACAAATATATGATTTTTTTATAAATACCAATTATCTGGAAATGATTTGTTTTTGTTTACATTTAAAAAAAATATAAATAAAACAAACTGCTAATTATTACTTGAAAAAACGTGTATTTTTAGACATTATATTTGTATTTTTATTAATAAAATACGAGAAATTTATATTCGATGTATAGATGTTTGTTTGGTATCAAATGATCATTTTATGTAAATATTTATTTTAGGATTTGCCTTTTTTGATGAAGAACAAAAGAAAATAACTATAAACTCTATTTTTAATATAAAAAAATTATTTGTTTATAATTAATAATTTTTAAAATGTTAATTATCCCAGTTTATTACATAAACTAATACAATTAATATTGTTAATTATGTTATTTTTAAATACTCTTTAGTCTGTTACTTTCATTCAAGTTCGTGATTATATCGGAAAAAATATTTTTTTTTGTTTAAATTATAGTACAAAAATATAAATTACAATTCGTAAATCTATTCAACATACAATTAATCAAAATAGTTCATATTTAAAGACTGTGGAAATATTATTTTTCAATATTTTTTCTACTAAAATATATTCAAAAATGATATAATAGCATATTCTATCGAAAAGTAATTTACAATCTGACGTTAATTGTTCAAGTCCTTGACATGCTCTCAGATTTCAAATAATTATTTAATCAATAATCGTACTTTATAACATAGTATTTATTAAATATTTTCTATAATGAGAATTTCAAGTCCTTAAATGTATTGCTTTTAATTAAAGAAAATTCTATTCAATAATAATTTTTATTAAAAATTTTTTAAAGCGACATTTTTCAGTTTACAGATCACAAAAAATTTTACTTGTTTTCATTATAATTTTGATTATTTTTTTTAGAAATAATTATTTTTCATAAATATATTAATTTAGAACTTCTACTAATATTTTTATTCTGTTGTTTTCTAATAATATATTAATATCTTCAATACTGAAATATTTTTTTAATTTTTATTTGAAAACTATATTAATTATTGTACTTTTAATTTGTACTGTAAAATAATTAATATTGCTAAAGTAATTGTGAAAACATTAGAAAACATTATGGAAAATTAGAATGAGTAAGTTATCCTTCTGATTCGATTACGATTTTCAGTATATTACAATTTAATTATTATGGTAATTTTTTAAAAAATGTTAACAATTTTAGAGAAGTAATATATTAAAAAGAGAGAAGAGTTTTGTGATTTTAGAAATTTTAGAATTAAATTTATAATATTAGATTTTTTACTCAGTTTTCAAACAGATTAATTATCAAAAAATGATCATTTCAAAAAGTTAAATTTTTAAAATGTTTTTAAAACATTTCCAAAATGGTTTATTTTTTTTAGAATGACTTATAATAAAATATTAGTAATATATTTGTAATTAGTTAAAATTTATTTTTTTTTAAAAAAATGATTAACAAAATGTCAAAACTCAATATAGATAAAATATAAAAAATAGCGTAATTATTAAATTTTAAAAATACTAATTATTTTATTTAAAATTATTAACTGGTTATTTCGAGCCTAAGAAATAATTCTAGTCAAGACATTATTGTTTTATAAAATGATTGCAGAAAATTTTTATTTACTACATATGAATTTATTAATTAATAAAAATAACATCAATTATCACCAATATAAATAAAACCATTATTTATTGAAATATTTTTCATATAAATTTCCTTAGTAGACGTTTCATAATTATGATTGTTATAAATATAAAAATAAAAGGAATGGACTATGAATTAGAAATTTTAAATCTAATAATTGCTATTATATTTTTTGTATTTTTAGTTCATATATTACAATTTATATTTGTTGTTTTTTATATTATGTTGATTACACGATTTAAAAATAATATAGTTAGTTAATTTTAGAATATTATAATGTTATATATTTCAGTTTTTAAAATATATTTATAAATATCTAAATTTTTTGTGTTTCAACCACCAGCATTGCTAATGTAACGATTAAAAGTGTTATTTAAACAGCCAGCATTGCTGGAATTTCTAGCATGCTTGTTTTCTTTTGAGTAAAAATTTAATTATTTTTTTAAATTTAATGTACTTGATATATTTATTGTCCATTATTTAAAAGAGAAATATTAAAAAAAATCATTAATTTTATCTTAAATGTTTAGTTATTAAAAATATATTATATACGATTTACTTATTATAAGATTTTTATTTTGTGATGATTGACAAAAGAATTTTTTTTTGTCTAGAGCTTAATATTTATCACCTTCTTTTTTTATTGTCAATAAAATGTTGAAATGAATTGAGGTAACAATAAGCAATTGTTGGATGTGAGAGGAAGCTTTAATGTGAGAATGAATATTCACAAGTATTCTTAGTGTATTATCTCAACAGAAGAGTAACTGTACTGGCTTAATATATAATATTATTATGAAAAAATATGATAAATAAACTACTTTTTAATAATAATTCATCGAAATGTATATTATTCTTCAATAATATAATTAAATTATTTATTTTAGTTTATGAAGAAAAATATTTAAAAAGCAATTTTTGTAAGTAATATTCATAAATGTTTTTATTAATTGAATATATTTTAAAATAAATAAAAAATGTGAATTTTTGTATGAATAAATCATTATTTTAAAAAAAATTCAATAATGAAAACATTTAATTAAGATAATATGAATTTATAAATATTAATAGAATATTTAAATAAAAATATTGAGAGTTATCTTGTCAAGAAAAAATATATAGAAAAGTAATTAAAGAAGTACATGGATAAACACAATATATATATATATATATATATATATATATATATATATATATAGAGAGAGAGAGAGAGAGAGAGAGAGAATCTTTTTCAATCCACTGCTGAATAAAAACCTCTCATTAAACTTTCTACTTTAACCAATTGAATGCTTCCCTCTTCTAGTCTACTTTGACGAATTTCCTTACTTTTCTGACCCATATATTCATGAGTCCTTTCTAGGTTCCCAATCAATAACTTTTCTTGTATATTAGTAATCCTTTCTTTTTTCTGCTTGATTAGCTTATATCCTTTACAAACTTTTCACTTTTGCCATAATATCGGTAGCTTTTGTTTTCTCTCTCATCTATTCATTTCTTTTCTATCTTTTCGTGTAATTCTCAATTTACATTAACCAAGTTTTACATCCATAGGAAACAGGTGGGATGGCATTGTTCGAAAAAATCTTTCTAAATTTAGATTAATATCTGATTTTAAAATATGCGAATTTCTACCAAACTAACACCATTCCATTTTTATTCTCCTGTTTATTTCATTTATAACTGTTTCTTTAATGTTAATGAGTTCTCTCAGATATACATAGTTTTAAACTGCTTCTATTTCTCTTTTTTTAGTTCGATTATTTTTTGGTATAAAAATTCATTGATAATTACATTTGTCTTGTCGAGGTTTATCATAAGACCTGCCTTTTGACATTATTTATCCAATTTTTCTATTCTTTTTTCGAATTTATCTTGTATAGAAAGTAATAATATCATCAGTAAATATTAATTGACTAAGTTAAATCTCTCCATTTATTTTTATTTAATCGATTTACAATTAAATCTCTTAAATATTTTTTCTACCGCAAATATAAATAGTTTTGATGAAATCACATCTCCTTGTCTCGCCTCTTTTATTATTTTAAAATTCTTTATTTTTTCGTGTACTTGTAATGTATATATAAAGCTCAAAATATTTACACGAATTACTCAATTTTATTTAATAATCTCCTTTATTACCGAATCAAAATAAATCCACATTTAAAAAAAAATTGTTCAAATTTCATACAAACTGTCTTAATAAAGAATATATACATAACTAAATGAATAAAATAACAAAATCCTAAAATAATATCTTTAATTTTTTGTAATGCAACTTATTTTTCATTTTTCAATGTTTTCAGCATTGTTTTTTAGCAATGAATGTATAATTAAATTTTATGTTATTGAAAGAATTTCTTTTCGACTTTATTACTATTAATTATTTTTTATTGATATTGTTATTAATATAATTTTATTTACGATAACAAAAAGTTTTAGAGAGAAATTTAAGTAATAGCCGAACATTTTTCTTAATACATATAATAAATATTATAAATGAATGAAATTCTATTCGCAGAGCTTAGTTTCCATTTAATCTTGGAAATATGTTAACAATTTTAAGATGCGTTGAAATTTGAAGGCCAGTTTTAATTAAAAATACACATATCTATGATATGTTTAGTTTGAATGCTTATGAATATTGTTCGAAGATATGTGGAAAACATCCTAAAACTTTACAATGTGTATACAAAAAGAACGATTACACTTTTATACTGTTTTGTCTTGTACATGTATACGTTGTACGAATTCATGGTACATTTCATTCCGTTTTAGTGATTACACAGATACGTACATCTGTAAGTTTGAAACATACAGAGCGCGGGATCATCAGTGGCGGTGAATGGTGCGCACTACCACGAAGTGCACAATTCGGTGCGCGCGTGTTCGATGACTGCGGCGAACGTTTCTCGTCTCACCGGCTGCTGCGTTCGCACATTGCGTGTGTCAGAACGACCCGATTATTCGCCGGCGTCGGTCCAACGAGTCGAAACGTGTCCGACGCTCTTATTCGTCGTCGACGATTTCGTAGTTAGTTACGATCGCGAGATAAATTGATATAAACGCGTTCCGCGTTCACGAGTGACTTGTTAACAGAAAAAAAGTTTTCTTGTTCGTGTCTTAAGACGAATACTGAACTCGTGGATACACATTGCATAATTGTTTTTTTTTTTATATTTTAGTTTCTTTTTGTTCAGTTAATGTAGTTTTTAAAGTTAACTGTTCTATGTTTTTATATACTTGGATTTTTAGATGGTATTGTTATAATGCAAAATTTAATACATACAACCAATACACATAAATAATATAAATATATATATATATATATATATATATATATATATATATTCTGATAGGCAGATAGTTAAATAATAATGATCATAGTTATATAAACTTTTTTCTTTCAATAATTCGTAAATTATATACATATATATATATATATATATATATATATATATATATATATATATATATATATATATATATATATATATATATATATATATAAGCATGTGAGTCTATTTGTATTAACAAGACCAATGGTTTAATATTTTTTTCAAAGGTTTTCTATGACATTTTATTTAATTGAAAAAAATATTAATCTTTAGTTGTGTCAGACTTTATTATTTTATTATAAATGATAAGCATATGTTTTTTTTCTAATTTTTGTAATTGAAAAATGAAATAATTATTTTCATATTGATTTTAACTGAATATTTGTTATTGTTTTTAATGTGGTTTAATATGCAATTTTGAGTATTGTAGTAATATTTTGTTTATAACGAGTAATTTATAATAAACATTTTTTACTATTTTTTAATAAAATTGATTTCTATAACAACAATGGTTCTAATAGATTTATAACTAGGATAAATAAAAACAAGAAAGTTTTTTTTTGGAAAATTCAATATAAACGAATATTTATTAAAATATAGAAAAATATTGATAAGAATAACTCGTTCGTTTATGTGTAAATATTTATAATTAAAATTTAAATTAATTAAGATTAAAACAAACTTTGAAGATTTTTCTTAATTTTTTTATTCACCGCTAATCTATTTTTCTCATAAGTAATTTATTTTACTAAAACAAATTAAAGTACTAACGCTAATTTCTACCACAAGTAGTTTTTATTCTTCTCATAATTTTAATTTGATTGAAACAGAATATAGTAAGTAGAATTGTAAGAAAATTTTATTATTATTATTACTGTAATGGAAATGTTATCATTATAATAATTAAAAATTAATATATAAAAAAAATATAAAAAATAATTATGTTAATCATTTTCAATAATTTATACGTAATTTTGAGTAAAAAATATTATTTAATTATATTTTAAATTTTTATCAAATAATTTCACTTAAAATAATAAATCAATAATGTAATGGGTATATAAAACAAGAAATTAATTACAATAATTAAGAATAAATATTGAGCTTTTAAAAAATATTCGTTAGTTTATTTTTATTTGTACAAAAATTTGATAGTGGATATTATTATTTAAAAACTAATTTAATAAATGAAAATTAAACATTATTTTTCATTATAAATGTAAATGAATAAATTTACACAAAACTGTTTATATAATTTGCAATATTTTTTATTGCGGAATTCTCTGATATATAAATGATTGACGCTGAACATCGTTGTATATATTTAAAAATACATAATTAGTAATAAACAAATATAGTACGTTATATATATATATATATATATATATATATATATATATATATAATGTGTTCTTGTATATAAATATATATACACACGTCATAATATTTTGATAAAAAGTAAAATTTTAAATGATTTTTTCAAATATTAAAGTTTTCAGATCTCTCAATGTTTATTGATCAGATTTATTGCAATTTCAATAACTTTTTAATCAACATAAAACTATAAAATTCTGAACCATGATACAAGTGCACTTTCGAAAATCACCTATATTTCATATATATATATATATATATATATATATATATATATATATAAATACATACGCACACATACATTCAGATAGTAGACTAATATTATCACTCTTATTATTCTTTTAAATGAATATGATGGACTATGTACACGTATATGTATATATATATATATATATATATATATATATATATATATATATATATATATATATTTGTGTTTGATTTAATGTGAAAGTGAATGATTTTTTTTTAATAAATAAGTTTTTTTAAATGTTTTATATGAAATGAAATTCAACATATTTTTTGATAAATACTAACTAAAATATTTTTTTAGAAGTAACTTTCAATTAAAATTAAATTATTGGAGTTGTTTGGTCAAATAAAAAAATCATTTTATGAAAATCTAAATAACAAAAAAATTAGATAGTAATTAAAAATATATTTTCTAAAATTATTTCAATATATTTAGACTAAAGCAATCTTTTTATTCTCTAATACTGTTTAATTTCGAATATATTTGAAATTGATTTATTTTTAATATACAAAATATTAAAAAAAGTTGGCTATTTGTCAAATATAAACAATAAAAAATTATTAAGTTAAATAGCAAAAATTTTAAAATATTTATTTCAGTTAATATCTTCATCATATTTATATTATTTTGTTTTCGGTATTTCATTATAAAATTTTTTTTTAAATATTATATTATTTAATAATATCATACTATTTCATTTAATATATATATATATATATATATATATATAATATATATTTGTAATTAAAAAATATTCTTTATAAATAAGTTTTTTTGTTATTTAATTTGATTGATTTTATTAAAATGGTAAATACAATAAATAAAAATATTAGTACATACAAATATATATTAGATTAATAAATGATTTTTCCATGATTAATATTTTAATTACATTTGTAGAAGAATTTAAAACATTCTTTTATTTACAATTTTTGGTAAGTATCCAAGCATTTATTAAGTTAAACGTAATCCAAAATATTATTTTCTGATAATTCTTATAAGAGCTTAAAAGTTTGTTATGTGTTATTCATTTAGTATTTTTTATATCTTTATATATATATATATATATATATATATATATATATATGTGTGTGTGTGTGTGTGTGTGTGTGTGTGTGTGTGTATGTATATAGTTTAAAAATGTTTTAATAGATTAGTGTACATTTGTGTGTCTAGGAATATATTGTAATGTTTGATATAATTTGCCGTCGATAATAGACGTATGAGCATTATAGAAGTGACATTTTGATAACATAATTTATTTACTTACACTTATAACTAATTAAATTATTTTTAGTTCACGAATTATAAATTGTTTGTTCAAATTATTAATGTAATAATTTTGAAATATTTTTGTATAATTTGCAAGTTATTTTTAATGTATATAATAAAGTATAACATTTTTTTTAAAAAGTTCAATCAATAAATAATACTGAATAAAATATAAATATGTGTTATTTAGCATAAATATTTATTTTCATATACCATTATAATATTTTTTTTATAATAAATTGTGTTTCTAAATTTCAAAATTTAAGTTATGTATAAATAATAAATTCACATAAAACTAATTATTTAAATATCAATGCGATTTATTTTTAGTGTTTCATATATTTCTATGATTTCAATAAAATATTTATCTATTTATTATTTATTGTTGAATTTTAAAACTTTTTATGAGGTAATACATTTTCCAATATGATTGATACTGAAACTACTCTCAGATTTTTATTCTCAAATGTCATTCATTTTTGTTCAACTATTTTTTGCCGTATTTCTCAACTCGTAGAACAAAGTTTTATTTGGTTTGCTATTTGCTGTTTCAAGAGTTTTTCAATATTTTCTTCTTTCTTCCATCATTTGAGTTACGTCTTTTTAGTTTTGTTATCGATGTCGTCAAAATCGAAAATATTTATTTTTATAATATCTCGTTATAAAAGTTTGGGTTTTTATCGATTTTTTTGGTATTTTTTTAAATATTGAATTATTATTAATAAAAATATTTTCAGCATTGAATATTGTAGGAATTCTAAAAAATTTGTATTATGTTCATACATGAACGCATTTATGTATCTTTAAATTATGATTTATATTGAAAATTAATAAAATTATAGTAATTCATATATGCATACTTGTAGATTATTCATTACAAGTGTACAAATTATGTTGTTTGTAATTAAAAATTATGATAAATAAAAGAGTTTTTAATTCGTTTAAAATTTTGAAAAATTCTAGAAAAATAAATTCTTTTTGTGTTAAAAATAATAATTTAAGTGATTTCATTACTTATATAAATATTTTTATTAAGATTCATAGATACGTGACACATCGATTTACTACATTCCAAAAAATTAATTTTCTTGATATCATAATTTTCAGCTAATAAAGATTGAAATACATTTATATTTTATAAATGATATGCTTTTATAAAAACGAATCAATGTACATCGGATCGACGACTACTAGTAGTTTTGTATTTATTATATAAATATATATATATATATATATATATATATATATATATATATATATATATATATATATGCACTTTTCAACTATCAACCTGATAACAGTTATAGCAACAGTTTTTTCAAACTAAGTAAATTCTATGTCGCAGTGCATTTCTAGAAAAATTTATAATTGAAAAATATTATTGTTGAAATCATACATTTAAGCAATAACTAGAACAGTTCCAGTACAATATCTACATTTTAAAAATACCTTTTAAACACAATGTACGTATAAAAACAAAAACAATATTTCATGTCTGTAATGACACCATAAAATCATTTTATGACCTGTTATTGCTGTATTACGAGAATTTACGGTCTGTACAAAAAATATCCAGGGTACTTTTTTTGTGATGGAATCAAAAGTTACTATGGATAAAATTAAACATTTCCTCGATCTACTTTACAATCTTTACTTTTTTTACTGTAATTTGTTATTTATTTAAACATTACACATAAATTAACATACACATACTTGCATTTATATATATATATATATATATATATATATATATATATATATATATATGTACTTATATATTTATATGTGCATATGTTTGTAATTAAGTTTGGAAATAATATCTAGACGATTTCTATTTAGAAATACAATATAATCTATATTTGTTAAGATAATAATAAAGTTGGATAGCCATTATATATATATATATATATATATATATATATATATATATATATATATATATATATATATATATATGATATTTTCGTCGCGGTATAACAAAAGGAGTAATTATTTACATTTTTTATATGTATTCACTACTTATCTGAGAAATTGTTATGTATAATTATTAAATATTGAATAATATTTATTTAAATAATATACATATATTTTTAAATACACACACACACACATGTATATATATATATATAAATAAAGAGAGAGAGAGAGAAATACTCATACACACATACATACATATCTAGTGTAAAAAGTGTTTCAAATTTTTCTATTTCTATATCCAGTAGGAATTATTCGAAATAGCATATTTTAAAACATAATTATCAATTCAAAATCTTTTTATTCAGTTTAAACACGAAAATCAATAAGAGCAATTATTTATTTTTTGTTACCAAGTAGATTTCGTTCATAGTAATACTGAAGAGAACGTGATAAAGAAATCATTAAGACTAAATATCGTTATATCTGGATGTCGATAAACATTTTATAAAATTGCATTAATGTGTTTAAAAGCATATAGTAATAAAAATACGCCTTTAATCAATCAAACTCTCTTATACCTATAAATCCATTGAAACATAAAGTACACACGTACGTCTAAGAATATTTTATATTATGAAATATTCTTAGACGTATATGTGTACTCTATATTTTAATCGATTTGATATTATTTTATATTTATGTATACAGTACATTTATTTTTTGAACTATTTCATAATTATTCAATCGACAGTGAAATAGTACATAAATATCTTATGAATATAATTTGTTTTATATATATTTTTTTCACAAAAAAATTACTTTAATTTCTTTAACTTATTGAACTATGTAAATATTACCAAAATTTCCACCACTCTTATGGGATTCAAATATAATAAGCATTTAAATTTTTTTTTTAAAATTACTATTACTTTCTTAGAATTATATCAATTTTGTTTACCCATCTTCACATTTTTTAACGAATTAACTACTATGAAATAATTAAACAATTATCATTCGTTCATTTTGACACATTGGAAGAAACTTTTACAATTACGGAACGTTTGTTCAATCAGCCAATTGCATGTTATCTTTATCGAATTTTCATGAATCAAGGCTTATTTTATTGATAAAAATAATCTATTATATTAAATAACTACTAATTATTAAATAACAGTTATGGTCTTTTGTATTTGGAATAATTTTAATTGCTTTAAATAAAAATAATGATATAATGTTTATTCATTTAGCACAGATAATCAGATTAAGAACTTGGCATCTCAAAAGCATTTTAATTTTGTTATATCTTGAAATAGTAATGGATATCAAAGAGTTAAATTTAATGACTAATGTTTTTAATGTGAATATTAATTACAATTGTTAATAAGTAGTATAATTTTATATCTTTTTTGTGTTTGTAATCAAATCGTTAAAAATTGAGCATCAAATTTTTTATTGGACTTTACACAAATATAGCTACTATTAATGCTATGAATTTTAGAATAATCTTTTTAATAATTGATTACAAAGTAGCATATGCACATACTTCATATTTTTATCGCTTAAATATTTATATAAGAATTTTTAACAATGTTTACATTTTTTGAAAATAATATATAACTAATACAAAATAATTTAACTGAAAATTAAAAAAATACACAAGTACTGTATCGTACATATGAGAGTTAAGTGAGAAAAAATAAACGAAATAGTTAATTTATGATATCATTAGCAAATTTTCATATAAGTTGTTATACGTATCTTCTACTGTTACAGTAAAAAATAAATGAAATGATAATTTTTAATTAAACATTTATTTAAAATAATGATGTAATAATAATTTATTAAACAATTATAAAGTAATATTTATTATCGGTGAAAATAATTATCACTATTATTAATTATTCAATGTACAAAAATATTTCCTTGAAGTTGAAAAAGCTAATATTAGGTGAAAATATTCAAAATTTAAACTGAACTTTATAAATTACATTTTTAATAATTTTATAAAATTTTATTATATTTTGTAAATGTCTGCAATAAATTGTTAATAATTTTTGATTTTGAATTTTTTAGTACTTTCAATTAATAATTTATTCAAAATTTTTACAGATATAAATATTATTTTCAATTTCTTTTATAAAAGGTAAATGTTATTTATCTGCCTTTATTACTTTGATGCTTTGAAATATTCCTTATTTTTTTAACTATCTTACCGAGCTACGGTTTGCATAGAAATTCCTTTGAACCCAATTTTCTGTGATATCTGAAATTTAATGACTCTGCAGTCATCTTCGTAGGCATTAGAGATGACAATCTGAATAATAAATAGACACATGCTGATTTAGTTCACTAAACTAAAATGCATTACTAGTCATATAGTTTAAATATTTATCATTTGAAAGCTTCAAATACTTTAATAGTTTTATTGAAAGTAAGATTCATAAAATAATTATTATAATATTAAATAGTTATTTAATAACATTTGTTATTTTTTTCAAATTAGTTATCTATTTTTTTTAATTTTTCTTATGCATTCTTAATTAATATATACATGAAATTAGTATTATTTTTTTCCCTTCTTTATTTTATTACATATAATTAAAATATATTTTCCCTACATATTTATCAGATGTTAATTATTTATTTTGTTGTATTAATTATAAACTGCCGATTTTTTTGGTATTACATATTCACTTTATTGAACTAATTATTACCATAAACAACACCTTTTTAAAATCAATTATTCAATATTTCATTATTGTTTACTTTTAATTTGATCATGTCATTAATTTTTTATTCAATTATGATTGAATTTGAATTTAAATTCACAAGAGTAAATTTAAACTCAATGGTAAATAATTATACAAAATTTTAATTAAATGTATATAATATTTTCAATAGTGATTTTTTATTGCGTTTAGTCATAGCAATAAATAAATATGAACTTTTATTTACTAATGTATAAAAACATTTTGATCATTTAATGACATAAATTTTAAAATCAATTTTTTTGTTAATATTTGATATTAGTTCAGCCTTATTAAAAACATATATTGTATTTTGTGTGCATTTAATTGTATATAAAACAATAAAATAAAAATAAAAATAAAAAATAAAAAACAAGAATAATAAATAAAAATAACAATTAATATTATTAAATTTAAAGAAAAATAAATTATTATATTTTTAAATCTGATTTTTTTTAATTAGATTTCAATCCAATAGAAAATGTTCCTATTTTTTTCGAATCACTTAAAATTCATTTCATTCATCAATAATATATTGTTTATAAGCGAACTACTCTGACAATTAGTAATAAATCACAATTAATTTTTTATATATTAGGAATGATTATAAGTGTTAAAAATATGAAAGTGACGAAATTTTATGAAAATTAATAATTAATAGAATTAAAAAAAATATATGCACTTATTTTAAAGTAACTTTTAAATAATGTATTTTTATATTTAAAAATAAGTTATTGCTAGAAGCATTTTTAAATTGAAAAATTATAATAGTTTAATACACTAATGCATTTATAAAAAACTTCTATTAAATTTTAAAATATACGGAAAATAAGGAAAGTTATTATTTAATTATATTTAGGTTTTATACTTTCTGTTTAATTATTTTTCTTGATTTTTTTTGTTTTCTAATTTATTTTTATATATCTATAATATATATATATATATATATATATATATATATATATATAATTTATATTTCTGTGTATTTAATATATATTTATGAAAAAATTATATTATAGGGAAACGATTTATTCGAAACAATATTTTATTTTATCAGTGATTTATACATTTTTGACTGTAAATTACCATATATTAGAAATATTTCCTAGTATTCTACGTGTACATAAATATTTTTTTGAACTTATATGTGTAATAAAAAAAAAACTCAGTCTACTTCAAAAATTCATTTGTGGCCACTGACATGTATTTATTGTTATAGTAAAAAATATACATTTACTTTTGTGTGTTTAGTGATTAAAACGATGTAAAAAATAAAAGTGTTTTCGTGCGACTTCGTCATTAACTTGATTATAAGTTTGCCTCTGTTAAATTGAATGTAATTAGTCTACACTTGAAGAAACTGTTTTGTGTTGGTTTATATTTTTTATCCGGTAATGTGAAATTGAATTATGTTAAACGTTTTTAGTTATACAAGACTGAATAAAAAAAGTGACAAGTTATATTTATTACGAATATAATTTCTTTGAAATAAATGAGAAAATTTGTGTCTCGAATACTTTTTATACGTAAATGTGGTAACAACAAGGAAGAGTGAAACGGAAAGGTATTTAAAAATATTTTTTATACAATCTCTTATCTTTACACAATTTTATATATATATATATATATATATATATATATATATATATATAATATATATACAAAACAAGACCTTCTAATATGTATATATATATATATATATATATATATATACACGTTAATTAGAAATGTTTTTCAAGTGGTCAACAATTTAAAATATCAAGACCAGAAACCCGAGAAAAAATGGCAAGATATGATGAATTATCCTTTCACAAAGCTTTTATATGCTCTGGTGGAGTGTACAAAATTGATGATGGATATTTTAAATTCGGAAAAGAATTTAAATGTAATAAACACTATTTTGACGAAAAAATATTTTTTTCGTGAGAGGAAATATTTTTAGAAAAACATTTAAATATATACATATATACCCATTGGTTAACATGTTTATTATTGATATTTTATACACATTTGTTTTATTTTAAATATTTTTTCAACCGATCAATTTTTTGTTACTGTTTCCATGAATGATTTGAAATGAAACAAATTCAGTAATTTTACATCTACGAGTTTATACCAAAAAATTGTCTACACGTAGCGTAAAATACATTCGTATAAATTAATGTCTCTTTTGTATGCAGCCAATAAGTTGAAAACATCAGCGTTTTATTGCTGTACTCATTTAATATACCCATTTTTTTAATAATTTTCATTTTTACTATTTGTGCAAGCAGAAATATTTTCATTTTATTTAATCAAATATATATATATATATATATATATATATATATATATATATATATATATATACACACACATACATTTATACATCTACACAAATATATATTTATACAGATTTTTTCATTAAAAAAATGATAAAATAAAATATTCAATCTCTATGTTTATTAAATTTTATACAAAAAGGTAAAATTTAAATTTCAAATAACCTGATTTAAATCATTTATATTTTATATGTTCATTTGATGTTATATTTTTAATTACGGTGACATTTTCACATTAGATAAATTTTATATATATATGGTCATCCAAATGTAATGCCTAGATTTGTGTTTTATTAAAAAGAAATTATACACATATTTACTTATACACCACCTTATACACATGTTTCTTTTTAATAAAACGCAAATCTAGGCGTTCCATGTGGATCACCTTTTATAATTTGTTAATTTCAAATTTTTCAGTTATACATCTAGTTTTCTTATTTTTTTTTAATTTCACTGTTCTCATACTCAATTCTCTATGAAATAAAATTATAGAGATAATTTACTTATTGTATTCAACTTATCGATAAGACGTTATGGTTATCTTTTGTGTTGTAACGTAATTATAACCAGTTTTGACATGTGTATCAAAGGTTAAATAAAAATTATGTATATATATAGGTACAATTAATGAATATTTTTCATTTGTAGTTAAAGATACTACAGATATCAAAATTGTAACTTTAAAATTAAAAATAAAGTGTAGCCATATAGTTAAATAAGGTGGGTAGAAATCACAATGTCTTCATTTATAAAGAGAATTAAACAATGAATATATGTATAGATATGAAAACATTTTTTATTATTTTTTATCGTTTAATGTTTTTATTATAAAAACAAATACTACTTTATTTAATACAAATTAAACACTCATCTAACAATGTAAAATTTTATAAAAATGTTCAGTAATCAATTACTGTTCATTTTATACTCTGGTACACATTTTATGGATATTGAATTATTTGTAGAGCAAAATGTAAATAATAGAGATTTTATAATGTGCAGATTTTTTAATGAATCACTTTGACTATAATGGGATGTTCATTAAAATAAACATTAATGAATAAAGTGAATAATGAGTGTTTATTGAACATTTATAAAATCTTATGGTGTTGAAGTAAGTGATACACTTATATTAAAGTAATTTTTGTCACAATAACAGTACATAAAAATTACTAATTGTCTTGTTTATAAAATAAAATATTCTGAAAATATTTCTTGATAGCATATTTCATTAAATAATTTACATTGTATTAAAGCAATTATCAATTATTTTAAAGAACTTATTTATGATATTATTACAAATAAAAAAATGATATTTTTTCTAAAAAAGTAATATTTGTTATTCTTATATATTCATCCATTTATTTTTAGAATTTTATTTAAAAGGTTTATTCGAATTGTCGTTTTATTTTGAATTGTAACAAGCAAATTATATTGATCTTAATTATTATCATTTTAATAAAAATAATATTTCATTTGAAAACAACATTTCTGCGAATGATAATAGCAGATAATATTTTCAATAAATAAATAAATATATATTATTTCATATTATTTCTATGAAAGAAAATACAAGCATACATGTATACATACATACAGATATTTGCATATACTCGTATATATATAATGCATACACAACACACATATACACATACACACACACAAATATATATATATATATATATATATATATATATATATGAGAATAAGAGTGACCTACATTTATTGTTTGTGAACTTTTCTAAAAACAAACATGGGAAAACTTCAAGAATTGTGTTTTTAAAGCTATCACCAAACAATCAATCTACAAATATGGATATATTTATTAAAATTATGAACTTTATTTCAATAACTTAATTTTATTAAAAAAAATTGTTTTATTAAACTAAGACTTTAAATTTCATTCATATAAATTATTGATATACTCACAAAATTTCATTCTATTTATTAATGTTGTAACTTACCTTATTACAATAGAATCTTCATATTGATGTTATATTCGCGAACATATTTGTAAATTTAAGTAAACCGTTATTCAAAGTTATAAATATCCTGTCATATATTGATACGATGATTCATGATTTCGGTGATCATCAATGATTATGGATGAGAATAAATTATTTTGGAATAGCGTACGTTTCCGATATTCCAATTATGACAAATGTTTCCCAAACGTGTTTTATATCAAATCATAGATGCTCGAATCTTGTCATTGCAATTCGTCGTTTTACTTATAGCGCCACAGCTGCAAAATCTGTCGTTTTACTAATTCGTGCACAACTGAAACAGTTATTCAATTTACTATTAATTATTACAATTATTTGAAAATAGATACATTTGTAAAGAATTTTATAATATATTTTCTACTTAATTAAGTGAAACTGTTTTCTTTTATTTAATTATATATATGTATATATGTATTAAAAATGATTTTTTATTACTTTTTATATAAATAATTTATATTTTTAATATTTCTAACGAACATATATCCACTTATTTCAATTTAAACATATACAAAAACATTTCTTATCATTTACAAAGGCAGTAATTTTTTTCAAAGGCCTTGGTAGAGCTACAGATTAATTTCCACGTCATTATAGTGTGATAATTCATAAATCATACAACTTCTGTCAATTACAAGTAATACAATAGATAATTTTGTGGAATATAATCTATCATAATAGAGACTACATTTTGAATGAAATTTGACAATTTCACATTAGAGAACTCAATAGAATAATTTCATTTCCACATGTAAGTATTGTAATTAATGATATCTAAATCTTATTGAAAAAGTATATATGTCAATCATTTAAAAAAATAATAAGTGCATGAAAACTCGATATAGCTATTTTTAAATCTTAATTTAAAAATAAATTTATCTATTTTTGTATCTTCAATTTTACAATTAATTATATTTTGAATATTAATTAATATATGAATAAATTCTCAAAATTTATTTTTTTCCTAAATTATTAAAAATTAAATATTTAATACTTTTTAATGGAAAATATCTGAAATAGAAAGGTGAACTTTTATATATAAATATTACGATATAATCTGTTTTTAAATTTTTATATATATATATATATATATATATATATATATATATATATATATATATACTCGTATATACAAATTTTTATTATTCATTATAATTTTATTCGAAAAATATTTTTCTTAATATTCGACAAGAAAAATTGATAATGTATTTTAAATATTCATCTAAATAGTGAAGTCAGTGGAGAATATCGTTTCAACATTTTAAATTTGTTTATAATAAAATTGTTATAAGACCTTATATTTATTGATAGGATGAAATTTCAATTTAAATCGATAATGTATACTTTTACAAATTATTCAAATTTATTTAAACGGTTAAAAATAGATTTTGTGACCCGTATTTAATTTACATTCTAAGGTTTATAAATATGTATATTGTGAGAAAGTTACTCTAACTAAAAATACTAGTCTATATATATATATATATATATATATATATATATATATATATATATATATATATATATAAACTATGTGGTTGTATTAAGATACGACTTAAAATTAGAATTTATTTATTTAATTTGAATTTTATTTTTGCTAATGAACAACGTCTATTTTAGTATACAAAGATAGTAAGTAAAACGTAAATAAACATATAATTGAATTAAAATGTTTTTATGAAAAAAAAATTCATTTGATGGTAAGTAGTTTTAATTACTTGAAATTATTTTCTATAGTTAAATTTCTAGTTAAAAAATCTTATTAAATATTTACTTATTACGGCGATGAATTGAGAAATGTAAAATTTATTTTTTTCTTTAGTTGTATATTTAAATTTAACTGGATTTGTATAATAATTTGATGGAAATCATTATTTAGCTCTTTTTAAGAATATATATATACTAAAAATTGTCTTTAATTTTTTTTAATAAAACTTAGTCTACGTAAGTTCGAGAATTAAAAATTCAACGAAAAAGAATTCTCTTTTTAAAATTTAATTTAAAAACTTTTTAAAATTTCCTTATCAGCCGAATTGTATTAGTGTTTTAGTTTTAATTTTTTAATTAAAATAGTTATTTTAATTATAACTAGCATTATAAAATGTATTTAGTAATACTTGAATTTTCTTTTTGAAAATATAATTTGTTGTGTAAATTTAGTTTCTTTAATTTTATAATTATATATAATTTTAGTTATAAATGATACTTTATAGATTATCGTGTATTTTTCTATATATTTAATTTTTTTTACTAAGTGTAGGCTCATAGAAAATAATATGCTAATTTTATGTAGGTTTTTAAATTCATAATAACTATTTCTTAGAGAGCATTCTATAAAAAAAATACCGTAAAACATGTCATTTTATGTAATGTTTTTAGACTCTCTCAGAGATTTGAATATAAGAATTATATATTTTTTTTATATTTTTATATAAAAATACATCTATTTCTTTTATTTATACATATAAAAATATATTGCTTAATATTTAAATATCTTTTAATTAATTTAATTGCGTGAAAATTACAAACAGACATTTTTTATTACATTTATTTCATCTTTTTTAATTATTGTCTCTGCAATTGATAATACCGATTTTTGTAGGAATCACTTTTATTTTTATATGTTATTTATTTTTTGATAAAATTTTAAATTAGACAACAATTTTAATTGGACTCGTTTATTAGTAAATATTTTTAAAAAAATATATTTTAATAAAAAAAAGAATTATTTAGTTTTCAGAAATTAATATATAACAAAATTATTGTTTTTTAAAATTTTATATATGTATATATATATATATATATATATATATATATATATATATATATATATATATATATATATTTATATATATATATATAATGTAAACTAAATGTAATATGGAACGTAAATAATGAAAAATATTTTTTATAGAATTAAAAAAACAGTCAATGTAGATTGAATATTACTTGAATAGTGTCAAAATGAGATATTTTAAAGTAAATAAAAATATATTATTATGTTTATATAATTAAATAGAAAATTATTTATATTAATAAATATACACACACACACACACACACACACATATATATATATATATATATATATATATATATATATACATAATTTGTTTCAATAAAATAGAAATATTTTTTTCTGATTTATTCATATGTTAATGATTGTTGTAAATAATATTTAATGTTAATATATTGTTTGGAATAATAATTTATTTAACCATATATTACAATAATATATTGCAAAAGAATATAGGAAAGTGATCCAAAAATATAAAAAATGCATTTAAGGTTTTTTTATTTGTTTTTATATTCTTGCACTAATGTCATTTTCTTATAAGTGTTCATATCATAAATTAATATTACATTTATATAATTTATAAAAAATTAGTAGACTTCCTTTTAACGCAGAGGTATGTCCCGGATTACGTAAAGTTAAATCATATGTATTATACATACATTTTATAAAATAGACAAAATGTATCTTTTATATCAAAATCAAATCTAAATTGGAATAGGATTTCATACGATAGTTCCAATTATAGTTTGTAAATTTCAAATTTATCTACCACATTATTTGGCGTTGATTTACAGCATTAAATGAAAACTAACGCAATTTTTCGTCGTGATTTGCGAATCTAAGTTATACAAATAGCGTACTATAAAGGTTACTGTATAGATATTATTTTTTACAACAAAAAATGTTAATATTTTATATGAATTTATTAAAATTTTGTACCAAGTAAAACACTTAAATTATAAATTAATAATATTATTATAAGTAAATATTTTCATGTAACCAAATTTTAAAACAACAAGAGCTTTTTAAAGTATATTTATAATAAATATTACTTTCTAGTTTATATTCTGTAAAAAATAAATAAATTCATATTTACAATTTATATATACTTTATATTGACTGAAAATTAATATATTTAATATTTACATTACCTTTTTCATACAGAGCTTTATGATATGTTTTTAATTATAATTAAATATTCGTTACTTTTTTTAAAAAAAAGCTCTTTAGTGATATCATATTGATTTTATGTATTTAAATTTTTCTTTTTATCTTTAACGAGAAAAATATTTTTACGATAAAAACGTAAAGAAGCGGAAAATCAATTATTTATTTTATTATTTAACCAATTTTTATATATAAATAAATAAAATAAACCATTTCAGTAATTCCAATGGTGCTTTTTTATTTGTTTCGTGTTATATATACCATATGTTATTTAGCTCAAACAGATGTATATAATACAATATGAAAATTATATATCATAATAGCAACATCAATAATAATATACGCACATCTGTGAATTTCTGTGCGATTGGTAAAGTTTGCTATTTGATTAATAGTGGTTTTAATATATCTTGTATTGTATACATATATATATATATATATATATATATATATATATATATATACATACATATATACACCCAAACACCCACACGTTATTTTTATTAAAATTATTTTGCGGTTTAGTTTTTGTTCGTTGTTTTTGTGTAATAAATATGAAGCTAAAAAGTTAACAACTTGACGTATTTTTGTCATGTTTACATTTTTAACTGAGTATTATTTATTTTGTTCTAATATCATAAATTAAAAACAAAACAATTTCATACAAATGAATTTTTGAATAATGAACTTTAGGTCATCATTAAAATATGTTGATATTATATTACAATTTTTACAAAGAGATTGAGTTGGTGGAAAATTTTTTCGGTTTTACTTACGTCAATTAAATTAACCAATATAATATTCTTATCGAATTATACGAGTAGTTATAAAATAAGTCATTGTGAGTAGAGTATTTATAACTTTTTGTTTTAAGAAATAATATATTATTTTAACATTGTAAAGTTAAAATATGGTAATAGTGTTTTTTCGGTAAGTTGTTCGATAAATATCTCCAATATGTTTGGGTATGATGCAGTTATTAAATACATATATTAAGCTGGATTAAAAAAGTTAATTTCAATAATTTTGAATCAAGTGATAAATTTTGTTTTAAAAAATCTTCAGTGGTGAATGATATTTTGAAGCAGATGGTAAATCCACGATATATTAATAATAATTAAAAATTAGCAAATAGATTAAAAGTACAAAAATTTAGACTCAAATTTCATAATCTGATAGTTTTAAATTACTTAAAAAAAGTTAATACGGTTTCAAAACTTAAAGATATGATATTATTGTACTTGAATTAACGAAATATTTACGATTGTCATGATTTTTTTATCTTGAAGCAAATGAATTACATTTGAAACAAATTGTGACAAGAGATTAAAAATGGATTGTCTGTAGTAAAACAGCGAAAAAGAACATTGGTAATCAAATGGTGAAATCCCATTGACAATCGAAAGATAGAAATACGTTAAAATAAAATGAAGCTATGCTTTTGGAGGGATTACAGGAATGTGATGTATTTTGAACTTTTAATACCTTTTTAAACCAATACTTCATATCGCTATTGCCAATAATATATTAAATTGAATAAAACATGATATCAAAAGTTAGAGTTTGTTAATAAAAAGGGTGTTTTTAAAAAGATTATGAAAGATCACATATGGATATGTATATCTAAATAAAAATGAAGGATCTGGCTGGAAAATTTTTATACGTTCTTTATATTCACTCGATGTGGTACCTAGGGATTACAATTTATTCCGATTTTTATACAAAATTGATTTAATGTGAAAAAATTTGTATTCAAACAGATATCTTTTTATGAATAAATTAACTTATTAAAATGAAAATGCAGCAATAAGAAATAATATAATTGATTGAGAAAAAACAGAAACAAAAAATATTTTATTTCATATATTAATATCGAAGATACTTTCTTACAACCCAATGTATCAGAAGTATCTTTTTATATTTATATTTTATTTAAATATGTAATATGTTTAAGACTACATTAGTTTTATATTTTTCATTTTTCTAGCAAATTGAACTTAATGTTTGTGTATATTTCCGTTAGCAAGTTCTCATTATGTTGATACAATAGGAAAGACTATTTACGTGTTGAAATTTGCTAAACTTGGTTTTGAGTATGTGAGAGATTATTTTACGTACGATAAAATAAATTTTCACTGGGCCGTAACAAAATTTACCATTGGTATAAACAGATGAAACAGTAGAAGTGCATCGCTAAAGGATTAAGCACAAAGAAGCCATGTGTGTTTGAGGAAGTCGTAATTCGTATCCATGTCACCATTTAGAGAAGTTTTAGGAAATCGACAAAGATAACTAGCAGTAAGCTAAGCATTCCTTAGTTTATGCTTTAGTGTATTAACTATTAGTGGCTGAAAATGAAATCCACTATTTATTATTTATAGATTTTGAATAAAAAGAATAAAACGTAACGTTGCAATTGCAAATTTTTAAGTTTTAATTTTAGTAAATTCCAGTAAAAATTTTTTTTTGTCTAATTATGTTAAAACGAGAAACAGTAAGTGTATTCTGGTATTATATATATATATATATATATATATATATATATATATATATATATATATTATTTGTAAGTATTGAAATTTAGAAGAAATTTAAAAAAATATGAAATTAATTTTATACTTTGAAACAATTATAATTTTATCTGAAATAAAGTTACTGGGTAATAATTGTTTAAAAATAAACAATTTTTTTGAATAATTTGCTTTTGCGGATTTATATAAATATAGACAATTCCATTTTAGTGACGTTAAAGCTAGTATAATTTTCTCTAAAGAGATGAAATAATGCAATATACAAAAATGTGGTTATAAAATTTTTGATAGTTGAAAAAAATGTAATATTGGAAAAATTTAAATAATAAGAAGTATGTATATATTTATATACTTAAATGCTATTTTATTTATTTTTCCGAGATTTTTATAGATTTTATTGAATTAATATCTTCACAAACTTAAAACATACATCAATAATTTTACAACTACAAGCGTAGAATGACAATATATATAAAAGTTTTATTGCTTGAAGGTGTCGAAAAACAGACGACGTAGTAGCAATAAAATAAATACATAACATAGTACAATTTGTGAATTATTGAGGTTTATTTTTTATTGGATTGTGTTTTATATTCGAGCTAATTTAGTATTCATGAAAACGTTGATTATAATGTTTGTAAAATTGTTCAACCAATTGGCTAAAGATTACTATAAATATTTTAAAAATTGATACGTATATAGTTTTATTATCATACAATTAAAATGTGTTTAATTCATATTATTTGATAAAATTATATATTCATATTCTGTACAATTTTGAATTTACGAGCTGTGAAACATAAATTGATTTTATGACTTTTATTTTGTTATGAAAATTATATGTGAAAGATGTCATAATGAACTAAAATTTGTAGACAATTAATTTTTAATGAATATAATATTTATGTTATTTTATTTTACAGTAATATATATATATATATATATATATATATATATATATATATACATCTTTTTAAAAACTACTAAAAATTATTTGGAATATTTAAATTAATTGATAAGTAATTGTTTAGATTATTTTATTGACGAATTCGTAAATATTTTCTCATAATATAATTTGAAGATAATCAATATTTCTACCAAGTAAGCACAATTATTATCTATCCATTGTATCGTCCTTATCAATTACATCTTTAATTTCCTCTTTTGTACATTTTCCCATTTGTAAAATGAAATCATTGCTTAGATTACATTAAAATAAATTTTCATTTACATTTCCTTAGTGTGTAAATATTTCTTATGAGTTAATATTTCTTCGAGATCTTTAATCGTAAAAGAAATTTAATATTTAATAATAAATCAATTTTTAAGTAAGCATTTGTCAATAATATATACATTTTATAACGTTTTATCCAGCATTTAATTAATAATTAATTAAGAGTAAATATTATTTTTTAATTTGAGCAGAAATATTCTTATTCACTTTTTCGTTAATTACTTTAAAGAATGATTTATAAAATAGTAAAAAAGGTAATGTTTATTTTTAATTTATGTTTGCGGTTTCAAATATGTTTAACTGATGTTGAACTGTTTTATATATTACAATTTTTAGAATAAACATAAACGTATGCCAAGAAAATAAAAAGATTCAAAAAATTAAAATTACAATAAATTTTTTTAAAAATTCTTATTTCACGATTTAATTTATTATTATGACAATTTTTGTGATTGAAATTATTTACTATTGAAAAGAAAATTTTATTTTAATCGAAATTATGTATGATATTTCTAGAGCTCTTATAATTTTATAATTTATTATGTAACCAATTATTTAATTTCATATATAATGCAAATAAAATTGAATAAAATCAAATTTGATATATAAAAAAGTTTTCAAAAATTGTTAAAATATATTAAGAACTTAAAAAAAATTTTTAGAAAAAATTTATATGAATTATATAAATTATTATAATTAATATCAAATTAAAACTAAAATAATTATTATAAAAATAAAAAGAATTTATAAGACAAAAATATATTCCATTTTTATATGAATAAAGTAAAAAGATAAGACAGGTTTAAACTTTTATATTGAATGTTCATTAATCCAGAGATCAAAATTACCTACATAAATTTATAAAAGCAAAGTAGACATTTTCGGAACTCAGACGTGAATTTAACAAACATCATTAGTGGCCATCATTGTTTTCATAACGATAGACCATTTTTTTTATTTAGAGATTTTATGCTGAACAAGTATTTTATGGAAAAAATATTAACATTTCAAATAAACTTTTTTAATTAAAAATTTTAGAAATATATTTAATAGCTTTAATTTTTTCAGCTATTATAATAAATATACAATAGTTTTACTGTTTTTAATTAAAACGGGTTATTTAAAATTATTTTTTTTGAAATATATAAGAAAATAAATACGCTCAATAGCCAAATTCGTGAAGCAATTTTTTTGAGTTATATATATTTAAAAATATTGTGTGGAAAATATACAGAAAATTAATTACAGTTTTTAATAACTTTCAACTAAATTTTCAAACGTGCACGTTATTAAAATAATAATTAATATATAATTTTTATTGTCAAATTTGATTGATGACAGAGATTATCTCTATTTTTAATGAATATTAAAAAAACAGATAGTTTTATCAAATATGCAGATATATTAGATTACTTCATGCACGGACTTAAAATCAAAGCTTATGAATAAATGATATAACTGAATGTTATCAGACCAATTTCGAATAAATTTAAATAGACTTATGGAACGTTGTGATTGTTTAATTTATTCATTTAAATACATTGATACTTTTTGTAGCATTGTAAAATAAAAAAACGTAGAAAATATTGATTAATATTAAAACTGTTATTATTTATTGAATTTTCGAATATTTTTTAATCTATTTGATACAGTACTAAGTGTTTTTTTTAAAAAATAAAATAACATTTTTTTCCTATAACGTATAATTGAAATGTATGTATTTTTATTAATTTATATTCAAATTTTATTTTGTAAATTAAGCTTGTAAGAAAAGAGACATTAAAACGTAATTTGCTTGTAAATAAACTAAGTCTATACTATTGTTGTTTCTGTTTGTGTTTTAGATTGAAACAAATAAGAAAAAATAAAGTAATGATACAAAATATATCAAATATTATATATTGAAAAAGAAATCATTCATAATTAATATTTGTTATTTTTTGTGTAATTATTATTGTTTATATTATTAATAATGTGATTTTATACAAGAACCATATATTTCTTATGTGTTTCTTTGAACTTTTATTTACGTTTATTTTAATTCACCAAGTCATTTTTAATAATTCTTTTTCTGGAATTTCATTCGTATTTACTTACTAAATAATTCATTTCTCAAGGTTCATTAAATGAAAAAATTAGAAAAGAATTTAATAATATTGGCGTAGGTAAAACAAATTCTCTTCGAATAATTGAAAAAAACACAGAATGTACATTTAAAATTAAATTTCTTGGAATGATTTTTATTAAAATATCTTTAACATACTGTCTTCATTAGTGGAGAATTTTAAAAATATTATTAACAGATATAAATGTAAATAAGTGAAATAGTTATAAAATTGAAATTCATGTAACTAGAGTTTCAGTTTTAAGAAGATATATTATATTATTATTAGATTAATTTAAATTTTTTAGAAATCGACTTTTCTTAATGTAAGATGTTTTCTTAGAGTTTATAATTGATTGTATGCCTTTTAAGAATTAATGCAACTTTGGTAGGATAGGATTAAACTGATTTAAATTTACATATCCTAAATTTATTTTTTGTGTATATTAAAAAAATATTATTTTGATATGTATACGTTCATACATACATAAACACATACACACACACACACACACACGCACACACACACACACACATATATATATATATATATATATATATATATATATATATATTAATCTAAAAACACTTAAATGTATTGTGCACAAAAACTTCGTGATATCAAAATTAACAAAAAATTTAGATAATTATGGGTATTTGTAGTCTATTTGATATCGAAATTAAAATAATTTTTGACTCATATCGATTTTTGAAATGGATTGTTCTAAAAGTTAATTACAAATAAAATTTTATATATTTGTGTAATTTAATTAATATTAGGTTCAAAAATATATCTTTTGAAGTAAAATAAAAGATTTACAAATATATCTTCTAAAGAAAGAAAGAAATTTTGTCATAGCTAATCAATTTTATTTTTATTCAGTTCAAAATTATAGTAAAAAATATTCAAATGTTTATCATTTTGTTTTTTTAAAAGTATTTTTTTAATGTATGGTTAGACACGTACTATTTTAGTTTGACTTTTTATGCTTTTAAATAAGATTTTCAAAATATAATATATTATTTTTAACATAAAATATATCTTGTAAATATTTTAAAAAACTATGTATGCTATTTATTTTCATTAAATTTTTAGAAACATATTTTTAAACAAACAAACGCTGTATTTAATTACACTGCATGAAAATACAGATTATCAACCTTATTTTTTAAAAATAATTTTCAAACATTTTATTATAAAATAAACTAAGTACTTGTGATTAGTTTAAGAAATATTATTTTATTTCAAAAAATGCAAAGAATTTAAATTAAAATATTGGTCGGTAATTCAAAGTCAATGTTAATTTTAGTGAATAATACAAAGATATCATAAGATCAAGAAAGAGTTAAAAATACTCATAACTAAGAAATTGAATTTAATTAATAATAAGATTTTTTTAAATATCAAACTACAATTCTTAAGCTGCATGTAACTTTTTCTCCATTTTTGTAACAGTCAATAACTAATATTTAGTAATTAAATTTATTTTAAAGATAAAACAGATTTAAGATTTTTAATTTTCAAATCATTACATTTAATTATTTAGAGAAATCCTGGCTAAACTATAAATTTCTTTGTATGTGGTTTATAATAATATAAAGTTTAGATATTTATTTTTTTCTTATTTATTTTTTCTCTCCCACCCATATATAATAGCTTAAATAAGATGAAGGATTTAGAAATGCATTTACTTAATCATTTACTATTCTTTACTATTCTTCAGTCTCATTTGAGCCACTCCATATATACACATATAGATATATACAAACATCACACACACACACACACATATATATATATATATATATATATATATATATATATATACAAATGAGACTGAAGTTTTAGATACATATTTACATATTACATCCTTTATGTGATACTTTTATTTAATTTTCAGTTATATATTTTGATGTTTTCAATTTATACTGTGATTAAAAATTATTAATCAATTATGAAATAAAAATGCATTAAATTAATTGTAAGTTTTCATGTTTAATCCAAAATTATTTAAATAATATATAATATTCTACTTGTTTATAATATTTTAAAAAAATAAAGATGAAAAACTACTTAGACAATTTAAAATTAATTCTGATCTTATTTGTTTCAGAACGGATCGTATGAAGAACTTCAAGATCATCTGTACAAATATTTTTTAATCATTATCCAACTTCGTATAATTCTGTCTTGACTTCAAACTAATTGTAAGATTTATATTCAAGATGAATGGATCTTTGAATACGCTTGTTACATCTACAATGGAATCGTTGATAATGGTGACAACATCTACATCGTTATCGACAGATGTGGACGATGTTTCTAGTACTGCGAATTCAAGTAAAACGCTCAATTACACATTTTGTGGTCCTGGTTTTCAAGAATTTCGTCCTGCTTACACCCGTGTACACGGATATTTAAGTTTAATCGTGTGTTTATTTGGAAGTGTTGCGAACATACTTAATATAGCAGTGTTAAGTAGACGTGAAATGCGATCACCGACGAATGCAATATTGACTGGACTTGCAGTCGCCGATTTGTTAGTTATGTTGGATTATATTCCATACGCTGGACATACGTATCTTAGTCATAATAGCAGATCGAGACTGGATAATTATTCGTACGGTTGGTCGATGTTTGTGTTGTTTCATTCGATTTTTAGTCAAGTGTGTCATACGATTTCAATTTGGTTAACTGTTACGTTAGCAGTGTGGCGTTGTATAGCTGTCGCTTTTCCTCAAAAAAATCGCGAATGGTGTCGAATGGAAGTAACAATCACAACAATTTTAAGTGCTTACATAGTGTGCCCGATTATTTGTATACCTATATATTTAACATTCACTTTACAACCTTTTACGGAAACATTTACATCAAATGGTCATAAATTCAATAATACGACGTATAATGCATCCGTGGACGGACCAACGTTCAATGCAACTATTTATATCGTAAACTACAGTGATATGGCTTTGATGAACAACAATTTATTGAAAAATTTACACTTTTGGGTATACAGCGTTGTCATAAAGATAATACCTTGTATTGCGTTGACAGTTCTCTCGATGTGGCTTATATTCGCTTTACTAGAGACAAAACGTAGACGGCAACAGTTGTCTGGTGCTAATATTCCCTTAACAAGTCTTAGTGAGAATGGAGATTGCAAGGTTGCTAAAAAGCATAAGAAAAACGCAAGGTTATTGGATAAAGAAAGGCAGACTGATCGTACGACAAGAATGCTTTTAGCTATTTTGTTGCTGTTTTTGATTACCGAGTTCCCGCAAGGGATTCTTGGAGTGTTGAGTATTACGCTCGGCCATCAATTCTTCATTGAATGTTATTGCAATTTAGGTAAGTTCACAAATATGTCACGGATAAATAGAAAATGTCACTCTTGTTGAATTTTTTTGTTTGAAAATAATAATAAATAAAAATTTGAAAAAGACAAATCATTTATACTTTAACAAATACTAAGATTGAGAAAAGACATTTTATAAAATATAAATGGACAATAATTACGTCAAGATTTTTACAATAATAAATACATTTTTAATTATAGTTCTTAAATTACGACAAATAAAAACAAGTGTTTATATACATACATAATTACATACTACTTAAAGCAATTGTACAAAAAATTAAATTATTGATTTTAAAAATTAATTAATATTTTTTTTAATAAATTGATAATTATATTGATTTTATGAATACATGTCATATATTCAACGTTTAAAAATATTGTAGATAATATTTAAGTTCATTATTCTCTTTAATTTTCAAAATTATAATCGCTTTTTTAATAACAGATGCCGTATATTTTGTTGACATTTTATAATATATTTTTAAATGTACATATTTAAAAAAATAAATTTATTAAAATACATTTTTCAAACAAGCATTAATTATGCTAGTATCATAATAAACAAATAATAATTAAAAAATACCCAATTTATATTTTATTAAATGTTTTAATTGTAAAAACAGATGTGTGTTTAAAATTTTAATTAGTTAAATTATTATATTTTTGAAAAACATTTTTTTTAACGAATTTATTTGTGAAACAAGAAATGTTACTGCCAATCTATATCGTACATCAAAAAATATGACAGGCATTAATTGAAATCTATCATAACTAATGATATTAATTGATTGATGACACTAACTATAACTTTATACATACATACATACATACATACATACATACATACATATATATATATATATATATATATATCTGTGTGTGTGTGTGCTAGTGTTACATATATATTTGTTCATATAACAACATTTGATAATAAGGTGTAGAAATCCTTATTGAAATAAACTTTCTATGTATAAAACATTTTACTGATAATTATTTTATATGAAATGATATTATTTCTCTTCAAATTACAAGTTATACATAGAATAAAATAGATGAAAAATTAGATTGTTTTATTCGTTGACTATTATTTTTAAAACTATTAATTAAAAACCTATCAATATAATTTGAAACAATCATTTGATTAATTTTTTAAAAGAGGTCAGTATTTTTATTTTTTTAAAAAATGATTAAAAATAAATGGATTTCGTCCAATCTTTTTATTTTATATTTAAAAAATATAAAAATATATTTTTTTAATACTTTTATATTTGAACTCAAGCTATTTTTATTAAAAAAATAAATAATATAAACTATTTTTCATATTAACAAAATTTTATTAACACACTCGTATTTTTTTTAAAAAAAATCATTGCATTGCTGAGTTTATTAAATTTAATATATCCTTTCTTATGAAATTGGACAAAACATATCCTGGGATAAAATGTATGTACTTAAACATAACACATACATGCATATATACATATATATATATATATATGAAGTATATACATTAATGCAGGTGTTACGCTCGGATGTATGTTATATGTAATATTTTATACCAACATACAAGTCACCAACATGTCAGCAAGGTATTATTAGATTACTTGTTTTCATTTACTTGTTCTTGTCCAATATGCGTATATTTCACATCCTATATATCATTTTATTTATTTACTTTGTTATAAATATTTGTGACAGTTTATTGGCTATGGTTATGTTTTTTTTGTTAAACATGTAGCAAGAATTCTGTTTATTCTATAAATAATAAAGTCATGAAGATTTAGTGTTATTTCTTTGTTGTAAATTTATTTTTTTGATATAAATATGAGCGTAAGTGTTAATAAAATTGATGAAAAATGGAGATGAAAGTATTGTTTACTACTAGTAAAAAATTTACGATAATATTTTTATAACAAAATCATTTTTTTAAAATAAGACTTTTATATAGTTTTATATTAAGTTGTTCGAAAAGTTCGTTCGTTTTTTTAAGTTAAATTCAAATATTATATGTGATCAATGTAATATACCATTTTTATTAATGATCTTTCGCCATCTTTGAAATAACTTTAAAATTGCATATTCTTAGAATTTCTAGGTTTTCTGACTAAAAAATTGTTTCAATTAATATTTGCATGCATCCAAAGAATTAGAGTTTTTTCTCGTTAAAGAAATTCTGCAGAAACCGGAAGAAATAGTAGTTTAAAGGTACAAAGTCCAGTGAATACAAGGGATGAAGTAAAATATTTTATCTAATCTTTAACAATTTTTGTTTGGTTACTAAAAAAACAAGTAGCCTGAAAGTGCAATTATACAAGAAGATGTCTTTTCTTGTGGCTAGTTCTAGATGTTTCTTTTGATCTTCTACTTTTAATTATTCCAATTAGAAACATTACTTATTTGTAAATAAATGTTTTTTTTTGTTCAAAATAAGTTTATAATATAGGATATCTTTACAATACTACCAAATGCTCAGTATAATACTTTGGATGAATAAAGACTTTTGGCGTTTTTAATGGAAGTGATGTCAATCGATTGTGGTTACGTTTAATGTTATTTCAAATAATTTATTTTTTATCGTCAGTTATCAATCTTTTCAAATAGCTTGTTTACATTGAATTTTAATAATAAATCACAGGTAGAAATATGAACCAACATTTTTTTCACTTAAATCTTGCAACATCTAAACATAAAAATAACTAAGAAAACCAATTTTTTAGAAATAATGTGCTATTTGATATTTTAAGGATCTCTGCTAGTTTTTGTAATGTGAAACGCTTATTATTTTCAATCAGTCTTAATTTAGGCATTATTGACCTTTAAAGTCTATTAGTAAGATATATCATCAAGGTACAAATTTCTAACTTAAAACTTCACAAGCTATTTTTGTCATTTTTATTAATTAATTACATCTTCATACACCCCATAAATGTTCATATACTCCATAAAGTTTAAGTAGGGTTTTTATTTTTCTTCAAATAAAAAGCACAAGATGAAAAATGTCCAATATTATTTTTTATGTTTTAAACGATACCAAATATCAAAAAAAACTTGATCAATTTTTGTTAAAATTTAGCTGAAAATGTTAAACTATCATGTAATAAAAGTGATACTAGTGAAATTAATTGGCATTCATTTAATTCAAGTCAAAGCTAATTGTCAAAAAATTTGAAGGAATTTTCCGAACGACCAATAATATTTACGTTAATTTTTAAAAATATTTCTTTTATGTAATAATATTATATATATATATATATATATATATATATATATTATACTTTACGTAAATAATATTTGGAATAAGATTGTTATAAATAATGCTTTAACCGGAATTTTTTTTTGGAATATATTATTACTTTTTTGTGCATTGTGATTAAATTTGAATGCAAGTACATTTAAATTATCGTTTTTTAATTCATAATAGTTTCTAAATAAAAAAGAAAATATACTAGTTTTTATTTTCATAATATAAAAGCGAATTAATAATATTTACATGCTAGTTATTATTATTAGTCGTTATTCTTGTTAGGTTTATTTGTGTATGTATATATAGTATTTCTATAGTCATTGCAGCGGAAATTTAATCTCGCTTGGTTAACTGTTGTGCAGTCATTGTGCTCTTAATATGATTGCTTTGCTTTTTCTATGCATCAAAGAGCAGTGAACATGAGTTTATTGCTAACTGAATGTGTATACTAGAAATTGAAAATCATCAAAGGCTTTAACTTAAAATAAAACTGTATTTTTCTATATAAACTGTAAAATAAAAAAAATACAAATGATTAAAAAAACATAGCTTATAAAACACGAAAGAGTTATTTATTGGAAAAATTTCAATTTTAAAAAAAT
Organism: Neoneuromus ignobilis; assembly: GCA_029203775.1. Classification (NCBI taxonomy): domain Eukaryota; kingdom Metazoa; phylum Arthropoda; class Insecta; order Megaloptera; family Corydalidae; genus Neoneuromus; species Neoneuromus ignobilis. Next base: position 23,204,239 of record CP092090.1, on the reverse strand, counting down.
ATTCAGAATTTCCTACTGAAATTATTAATAAAACATATAATTCTGTTTAACACATAACTCATATAACTTTTAATTTTTTATAGAAATACATGGTATTAGTAATTAAAAAAATTAAACAGTTTAGACCAAGCATTTTTTTTAAAGAATTATCATTACAAAAGAGATATAATAATATCTATTATAATTGAAATAATATATGAAAATCTATTTTTAGTAGGAAAATATTTTTGCTCAATAATAAAGTTTCGAAATAGAACATTAAAAATGAGGAGATAATATTGCAAAATATATAAATATAAAAAAATATAAAAAATGTAATAAAATTAAAACTATTTTGTTAAAATCATCAGTTGATTTGTTTAAAAAATATTTCAGTATACATAAATATGTTTAAAGAATTTATTTTTTATTGCTTTTATGAAAATTATTTCCTATAAAATTTTTATAAATTTGCTTACTTGAAATTTGATCAGAGCATTTTTGAAGATTCTTTAAACTTTTGTTAATGTTTTATTGAGTATGTTTTCATTAAGTAAAAATATAAGAATGAATTTTAAAATTTTATCAGTTACTTCTTATTGAGTTTCCATATAACGACATAAATATTATTTATTATTCTTGTCATCTCAATATATTGATACAAAATTTATTGATAAGATTTGAAAGTAATATATTAAAATTTTCAGTCTTTAATAATTAAACTTTTTCAAGTATTTACATTTTATAAGTAGTAATTAAATTAAGATAATTATTTTATTGAGATCTTAGGATCATTCTTTAAGGTTGGTATCTTTTTATAACAGATTTCAATAATATGTCGTTTACAAGTGATTGATTTATACAGTTGATTGAGTATTAATTTACTACCTAAAAATAAATATACTGTCAAAATGAGTTTATGTAAAATACCAAGCAAAGAGTGATAACCCTTAGTTAACCTAAGATTTTAATAAAAGAGTTATTTCAGCTGAATAGGATAACAGGAATATTTTTTTAAAAAACATACATTTTGATAATTAAATTATTAAATATGTATATTAGAAATTATTACAATAAAATCTCTAAAATAATTAACATCAAAATCAACAAAAATTTTTAATTACCATATACAACAGTTTTGTGGAGAGTATTTTTGTTAAGTAATCTAAATTATTTATCTTTCCTATACTCGACGGAGCTTTTTTGAGCAAATGTGGCTGCTTATGTACATAAATGAGTAAAAAGTTTATGTTAATGGTAGTTTAATTATTAGTAAGGATTCTTAATCATAGTGGTTTTAGATGAGATGTCAGACTGAAACGGGTACACTGACCTTCAAGCTCGAGTTTGAGCGTTGGGTTAGTAATGTATATATCATAAAAAAACTTTTACCAAAATCCCAAACAAAAAAATTGTTGAAGGTCTATGGACAGGTAGATATTTTTAGAAAATGGGAGCGAAGATAGCAACAGTTATATAGTTGGTTATTGATAATTTTATTTTAATTGTGATTTAGTTTTAAAAAATATTCTTTTAGACGTAAATCATTTTATTTCTATTTAATAAATATATTTACATAATATAGTCAATTACAAAAAAATGATAACTATCATCAATTAATTCATTCATATGCATTTAAATTTATACTATATATATATATATATATATATATATGTGTGTGTGTATGTGTGTGTGTATGTGTGTGTGTTTTAAGGGTGATAGAACTTTAAATTGAATCCCTATCAAAAGTTCTATCTAACTTAAAAAAAAACATCTTTTATATACATGTCTGTGTATGTATATATAAAGGTATGATAAAGCCATTTTTTATATTATATAGAACATTCGATAGGGATTCAATTTAAAGTTCTATTACGCTTAAAAAACATCACACACACACACACATACATATATATATATATATATATATATATATATATATATATATATATATATATAATAAAAGCAATAATGCTTGCATTAAAATAATAGATAGGCAAGAAATGTTATGACAGTTATTTTAAAACAAAATATAGTATATTATAATTAATTATACAAATTCTTTTCATGTATATGTGTTAACTATTTTTAATATATCATAGTTCAAGGTTTGATGAATATATATATATATATATATATATATATATATATATATATGTGTGTGTGTGTGTGTGTGTGTGTGTGTGTGTGTGTGTGTATGTGTATACATGCATTAAGTTGTATGAAAAAATAGAAAATAAAAGGTGTGTGTGTATACGTCGAAACAATCATCAAACACGAGAATATATTCTTAAAAGTGTACATTATTCAGACTTTCAAGACACATCACACACCGCTAGCACATTTCGTTCTCAATCAACAGAAACAGTGTTAACGTTTCCATTGAACGAAGTTTTTAAACAGAAAATCAATTTAGAATAGTGATGTTGTCATACAATGTAAACAATTAAACAGTCATAACAAATTTCCATTAATATAGAATACTAATAGAAATGAAAATTTTTCACGTTTTTTCTTATACTTTTTATAAACTTAGTGCTGTATAACTGCTCTTGTCCTATTTTTTTGATGTACGATTTTAAAATAAACTAAAATTGAAAGATGTTTGGTAATGAAAATATACATTATTTCCTACATTAATAAACGATAATTTTTATATTAAGAAATATAAAAATTATCGTTTATTAATGTAGGAAATTAAAATTATAGTGAAATTAATTGCGGGTAAATAATAATTGTAGGTGTTTCAATCATCTTTTATTGTCGGGTAAAGTTATTTAAAATAATTTATAACTTAAATATTATATTTAATATTTCATGTTTTTTAATCAATAAATTGATTATTAAATAAAGAAATAAAATCAATCAAATAATTTTTTTTTAGATATAAACTCATTATTTTTTCAAAGAGAAATATTAAAGTTAATTTTTACAAAGTTATTCAAGTTAATATAATTAATAACACAATAGGAATATATTATTATTTAAATAATATTATTTCAAAAAAATATTAAAGGAAAAATTAAACTCTCTCATATAACATATAGTTTATATCAGATTATTTTTTTATTCTTTTCCATTAATTTTTTGAACATTACTTTTTAATTGTAATATAGTCGAATAAAATTTTTATTTAGTTCTAACATTTCTTTTTCATTCTATGATATTTCACAATAAAAGTTTCATATTATCTTTTCATAAATCTATTGTTTTATTATAGTTACAAACACGGGTGTGTTTTTCGTTAAATTGACTTGCTGAGTGATTTAAAGGGCAGTTAAACAGCAATTTTGTTTAGTAGCAAAGTACAATACTTTGTTCTTTAGTACATAAAGTTATCCTTTGCTTTTGAAATTGTTTCTTATAAATTACATTTCCTGTTTTTCTTTACTTTTTTGAACTTGTAAACACTCCAGTCTAGTTTATTTTCAATTTTTCAGTTATTGTAGCATTAAACAAGCTTGTTTTCTAAAAGAACAAATTGTATTTCTCTGTTAAATACATAATTCATGTATTGCAGAGATTTTGATGTGCAGAAACACAAAACAAACATTTAGGATTCGACTAGAGATTTGTATGAAAGCTGCTGCTATACCAATTTTAATCAATATTATTTATGATACTTTTTTCCTTTGAGATCTTTCGTTCTTTTTAACATATTTACATTTTTCATTACTGTTTTTTAAATTTAAGGTTATTTTTAATTTAAATGTTTTTTAATTTTAAATATAATTTTAGGTTTTTATGAAAAAAAAAATATTAAATATTTTGAATATTTATATATGTATTTTAAATATCTAAAATATAACTTCACTATTTTTTATATATTATTATTGGTATTAAAATCCACGTTTTAGTTTTTAAATTATATTTTTAATTTAAATATAAAATTTTATTCAGAAATAATATTAAGTTTATTACAAAAATAATATTTTGTTTGAGTTTTTAAATATTTTTTTAAGATAATAAATTATTTTAAAAATACACCTATATATATATATATATATATATATATATATATATAATAGAAAGACACGTGATTACTTAAGGTTTACTCTCGATATTATAATTCTATCAATAAGCTTAGTTGGATTTGAAAAAATAATAAAGAAATTAGACAAAGCAAGTCAAAAATTAGTTTTATAATAAACTTCAACAAGACAGAAATAATAAACAATTAATTTGAAAACTTAAAGGAAATTATATTTAAAAGAGCAGAAATTAATAACTACTTGTATTTAGAGCAATTCATTAACCTTAAAGGAACATTCATGGATGAACTAAACAAGATAATAAAAATGGGATTGTGTTAATATGGAAGAAATTCACTTATTATAATGTCGAATATTCCTGTATATTTGAAGAAAAAAGTTTTTGGGAAATCATTTGTTCTTACTTATGACAATAAAATGCGAGTCTTAAATATCAAAATAATTCAGTGGCTCCAGAAAATGTAAATGAGTATAGAAAGATGCGTTAGGAATAAATCGTAGAAATTGAAAGAAAAATGTACAGATCAGAAAAAAACAAAGTTATAGACGCTATAATGAGAACAAAAAGTTTAAAATGGAAATGATTTGATAATATCTCAAGAAAAAAAGCCCACAGATGAAGAAGAAAAAATATCGATTGGAAACTTAGAGATAAAAAGCTCAAGACAAGGCTCATAGATAGATGAGACTGAAATATAAGAAAATCTGTTGGAGTGAAATAGAATAAAATGGAATTGGATCGCTCAAAGTGAAAAATTTGGAGAAGCCTTCATGCAGAAGTAGATAGAAATTCGAGAATTTCAGTGGGAAAAAAATGTCGAATAAATTATATTTCCATTGACGAATTTAGATAATTTTAAAAGTTATTTCATTAAAAGTAAATTTATAATAATTTAAAATTTTATGAACAGTGATTTAATCTTATGTCATTTTATACAGAACAGTTGTTTTTCAATATTTATTCATGTATTTATTTTCAAAAGGAAAAAGGTAGCATATTTTTGATTTTTGAATCAAATTTCTAAGAAATCTATCAATTCTTGTATTTCGAAATTAACAACTCTTATGTTTAATTACAATGAATTAAGAATAATATATTTATATAAATTTAAAGAAGTACTTAATGCAGCAGAGATAGCTCACGAGCACAATTTTACGTTTGAATAATGCATTATAAGTGAATGTAATGTATGGAATTGGTTTGCGAAATCCAAAGTTGGAAAAACTGAATAAGAAAACGAGTTTCAAGAAAAGCTTAAATTTTTGCCCGAAACGCCAAATTAAAAATAATAATTATATCTGATTAAAATACAACTGTGGCAGTTATGCAAGTGTATCTCGTGAACTTTTTCGCAGACCTAAAGGTATCTATAGTTAAATAAACGATCATCTTAAGTTTCTAAAAAAGTAGGAGAAAATGATGTTTCACGATTTCAACAAACAGCATAAGCGCCAGTGTGTATAAAATAATTTATGGTTACTTTTGGGAAACAAAATGGATTCATTTTTAAGATGAGTTTAACATGCGATGAAAAAATGATCTGGATAGTGGTTGGATATACATGAAACCCCAACTATATGTTAAAGCTATCGTTGCAACCATGAGTGGTTATGAAAATAGTACAGTAATTTGCGAAAGAAGTTGTTTATTACTTTTTTCCATACAGATGAAACCATAACAGCAGAGAAATATTACGAGGAAATCTATGTCATGCATGAAAAATTAAGTATAACTTGCAGTAGCGAAGATACGTGACTATTTTCTTGAATAATAACGCGTTATGCAAATCATTATATGAAAGTTGTCATAGTTGAGTTGCGAATTTTGTTCCAACTATCGTATTCACTTTGTATTTTGTTCAACAGCTTTTTACTTTTCCTGAATCTGAAATATTTGTTTAAAAATCAGCACTTCACGGAACATGCAACTATCGAAAAAACTTTTAGGAATTTTATTGGTTCTAAAATAAAACATTTTCTATAATAAAAAGAAATATGTGACTTAGAAACGTATAGTAAGAATAAAAGTTAAGATATTTTATTTTGTTCAAATATGTTTTATAAATATGAAAATCAATTATTATTTTATTTTTTTTATATAAAATAACTCAATATTATGATAATAATTAGAATGTATTTTAAAATGTTATCTTTTAAACAACACTTTTTTTAAAATAATCATAATAAAGAAATATATGAGAATGACATAAAAATCGATATGTAATTCTTACAAAAAGTAAATGGAGTAAGTTTTATGTTTTTAATTTTATATTCTAGTAAAATTAGAAAAAAACAGTCAATAAAATTTCTAATTATAATTTTTACAAATCTTTTTTAATTTTATTCATACAAAATATACACACGTATATATATATATATATATATATATATATATATATATATATATATATATATATATATATATATATTAGGTCTACCGGAAAGTTCTATCAGATAATGTCATCTCAAGTTTCAAATATGATTCATTCTACAGAAAAGGAATTCACAAATTACAATCATGCTGGGAAGAGGTCATTAGTAATGAAGACAAATTTTTATTATTCAGTAAATATTAATAAATATATTGAAAATATATTATTTTTTAATTTAAAAACGAATAGCACTTTTCGATAGATCTTATATATATATATATATATATATATATATATATATATATATATAAATACGGAATTATATTTATAGTATTTATTTTATTTAAATTCTGAAATAATTGTTTTTCTCGAAGACAATGCTTAATTTAGCCAGATAATTATCTAGACAATTACTCTTTTAATTAAAACTTCTTTTAATATTAGTTATAAACACTGTAATTAGTCTAAAATTCACATGAACAAGACAGAAAAAAAATTCGTTGGAGAAAAAAGAAAATTAAATTAAATATTAACAAACTTCTGTTTAAAAAATATAAAGTACAAAAAAAAATTTTTTCAGTATTCTTGTAGATAAATTAAGCAAATTGTAGTGAAGTACTAATTTTTTTCCTCTAAAAAGACAAAATTAAGAAAATATTTAAATATTTTCTGTCTGATAACTGACTTTTTAAACTTGGTTCATATATTCTATATTGTAGATAGATAATATTATTATGAATACACTTGAGTTTATATTATATTTTTAAGGCGAACTGAATACCTTAATAAATACATACACATATGATTTTATATTTATATATATACATATATGCACGTATTATGTATATATATATATATATATATATATATAATGTATATATATACATTAATTTATTAAAATTTAATATAAAAAATCCAAAAGAAAATTTATTTAATAAAATTTAAGTCTCTTTATTTAAAATTTAACTATAAAATTCAAATAATCTGAATTTTTATAAATATCTGTATATTAAATACAAATTTATAAAAATAATAAAAAATCAATATAAATTCATACATTTAAAAAGTAAAGTAAATTAAATAATACATAATATTTATTCATGAATCTATGAACTTATTTAAATGACATATATAATTAAATAATTTATATAATTAAAAATTTATTAATTAAAAATATATTTTATTTTTATTTTTAATAATAATTATGTAAAAATTATTAAAAGTTTATAATTTAAATTATATTTGTTGCGTCATTCATTTTTATTAATAATTGAGCAAAATTATTTTGATGTATAATAAAATTAACAAATTATTTTTCAATTCTAGTACATATTATTAAAATATCTATAAATTAAATTCAGTTTAATACAAGTTAATTAATAGTTACTATAAATATTTCATCAATTTATTTTACTAGATTATTCATTGATCGTAATATATAATAAAATAATTATATATATATAGCATTTTATAATTTAAAATGAAATTGGAAAATGTATTTAAAATTAAAATGTTACTTTTTCAAATAATTTTATCTGAGGATTATTTTAAATTTATATTTAATAAAGATTTAAAATGTATATGGTGTTTATATGTACACAATATATAGATATATATATTGTGTTTAATGCTTTTTTTAAAATAATTGAATTTCATTGATTTATTAAGAAAAATTTAATTAAGCTAGACTGATTAATATATGATTTAAAATATCAGTGAAATTAAATTATTGACATATTTGTAATTACTTGTACTTTCACAAGAATATTTTTAATTAGTGAACATGTGGTTAGCAATTACTTAAGTCTTTTAATTAAGTAGAAATTTAATAAATTGATTTTCAACTAAATTAGTTTACATAGTTTTTAACTATCTTAAAATTTAATTTATTACATGAAAATGTTATTTTAAGAAACCTAAGCCTAATAAATACACATGTAGTATTTGACTATAGCTTCTTTTAAGATTAATGTAAAATAGAGAGTGTCAAATTGTCTAAAGTTTCACTGAAAACTTTTGTAAACTAATGCCTTTTATAACACAGTACGTAAATATAGGTTTTGCTCGGAATATAATGACTTACGTGGAATTTTACTGGAATTTACTACCTTCTTCCATTAAAATCAATTTAACAAAAATTAGTATTTTATTTATTATTGTTATAGATTTTATTTGAAGTTAAAAAAATAATGTTAAACATTTTTTTGATATTTACAAAGAAATACTTTTTTTATTATGTTTTGTCATTTGATAATTTTATTGTTTCTATCAAAGTATTTCTGAAAATTGTTAATTACTTGAGTAGGAGAATATATGAAAGTGTATGAATAAAATAGCTAAAAATAGAATTATCATTTTATTTGAATTAAAAAATAATACATTCCATATTATATTTTCATATCTTGTTTTATTTTTATTTTTATTTTTAGTACAGTGAGTTGCAATTTTATTGTAATTAGAGAAAAATCTATAAATACTTTTGAAATGAAACACAAACGAGAGAATATTTGAACTGTTTTCATATATATAGAGTGGCCTAATTGAGAGTTAATGGTTTAGTTATACATTTAATTGCTTACTATTATTTACTATTTTTTAATCTTTTTTCGGCTACTTTTATTTATTTGTGATACTTAAGTAATAATATAATAAAGATGAATTAATTTCATTTTAAAAATATATAATGAAAAAAATATTTACTTGTCTAGACACCACAAAATTATTGATATAAATGTTGTTTTCTTGAATAAAATATAAAAAATAATTTTGTTTAAACTAGATTGAATTTTTATATTTACTTTATATGATTGATAGAAAATATTAAATAAATGTTTTAAAATCGATAAAAATAATTAAAGTATTTTTGTTTACGTCTCATTTTAAAATATTTAACTTTTGCATTGGAAATATGGTTTATACTATAAGTTCAATTCTGTGTAAAAAAAAAACTTTCTATATGTTATCTTAAATTTTTTTTTAAAAAATATGTATTTAAATATAAAGAATTTTTAATAAGTAAAGAAATTTAATTGGAAATAAACTTTGATCAACAAATTTTTAATAAAACCTCAATTTTAATTTAATTATTTTTATTGAAAGAAAGTTTTAATGATAAAAAGGTCTGGTTTGTTTGAATTTAAAATGATATTTTTTATTGGAAAATGTAAAATAATTCTATATATTTATATATTAAAAAATAGTATTTTTGGAATAACTTAATATTCAAATGTTATTGTCATCGAAAATTTTGTACGCAATACGTTAAAATATGTAATATCTTTTCTAGGTGAGGTGATGGACATTTTGGCACTCATTAATTCGGCAATCAACTTCATATTATACTGTGCAATGTCACGTCAATTCCGAACAACTTTCGCATCAGTGTTTGGATGCTCCCGTGACGCACAGGGAAATACTGGTTGGTTAGGACGTTGGATGCCAGTAGCATTAGCACCGTCACCCGAAGCCCATACGACAGGTGGTGGTGTCACTCAGGTTACGCAAGTGTAGCAAAAGGGAAACACCCGCGCCGCTACAGTCACCAATGCTACCATCAACATTCGAAAACACATCCCTGCGTGCAATTTGATTTAGTTCAATACTGGTTGGTAAATATTGTTTGATTTATCTACTGTTAAAAATTCGTTGAAGCATGTTTGAAAAATAATGAAAAATGCTTGATTGATATATTTGCATTCTTACGTTCTTTTCGTTTCAGCATTTCAGATAATTTATGAGTAGTGTAAAATTGTTTTTAGAATATTTTGTTGAAAATATCTGTCGACAAATGATTTTTCTGTTCGAAAGGTTTTTTATATGATCAGTTGAAAGTCGTATTTAGTCTTCTGTAACTTTTAAATACAAATTTATTTTTTAACAAACTTTTCAATACTTGATTTATTATTAAAAAAATGTCAAATATGTTTTTGAACATAAAGAAATTAAAAACGTTTTTTTTAAACAATTCAATGTTTTATCAATATTTCCTTGCTTATATAAAGTAAATGAATTATTCTTTTTATTTTTCTAACATTACAAATTGTATTTATTAACAAAAAATGAAAATAGAATAATATTGCTTTTAGTCTTTAGAGTTTATATGTGAATATGTTATACGTAATACCTTTGTGAAGTAAAAATAAATATAGGAGATTTGTTTATATACTCTTTTAAAGATTACTTACCTCGAACATATATCAATAAATGCTATTATAGTATCGAGAATACTTATTTATTTCCACTCGATTACGAATTTCTGTAAAGGATTTGTCTGAGAAGATAAATATAAAAAGAAGATATAAAAAAGATCACATCAAACTATTTCAAGGATTATTATATGATTCAACGAATTTCGATGAAAGCTGTTTTGTTGAATTAAATATTAGTTATTCTGAAATATAATATATTTAAAGTCAACAAAAACATATTTTAACAACATATATATATATATATATATATATATATATATATATATATATATATATATTTATTGTATATACAGTCGACCATCACAAATCCGACATCGTTGAAACATATGATGTGCCGGATTAGTGACTTTAACGGATTATTCGTGGTTAGATAAACACATACAGTTTACCTAACAGTTAACCAAAAATTTTCAAAAATAAATAGTGTATGATAATTTCAGATAAATGACTTCGAATTTGTTCAGATTTTTTAATTGCCGAAAATAACATTTTAAAAATGCAATTATGAAACATATGCTTGACACTAGTATATAAGGGATGTGTAAAATCAAAATACACTACTCTAGGATAGAAATAAGGAAAACAAAAACGTAATACATGCAAATATTCAAACTTCCTCAAATAAATATCACAAATTGTTAAAACTTTAAATATTTTTGATCGAAAAGATGTATACAATAGCAATATGTGATTTTTTTAAAAGGATTCGAATCCAATAACGAGCTATGTTATGAAAATAGTAAAAAAATCTCTTTACTTGAGTTAAATACACTTGCAGATACAAATTGTAAATATGTAATAAAATAAAAAAAAAGAGTCGACCACTAGCTGAGGATGTTTTTAATAAAGATAAGAAAATACACAAGAAATTACATTCGCGGAAATTATGTCCGAATTAGCGGTAGAACAGGATTACCGGTGTCAGGATTAGAAATGGTCGACTGTGTGCACATATATATATATATATATATATATATATATATATATATATATATATATATATATATAATAAAAAGAATATTTTGAATTTTGTTTGCTAAAATTGTATAACAACTATATTTTATTTTCTCACTTTTTTTCTTTAAAGTGTTATAAAGTTACAACATGAATATATTATTCACTTAAGTAGTTTATTTTTTTTATAAATAAATAAAATTGATTTTGTATTTATTTATTTTTTCAATTTGATTTAAGTCAAACGATAAAAATAGAAGTTAAAATATTTTTGTTTAAGAAAATATACTGATTCATTTATTTTAAAATAAATGATTTACGACTTTTCAATAAACTAAAAAAATATTTTTATATAAACCAATTCATTATTAAATAAAAAAAATATTTGTATTTAAATTAGTATAAATTAAATATTTATTTTTTATAGAAACTCTAACTGATATCAGATTTGTTGTTGAAGTTTTGCGTTTGAAATTAATATTATAATTTATTAATAATTAGAAAACGGAAAGTGTACTTTCAATACTTAAATATTATGAAAAAGTGTTAAAAAATATTACATTTAATTTTTCATCTACTTGAAATTTCGAAACTAATATTATATTCAAGATTTTTACGATTTTTGAATAGTAAATATTAAACATTGCTAGTAAAATTAACATAAATCCTTAAAAGTAAAATATTCTAATGTACTTATATTTTTGAATACTAAAAGATGATTTTGTTTGTTAATAAAATATCATTTGCGCTTTTACTTCATTCAAATTAATTTTTTTTGAAATTAAAATTCTTAAATTCGTGATCCATTAAACTTTTACTATCTTCAACGTTATTCTCGAGTTTTAAAACAAATTTATATACTGACGCTTGTCACGAATTTTGATAAGGTATAATATACATGGACAGTTTCAGTTTGATCATAAAATATCGGTCAATGTGATATTTTAACGGATGATTCTAAACACGCATATTGCAAATAGTACGTGTTTGATATAAGATTGGATTTTTTTAACAAGGAATATATTTGAATAAGTAATACAAAAATTAGTTTCAGTATCGATAACCTTTAATATTTGAACAAAAAAATATCACATTACGATTTTCATGTTATCTTATAAGTTTGGTAAAATGGTTATGATTTGAATTTAAATATGTATTAAATTTTAAAATTATTTCGTGCCGTGAATATATTTAATAACTTGATATATTGTGAAATTGAGTGGAAACAATATAAATTATTAGTATTTGTATCATTAAAATGTTGAAATCAATTTATATGTAGCGAAAAGTTGAATTGTATCAATTATTTATTACGAGAAAAATTATATAATTTGAAATGAAAAAAATCCCTCGCGAATTATTCAGAGAAATCAGCTGTCTGCACATAATTCAGTATTCATTTTTAAATTTTGTAAAATGTTTGATCAACAGAATTTTGTTTTAGTAATTATTTCACTTCTTTCCTCTTAAATTGAATATATATATATATATATATATATATATAGAGAGAGAGAGAGAGAGAGAGAGAGAAAGAGAGAGAGATTTGAAATATCATTAGATTTTATAATGTATAAACATGAAATTAAAAATTAGACATGATTTTTGAAGAAAGATTTGTGATTTTTTTATATTAAAATTAATTAATTTTAATTTATAATATTTTGCTTTATAACAATTATAAATTTTTAGTTAAATATATTGTTTTTTATTATTAAAATATATATATATATATATATATATATATATATATATATATATATATATTTCAACAGACTACAATATTACGAATGTGAGATGGTCCTCTTTAAACTGTCAATATTAGCAGAGACATGTCCTTAGATGATTGAGAATACATTTTGTTATTTTGCTTGTTATAAAATGCATGGTCTGTGACCTCTTTATATTTTTATTTTTCATCTGTAAACAATTTTTTCCAGCGTTTTCTGTCCCTGTATCAAGTTAATAATTCTTGATTTTTTCTTACTTCATTTTTTAAAAAAATGCAATGAGCAATTTTTAAATATGTTTTTTACAATCACATAATTTCAAATTTGTTTTATGATTTAAGACATAAATGACGTGTATATTGGTAAGTTTCTAGACATTTTTTTTTTGTTTTCGGAGCGAATTTTAGTCAAATCGACTCTTAAATCTAATAATTGCCTGTTGCATTTGATGTATGTAGTTTTGCAGATTTTTAGTAGTTTTTTATTCCATTAGTCTCCTCAACCAATTTCACAGCTTAGCAAACAAATATTTAGCTATTATCAAGTAGGTGTTTAATGCTGAAGACAACGATTTTTTAATATCACATTTGTGAAGTGAAATTATAAAGTACGATTTTCTTTATCATTTCGTACCATTTTTTTAAAATTTTCATCATTTTAAAAAGTTTTTGTACATAAAATAATTATCTTCAACTCAATCAAAAAGTGACATTTCATAAATGTGTTCAAAGATATAAAAATAATTATGAAATTCTTAAGCACGTGCAGATGTATATATATATATATATAATAAAGTATATATTTTTGAACACATAAAATTAAAATTTACATTTTGTATTTACATGCTAAGTTACTTATTTAGTTAGTTCATCTATACACCAATTTTCATAAAGTATTGGTTTCTTGTAAATTACTTATTTTATTTAATGTGTTATTAAGAAACACAAACTATGATATTGATAATAATTATGTCGAGAATTCAATTAAATATTGAATTTTACAGTTTCAATATTTTTTTTGATTTAATAATCGCGAGAATACATTTTGTAAAAAAAGTATGAATATTCAAAGATTATTTTAACATTTATTTCTATAAAACATTTTTTAAAATATTTAAGTAATACGCGAATTTCAGATTTTCAATTTATTTTTTATAATTTTTATGATTACTGACAAAAACATATTTTTAGTTTTAAATTTAAAAATAAAATATTTATATTTAAATTTGAAAATATCATAAATAAAAAAACGAACACGTTTTATATAAATATTAAATTAATAATTTCTAAGAGTTTTTTAATTGTTCCTTGAAATATTTAATTAGCTGAAATATATTCCTAGAACATTCCTTTGAGGTAAAAATTGTAAAATAACACGAATTTAATTAATTTTGACGTGTGTTCAACCTATTTCGAGAATCCCTTCTAAAGCTATTAACTTGTAAACATGTACGCGTTTGTAAACAATTATTCCAATGTATGTGTGTGTGTCTCGTTGTAAATACTAGACATACAAGTGAATTTATAATTGTATTCATTATCGCATTACATGCAACAGTATACGAGTACTTAAATTTAAATATTGATTAAACATCTTTTGTTATAGGTTTGTAATCATATTATAAACAATTAAATTACAGTAGATTTGAAATATGAATCAAGCTTCCACAAGAAAATTATTTGAATGGGCAAATTTTGAATACCAACTTATGTTTATTTATAAATTATTCTATTTAACACTAATTCTTCTCAAATGTGTTTAGATTTATTGTTTTACAAGACATATTACAACTTATATAAATTTATTGATGATTATTTTAGTTATGTCTATCCATATATATATATATATATATATATATATATATATATAATACAAGCCTATATAAACCCACTGCTGGATGAAAACCTTATCGAATGTAATTTGATTTTTTTAATTTTTTCCAAGATTCTTCCATTTATATACACATATACAATATATATATATATATATATATATATATATATATATATATATATATATATAATCCATCGCCAAGATATAAATTTAAAAAGTAATTTTAAAAGTAATTTTATAAAGTTAGATAAAATTTACCAAAATATGTTTTAAGTGCAAAGCGTTTACTTCGTCTAATATTTTGCATACGAGTAATATTTCAGTAATATTTATCACAGCAGTGTAAATTTATACGGAGTATATATCACTATAATATACAACATTCTACCGCATGATAAAATTTAATACTTTATTGCAAATCTGCGCGGATGATTCGTCACACTAATAAAGATTGATACAACTTTAAGCTTTTAATTAACGTCAGGTTAAATGTACCACAATAAAGTAATTTGATCAAAAAAGTTTCAACTGTCGCGAAAAAATCAAGAGGTATTCATTTTATTAACTAGTATCGTTAATTAAATACCTGGTTTCAAACAAATGTAAACAATCGAAAACTAAAATACAACGAAACGACGATTAAAAGAGTCAATAGAATTTAATTTAAAAGCCTTGTATAGATTTTCGGATAAATACAGCCACAATTAATCAAACAACGGGGAAGAAAAAATATTCACAAAATAATCAATATAATCAATTATTATATAGGAACAGCAAAATAAATACGAAGTGTATTTTTCACAATGTGTTTCAATATTTTTCAATAAACATTTCATATATATATTTTTATACACTTCCTACTATACATATATTTATATATTGGGGTGAGTGTAACGGTTTCCATGGTTTTCGCTATACAAAGGCAGGTTTTATCACTTTATTAATAATGATTTATTTAATCTAATTAGTAAACACTAATCCATTCTATGACCTTTTTCTATTCTTATAGTATCATTGAAATCTTTTCTGATGCTTCTATTATAAAAAAGGCGATTTATTTTTAAAAAAAACCTACGTAAATATATTTTTAAAGTTGAAATAGATTTGAGCATTTTTCCGATTAAATTACATTCTAAAAAATAGTACAGGTAATAAATAACCTGGTGGAAAAATGTTAAACGAATACAGCAGATACGTTTCAATACTTAAATTATACTCTTTTAAAATATTTTGCTACATCATCTTGAAAGGTTACGACCTAGTGTTATCATAATGGAATATAATGCTTTATATGATTGACCAAACATAATACTATTCATTTAAGTTGTCATCTTTAATTTATCCAATTATTGATAATACATTTCCATATTAACTAATGCAATAACTGATAGTAAATCGTAATAAATTATTCTTTTAAAATTCCATCTCACAAACTGTACTACCTCTTGAGGGTGTACACCAGGCTTAGTGTGGTATAAACATCCTCATTTGATTTTTGCAAGTCTATTTGCATGTTATGTTGCTGTCCTGGATGTATAATTTGTCATCAATTACTATTAAATCTAAAAACGTATCAATCATTTCACTAGATTCATTTTATTTTTTCTGTCAATAAATGATGTACTTATTCATTGATAATCAAAATGTAAACAGTTTTTTAAATACTAAAGTATGGTCAGTCTATCAACGTTTAGGTTCTTATTAACTTTTTTATTGAAATTATATTTGTATTTACTAAATTGTTCATAAATGCCAGAAAGTTATTCGGGCTTGATGTTGGATAAAAATCACGTTTAAATTTATCGAACTATCGTTCACATCTTGAAACTGACATAGAATTTTCATTGAATGTATCATAAATGTTTTTTGCGATATTTTAAATTCCAATTTCTTGGAAAAGAAACAAACATCTTGTAAATTATTTTTACATACATATGTATGTATGATGTTGATTATTAGTTTTGTTAGTATACAACTTACAAGATTGTAAATAATTAATTAATATTGTCCTTAATGAGAATTAATAATATTTACTTTCCAGATTAATATATTAATATATTTGTCGATATTAACATGAAATAATATTGGTTATAACATCTATTGAATACTCATCTAAAAGTTGTTAGTCAAATAATATATATATATATATATATATATATATATATATATATATATTAATAATCACATTTTTAATACACTAAGGATAATAATATTAAATTACACATAATTAATTAAATATTAAATTATTCACTAAAACTAAAAGCATCGAGATAATTTTTGTATCAATGCAATTAAATTTTTTTAAGTAAAAAATTATTAGTTAAATATTTTTTTATTCAGTTTATTAGTGTTATTATATTATAATTATTTTATTTATTTTTAAAAAAATTAAAATTGTTATAAATCATGAATTTAAATTATATTTTCTAATATTGTTTCTGTAAAAATCTCATTTTTCCACAGAATGAGATGAGACAAGTAAATCCGATATATTTTTAATTTTTTCTTATTATATAAATATTTTTTATGTATTTTTTTTAATTAAAATCAAAAATAATATGCAATATTTACTGTGTAAATAATAACAAATCGACTAATAACTGTCTTCATTTTGTATTCAGTTTTTTTTATATGTATATTAAATGATATTAAGCATAAATACTTATTTGTTCTTTTTTCTTTTTATAAATATAAACATACATACGAATACACACACACACATACATACATATATATATATATATATATATATATATATATATATATATATATATATATATATATATATATATATATATATATATATATATATATATATATATATATATATATATATATAATGTTTATAAGTCATTCGTTAATTTTTTTATGCAGACTTTATGGTAGAAATTTATAATATGTAATTGATTGAAATTAATTTAATTAAACTTAAACATAATTTGAATAATAAATTATTGACTTATTAAAAAAGAGATTTTTTTAAATTATAAAAGTAATTTTATTGTTACTGTAATTTATATTATATGTTTCGCCTTGAAATTCGTATTTTCTTAATAGAAGTTATTTGAAAAATAATTAAAATTAATGCATTATTTCCTTCTTTACTTTATTGACTTTATCTAATTACACAGTTCGAAATATATAAATAAAACATGTTAGTAACATACTATAATACTTTCTAAATAATTGAACTCAATTTAATGATAATCTGTTTACCTGCTTTCATTAATATGCAAAAACCATTATATATTTCTTCCTTAACGTTCTACATAGAATTAAATATGAGTTATGTGTATGTGTTTTATGAAAATAACCCACATTATTATTAGAATACACTTATGCAGTAACATGCTTTGAATTCTTAGTCAACAATTTAAAACGGTCATTTGACTTAAACGTATAAATTATTCAGTTTGTAAGAAGATACTCTTATTATATAGTAGCGTGAAATTGTTGAATTTTTTAGGTATAAAAATGAGTTTATAAATAAAGCATTAATAATTATTTAACAAAAAATTATTCTGAAATTTTTTTATTCATTTATATATGATAATTTATGTATATTATGAATTTATTCATTTATATATTTTTTTATAATTATTATGAAATAAATAAATATTATATTATTATTAATAATTATTCATTTAGCAGTATTAATAATTATTAATACTGCTAAATATTTGTTTACAATATTTATGAAATTAAATAAGAATTAGAATTTTTAATATAATCAAAGAATTATACACACATCTTGCAGTTTTAGTATTGTACAAAATATTTGTTCACTGAAAAAATATGTTATAATAATTTAATTACATATATATATATATATATATATATATATATATATATATAAAATATAATTTTGTAACAAATTAATTTTCAAATCAATCATTCAAAATTTCAACAATGTTAATTAGTTGACATTAATTTCTGACATAAATTTTTCGCTGTGACATTTAAATGGTTCGCATCTACTTGGTTGGTTTGAGTTAATCTGACTTGTTAACTGATAAAAGTTGACGACACCTTGAGAAATTATTAGAAAATTCCCTAAAGCGTAATGTAGAGATCGTAATGAGAATTTATTTTTATTAAAATTATCATGTAAATCAGAATGTATATATAATAGCTAGCCATATTTTTTTAAATAAGTAGGAATTATTATTTTTTTAATTTAAATAAAGATAAGGTATTTTATTATAATGAGAAAAAATATTGTAAGAAAATTAAAAAAAAGAAATTAAAGGACATTCTAACAGTAAAACCAATTATTTAGTTATTTTAACTTTTAAAATATTATTAACATAATGAATAATAATATGTATTAATATATTGATCATTTTTATATTTAATGATGCATAAAAATTATAGTTTCTAATAATATAATTTTCATGCTAATGCTTTTATCAAAATATTTTTACAATATATACATAAATGAAAATTATATATAAAATATACATGTTAAATAATGTGCAAACTTTATATATATATTTTTTTCGTTTATTGAGAATAAAAAGATTTCATTTTTAGTTTTATATTTATAAAATAAAATTGACATATTCTTGCCATTTAATTCATGTAATAAATAAAAATGCAAATTATATATAAAGTACTTATTTTAGACTATATTTTAATAATTTAAGTTTATTCTTTATATTATATTTTACAACTTGTTATAAAATAATTATTTTATATAAATAATCAATCGTTAAAAGATATATTTATTTATCTCAAATATATTTTCAATACATTTTGTTTAGAAGTAAAAAATGTAAAACGATACGAGTTTAATTAATTCCTTTGTGTGCTCAAACTATTTCGAAAATTCCTTCTACAGTTATTAATTGCTAAGCATGTGTAAATTCTCGATAAAAGCAGAATAAACTAAAATAATTTCGTTTTAAATTTATTTTAATAGATGTAATTTAATTAATACGTTTAACACAAATATCTTTATCGATAATAGTAATGTGTATTAAAAAGATTATTTATTAGATTGTAATTTAAAAATATAATGCATAGTAATTGAAAATAAGAGAATATTTAAAATAACCAATTAAATTGTTCGTTAATAAAAAAATATTTTCACAAATTTTCGGTATTTTTTTTCAAAAATTCAATTATAAATTTTGTCTAAAAAAATAAATTAATGATATTTATTAACAATAAAATGATATACATGTATTAAAATTTATTGTTTTAATATTTAAATAAAATTTTATAAGAAATATATCTTTCCATCCGATTTATCAAATATTTTAGTACCTAATTCTTAAAAAAATAACCATTACTTTTGTACTTATTAATCATAATAATCGTGGCATAATCTATCTTATAGTTGACATGTTCTGATATTTAGCTTATATTCGTATTATGCATTTTGTACTAAAATGATTTATTACTTTCAATTTTTTTCTAATTTACTAAATTTTGTATATAATATAATACCAAACAACTAGAAAACATTAGATAAATGCTTAGTATATAATGTCAACTAGATTTTACCTTTTATTGCGAAATAAAATTACGAAACAGCTGTCATTAACTTTATCGTCTAGATTGTTATCAGCGTCGTCCACACTAACACAAAACCTGTATATTCTTGTCACGTTTACATTATTACGGATCCCGTGTATGTGTACTTTTAGCTTATTTCGCATCATTGCATGTTTATTCAATTTTTATCCTAATAGGCTTAATGTGACTTTTCTTTTGTGCCATATTGAAAGAAAATGACGGTTAATTAACTCCATTACGCAACAGGTTTAAGTTTGGTAATTTATTTTATTAATTAAAGTATTTTTGTGAAATTTATTTTATATATAAATAAATATTTAAAATTAGAAATCATTTCCTAATGTGTCAAAAAATTTAAGAATATAAACATTGAGTAAAATCTATTATTATATTAACACAAGATCGTTACAAAAGAGATTATAATCTGTTGTATGATGAAATTTTCTATAGAGTAGCCCAAATAAAACTAATGGATTTAGATATATGTTTATTTACTAACTATTATTTACTAATCTTCAGTCTCATTTAGGTCACCTATACAATATATTTACACCCGTCCTATAATTTACGCGGAGTATCCGTTCCACGTGGATTTGTTTTACGCGAATGAAAATCGAGTAAATTGAGTCTGTCAGTACAATAGAAAAAATATTAGAAATAAAAGCTAGTAAAGTTGTAGAAACACATATTTATTTCTCATAGCTTAACAAAAAAATAATGACGTTTTATAAAGCAAAAGTAGATAAATTTTATTCGATGTCACTATCGCTACTGTAATTCAGAACAATCAACCTTTTATATATTTATATCGTGCTTTTACACGTTCAAATAAGAATTTGCGTCACTCTGATATATAATAAGCAATTTATTGATATAATTCAATGAAGTCGTTAAATTAAAAAAAATATTTCATTGAAAATAAATATAATATTCATTATATTTATTTTCAATTAATTTTTTTTATATTTAACAACTTCATTGAATTATATCAATAAATTGCTTATATTACCCATGTGTTCCATGACTTATGCTCGTCATTGTATATACAATATACTCGTATATAAAACCTGCTTTAAAATCAGTTTAAAGTTTGATCTAATATTCAAAGGTAATAATAGTGAATGAATGGATTTTGTATGAAA
Source organism: Neoneuromus ignobilis (assembly GCA_029203775.1). Taxonomy (NCBI): domain Eukaryota; kingdom Metazoa; phylum Arthropoda; class Insecta; order Megaloptera; family Corydalidae; genus Neoneuromus; species Neoneuromus ignobilis. The sequence continues at coordinate 23,182,512 of CP092090.1, read as the reverse complement.
GTCTTATTCAAATATTGCTCTATTTTAATCATGATTAGTTTGTTCAATGTTCGACGCTTTGTTTTAATACAATTCAGATATATGTATGTATAAAGGAATAATAGTTACTATTAATATTAAAATGTTTAGGTAAAATCTTAAAGTAATATTTTGGAAAAAAGTTTTCATATGAATTAAATATATACGAGGGTTGTTTGATAAGTCCGTGTAAAAATAAAAACTGCTTCATTTTTTTGAATAAATCGTTTTTATTTTTCAACATAGTCTCCTTTTAGGCTTATACACTTCATCCAACGCTGCTCTAGTTTGTTGATCCCTTCCGAATAATAGGATTTGTCCAAGTCTGTAAAATAGTCATTCGTTCCTGCAATCACCTCCTCGTTCGAATAAAATCTTTTTCCCGCGAGCCATTTCTTCATATTAGGGAACAAATAATAGTTCGATGGAGCCAAGTCTGGAGAATAGGGGGGATGTGAAACGATTTGGAAGCCTATTTCCATTAGTTTTGCGGCCACAACTGCTGAGGTGTGAGCTGGTGCGTTGTCGTGATGAAAGAGGACTTTTTTGTGGGCTAATCGGGGACGTTTTTCTTGCAACTCGGTTTTCAAACGATCCAATAACAATGAATAATATGCACCTGTAATGGTTTTAACCTTTTCCAAATAGTCGATAAAGATTATTCCTTGCGAATCCCAAAAGACAGTCGCCATAACCTTCCCGGCTGAAGGAATTGTCTTCGCCTTTTTCGGAGCAGATTCCCCCTTGATAACCCATTGTTTAGACTGCTCTTTGGTCTCAGGAGTGTAGTGATGTATCCATGTTTCATCTACAGTGATGAAACGACGCTTAAAGTCCTGCGGATTTCGCTGAAACAGCTGCAAACCGTTCTTGCAACACTTCACACGACCTCGTTTTTGGTCGATCGTGAGCAATCGCGGCACCCACCTGGAGGATAGCTTTTTCATGTCCAAATGTTGGTGCAAAATATTATGTACCCGTTCACACGAGATGCCTACAGCACTAGTAATCTCACGCACTTTCACTCTTCTGTCATCCATCACCATATCATGGATATTATCAATGATTTCTGGAGTGGTGACCTCAACAGGGCGTCCAGAACGTTCAGCGTCTCTTGTGCTCATATGGCCACTCCAAAAATTTTGAAACCACTTATAAACCGCACTAATCGAAGGTGCAGAGTCACCATAATGTTTATCAAGCTTCTGTTTAGTCTCCTGAGGCGTTTTGCCTTTAATGAAGTAGTGTTTAATCAACACGCGAAATTCTTTTTCGTCCATTATTTGACAATCACTCGATTTCCTTGATTCCAACGATTGTCAAACACAAAGGAATAGACCGATATGGCTGAAACTTGATGTGTGTTCTTCCAAGAGGTGCTACTAATTAAAAATAACCTCGATATACACCAGTGGTGCCATCTTTCGGAATTTACACGGACTTATCTAACAACCTCGTATATATATATATATATATATATATATATATATATATATATATATATAAAGTTATACATATGAATATGTAGTAAAATTCAATTTGATAGTAATATCAAACAATGATTATATTTGTATAATTTTTTTTCGTATTGAAATTATACTCAAGGACATAAATATGCTAAATTTTTGAACATTGATATTTTCTTAATAAATATACGTGAATCGTAAATCGTACTTATACTTTTAAATTGGGAATATAATCGATATACATTTTTATTGGAATTTCATATATTTAAGTTAAACGTGAACGCATGTAGAACCGATCATATATATATATATATATATATATATATATATATATATATATATATATATATATATATATATACGAGTATATATATATTAATATGAATGTATGTATGCATATACCAGTTCGATTTTATTTGCTAAAGCGCTGTTTTGTATTCTTGGGTTATTAATTACCAAAGCAGTCCTGAACAGTTGTAGGTTATATATGATATAATCTTTTGTTTTCAAAGCTTTAAAGTTTATGAAAAGTAATTAGAAGGGTCATTGTGAATATTTCATGCTGTAAGTTCATAAATAAAATATTCAATATTAAATATAGATTAATATGTCCGAACTTAAGCTGTTAACTAATGGTTAAATGTCGAATTAATTAAATAAATTAATAAATTGAGATAATTAATATAATCAAATGTAATTAATAATGAATTATAAATTTAAACAAAATATGTTGAATATATTCTGTTATATAACTGATGATGATTATTATTATTCATATGTTTACAATAAAATATTTTCTAACACACACACACACACACACACACATATATATATATATGTATATGTAACGCCTTTGTATAGATAAACAAAATATATAATCTTAAACAGCATTTTCTCGAGGCAGAATTTTGAGTACTATACTTTTTTCATTACTTTTTTTTATTTATTTACTTCAGTTATCTTAAAAAAACTTTTAAGACAGACGTTAAAAAGTTTCAAGACATATCGTTTTCAGCAGAAACATGTATTTTTCACAAAATTATCTCAATTCATGTTAAATTAATTAAGATATCTTTGTATTAACTTTTAAAATTAAACAGAACTTTTATAATTTCATTTTACGTAAATATATTAGTATATATATATATATATATATAACAAATTATAATGGTTTGTATTAAATGAAAAACACTGGTATGTAATATAGCATAGTAGTGAGAACGCTGATATTCTATGTTTAGTGCTATGATCAAATGCGCATTTTAGAAATTTGCGAGTGTGTTTACTTAACTTCCATATCTTTAAATAATTTTCAGCACAACCTACGGGAATATTACCATGATATATGAGTAAAGTTGACGAAATATATGACAACATAATCTCTAGTCGTAAAATAATTCCAGTCATAAAATGATCATAAATCATTAATTAAATGCTAATTTAAGTGAAAAAAATATATTTGAAATTTACATATTTAATTTTACACATTTTTATAAATAATTGATAAATTTAAAGTAATCATTAAGTATTCTGTTAGATTTTTTTTAAATTGTATATCATTATCATCTTCTTTTTTTATCTACAGCTAGATGAAGATCTCTCCTAAAACTTTTAATTAAATATATATATATATATATATATAATATCTGAAGAATTTTCTAAATATACATAATTATAAATTAAAATGAATATTGGTGATTTTTTTAGGAACAAACAACTATAAAATAAAATAATATAACTTAAGGATAGTTTAAAATTGGACAACATAATATTCACACTACATATGAATGATATAAATGTGCTAACATTTTAATTTCAATTTCACTTTATAATATTTCATGTAATAAGAAATATATTAAAATTTATGAAGAGTTAAAGCAATTAAGGGAATTTATTGCAAACCTCAACCTATTTAAATAGTCTTTAAAACCGGAAAAATTATCTAGGTTAAAAAAACTTTGATCTTTTAATTGAACTCACGCCAAGAATTTTATAAAGATGTTATTTGTTACTAGTGATATAATATATATATATATATATATATATATATATATATATATATATATGTGTGTGTGTATGTATGTATGAATGTTTTATTTAAATGTAAACATCAATACGAAGAAATTAACGTTTCTTTATAAAACAAACTTAAGCTCCCTTGAATAAATAGTTACATGTTCTTGCTTATGAATATTGATTTCTGTTTAAAAACAAAACGAAAATAAATATTCGTATTAACAAAAATTGAAAATTTTAATAATTATTAAATAATAATATATATAATATTAAATAAATAATAGATATAATATTAAATAATAATATATAATAATTCAAATATAAAAAATAATATTTAAAATACTGACACATTTGAATTTGAAATTTATAATAATTCTTTTTCATAGGAAAAAAAATAACTAAAATATTTTATCGTATATACGATTTTATATTAATTGAATGTCCAAATTAATACTCCTATGTTCACAGTTAAAATTCATACGTGTTTATAATGGAAATATCACTTTATGTTTGATAACGAGGGAAATATTTGAACAAAAATTTTTAATCAAAACATCATTAAAGCGAAATCAACTTGTAAAATATTAACTTTATATGAATAGCAAGTAAACGTTTTCATCTGGTTAATTAGTTTTGAAAATGTTATTTATTTTAACATATATATATATATATATATATATATGTATATTATGTATCAAATAATACATTAATAACGAAATTACTTTACAAATAAATATATCATATACTCGTAAGTATATTTGAAAAATGAAAATAATGAAAGATCCTGTTATATAATATCTCTTATCATTTATCACACAACACATTTTTTTCTCAAATATATAATTAATTTTTTAATTATAAAAAAAGTATTGTTTTAATTTGTAAATATTTATATAAAAAAATTCTTAAATAAAAAAAACATAAATTATAGAAAAATTTAACATTATGATAAAAAAGTGACATTTATTCTATTAGTTAAGTATTAAGATATAGATTTAACTACAATAAAAAGTAAAATATAATATAGGCTGGCTCAAATGAGACTAAAAGGTTTAAGATATACATTTTCTCCTTTACTACCATTTACTAGTTTTTAGTCTCATTTGGACTACCCTATATAATACAACATTTTTCTATAAGAAATTTATATTGCCTCTTTTATAATTCATTACTAACTTATTATACATATATATATATATATATATATATATATATATATATATATATATGTATGTATAATTGTTTACTTTATAATTTTTCTATAAGTGTTTACTTTAACCAAACACGCTAATAAAAATATAATTATCGATACTTAAATTTATAATAAATAAGAAAATTAGTACATAAAAAATAATATTTACTGAAAAGTAATTAAATACTGTAATACTATTAGGGGTTGTGAATTATTTTAATTGATGAATATTAAAAAGTATAAGAAAGTAAAGCTGATTATTTTTTATATAGATAATAATTCATAAATAAATTTATAATAGAGTTAAATTTAAAATATTGCGAATATTTATTTTGTGCACATATAATATTCGATTATTTTAAAAATTGTACTTAAGAATTTAATAATAGATTATTTATTATAAAATGTTAAAAATATAAAATGATAAAAGTAATAATATTTCAATATAATTACTGGCTTTTTCATTATATAATTATTATTAATTATTCAAAAAAAATAATATTTTAATTATTACCTAAAAAATATCTATTAATTTTTCATTAATTATTTTGTTCGAATAAACAGTCGTTACAAATTAATTCAATTAAAAAACAAACATTATTTCACTAAAGGAAGCACCATAATATATCACTGTTGTTTATTCATTGAAACACGACATTTATCAGATGTGAGCAATGCAAATAGAAATAAAAAGACTTACCGTACTGTACGAGCTTGTGACGAATGGGTCTCGAGTTCGACGACAAGTCTGAGAACTGCATCACTTTTCATCAAGCGCACGATTGTCTGATATACTTAATAGTTGTCAACAGTTATAAAATGATCTGCGAAAAAAGAATTTAATGAACTCGACAATCCGATTTTTTTCTGTAATTGTTATATCAAGCGTTATAAATGCCAATTTGAATATAATAAAATATAACTAGTTTAAAAGTACAATATAAATTATTAGATTTGTGTACTAATTATTAGATTTGTGAATCTTTATACATATATATATATATATATATATATATATATATATATATATATATATATATAAAGTTACTTTATAACATATTTTATTTGATAAATAATTACAATAAACTTATTTTAGTTTTTTATGTTTTTTTATTGAAAAACAGAATGAAATATATTTTTTAATTACTGAATTAAATATAGTCAAATAATAAATTATTTTTACTTTAAATAATTGTATATAAAAAATTGAAGTGAAGTAGATCTACAAGTCCTTTTAGAATTACCTGATATATTGGTTGTCGAAAAATCATGTCGTATCTTTGCAATAGATGATATAAATGAATGACATTTGAAAAACATAGTCAAAATACATCATGACCAATAGTTTATTTTAAAAAATATAGCAGATAAAACAATATGAAACGTAAAGGATGATAATTATTTAAAACTACGCTTAACAAAGTTTATAATTTTCACAAATATTATCCGAAATCGTAATATAAGAACAGATGATAAAACTGAATGTCCTCACTATAAACAAAAGTAATAAAGATTGTGGTTACAGTAAAGATATAATTACTTTTGTTTATATATATATATATATATATAAGAATGTGTGTATGTATGTATATAAAGTAGAATTAAGTATATGACATTTTAACTGGAATAAACTGATAACCCATACATTTAAATAACTAGCAATATAAGTCCGGTGGGGTTGGTACGGATTTAAATAGTAAGCTTTTAATAAATATGTAAAATTAGAAGCTTATTGTATTTTGTACTATCGAGTACTGAACTAAATTTGCGATATTCGAGTTGGGAACAATTTCATTTTATGAAACTACACCAAAAGTGTAATTAAATTATTTTCTTTATATCTGTGCTTTTTTTCATTAACAAGTAAAAACAGTACAACAATAATTTTTAAAATGTACTACGTGTATTCATTTTGCTACTGATATATTAAAAATAGCGAGTATTTGATTCAAGTATATTAAATAGGGGATGTTATCTAAAAAAGAATATAATTTATCAGCATTCTTTTAATTTTTAATAAAATTCTCTACAGCTGTGTCTATATTTATAGATGTGTTTATTATTAGAATTTTTATTAAAATACAGCTACCTTTCGATATTATAAATTCAAATAAACATTAACGATAAAATTTATTTTTATTTTACATTGAATTAATTATTACATTTTTCTTGTTATTTTTGAATCAATATCTTTAAAATATTTAATTACATTTATTAATATAAAAAAGAAAAAATCATTAATTTATACGATGTTTAATCCGTTTAATTGATTTTTTTATTAAGTTATTTGTAATATAAAAAAAGTATAAAATTCTATTATCCTAAAATAAATTATACGAAATAGCTATTAATTCTTTGAAACTGCATTTATTTTTCTCGGAGAACAGTATTTATTTGATTCATTTTTATAATTAAAAAATAATTAGAATTTAGTATACCTTTTGAAATTAACACACGAAAATTAATTATAAAAATAAATTCGCTTTTAAAAATTATTTTTTTCTTATTAATAATCATAAACAAGTAACAAAAATGTCAATCTCACAAATTTTTTATAAAATCTTGTTATATTACATAAAAATATGACAGTAAAAATTAATTAGTTCTTGATTATGTACGTTAATAATTAAATGTCGTCAGTAACAGAAATTCATATATATATATATATATATATATATATATATATATATATATATATATATATATATATATATATATATATATATATATATATATATATATATATATATTATAATGCTTGAAACAAGTGGTTGTAATAAAATACCTAAGAAAAATTATACGATATGATAGTGATTTATATCCAGAAATTAGATCGAGATAAAGAAAGTTCATATGTGAGTAGTAATATAGATTTAAATTGAAGAAATTCTAGAAAGAAGAGGGTATATCAAGAAAAACGTTCAAAGTAAACTGGAAGAATAACACTTGAGACATTTTTAATGAAATATCAACAAACGTTTCTTGAAATTGTTTATTACCCTAAACTATTGTAGAAATGAAATATAATACGATAATAAACAAACAAATAATAAAAACAATAAAAATAAATATAATTATTAAAAAAATATTTTAAAAGGACATATAAAATTCTAATTAACAGTGTAAAGTGTAAAATAGTTTAAAACATTTTGGGATATAAAAATGTTACAAAACAATGTTTACACTTCCATGCCGTTTCATTCTGTTCTTTATTTTTCAAACAGATCTTATATAATTTAATTAAATGCTGTTTTTGACAGTAATAGTAATATATCTTGTTAAATGTGCCTATTGTTGCGTTTCTAATAGAAAGATTTGTATTTAAGTCGAGGGTGGTATTTCTAGTATCTTATATTATTGATTTACAATATTTCAAACAAAGATTTGATTAATTTCATTCGAAATTACATAAAATTAAAATGGCATGTTTTGTAATTTTTGTTCGAATTATGATCTGATTTTTTCGATTAAAATGATTTGTGTTTGTATCATTGACAATTAAACATCTAATAAGCTTCTATTATATTTTTTTTACTGAATTCAAGAAGCTATCGCTGTCATCAATTAATCTAAAATTATTATCACTTGAATTACTACTTCTGATGCCTGATTATTCACTCTCTGGATTTTTATATTATTTTCTTAAAAAACAGAATTTGAAAAGTCTTTCGAAATTGTCTTTTTAATTCAGCTCATTTCAAAGGATATCTTTTTCTAATAATGTAACTTTCAACAGTTATAAATAACTACATAATAAAATTAACATCTGATTTTGATCAACAGTTTACTATTTTGCATATTTTAACGAATTTGACTTATTGTTTTTAATTTTGAATACAAGTATGCACTACGAGTTATATTCGTTGTACGATTTTAAAGAGTTAATATATCATAATATTAATATTAGACTGTGTAATTTCACTATTTTTGTTCATCAATTTTCCATAAAAAGTTAAACTATTCATAATATTATATAAACAAAAAGTTCTGTCACTTTTACTTTAATAATAATTTTTTTTCTAATGCATGTTACAATTAAAATGCTATTATATATAGAGAGAAAGTACTTAAGATATCAAGAGATTGATTTTAGAATCATTATTGAAGTGTATATTAAAAAAATGAAAAATGGGTCATTATTTTAAAAAATAATAAAATCTTGAGACTCTAAAGTAGTAATTTACATAAAATTATTATAATAATTTTCTTGGAAGAGTTTAAATAATTTGTTATTATTGCTCTGTGATAAATAATATTTATATTAGTAGATAAATTGTTAACATATTATACAAATTATGAATAATTAAGTTCGAATTATAATAATATGTACGTATGTAGTTAGTTTATATTATTATGTAATAAACATTAAATTATATTATGAATCAAATAGGTTGAAATTTATTCAAAATATGTATAATTAAATTCTTGATGAATTTTATTTTATTTTCAATTAAGTAATTTAATGTTATAATTGAAATTGAAACGCATTTTTGTAAATATCTGATTGCAAATTAATTATATTATATACCCATTTTAATAATCAAACATGAAAAATATTTATTTTTGAACGAACATAGTAACCATAAAAATGATAATTTTTATAAATGTAGAATTCAAAAATTTTAAAAACTGAAAAAATTACTTTTATTTCAATATGTTCTTATAGTAATATTAAATGTAAATATGAAAATAAATTATAAAAAATATAGTTTTGAATAATTTAATGATTTAATAGAAAATTTTCATATGGTTTTAAAAATCAAAGTAGAATATAAATTAGAACTGATTCTAAGAACATAGCTTCAGGTGAAGATGATTTATTTACACGTGACAATTTTTCAATATTTCTCATAGGAAATTTTAAAATGTTATCATTATAATCAGTTTACATCTTGTTTTTTCTCTTTTGTAATCTTTTTTAAAAATAATGTAAACAAAAACTATCTAATCTAAAAGTCTATAGCAAGAAGTAATTTTTTTAACGCTTTAAGAGAATAATTATCATATAAAAAGAATATCAAATAAAAGGAACTAAAATAAATTATTAACATATTTCATATCATTTTTCTACTTTCTTTATTTTTATAAAATATTTGTATTTCAATGTTAAATTATTAGCTATCATTCAAATAAAAAGAAAGATAATGTAATATAAGAACTTTTTTCCTATGACATACAATTTTAAAATTATTCTATTATTTAAAGAGAGAACGAAAAAAAGAGACACATAAGAAAATTCGTCAGAATGGATAGGAAGAGAAAGACATTAGATCGGTTAAAGTGTAAAATTTTTAAAGAAGTCTACATCCAGCATTTGATAGAGAGGTTGGTGGTAGTGATTATATATATATATATATATATATATATATATACATAAATGTATGTAAATTCATAATTACCGTATTTGCCGTATTATTAAATATTTTGTAGACATTTTCCAATATATTCGTGTATACAATACATTTAAGCTTGATATTCTCTTGAGAACAATACATGATTAAAATTAGAATGACACGTATTTACATACATGAATAAAAAACCATTGTCTATTTATTCAGAAGATTTTACATTTAATGTAAATTATGTAAATTGTTTATGTCGTTTGAGAAATGAGCGGAAATTTTATTAGGGTTAAATTTTGTTTAAATATTTTCTCACTTATCTTTACAAATGAAAATCGCACATGCTTGCTTACTTTAAATAACAAAAATGTGTCTTTTATCCATATACATATATATATATATATATATATATATATATATATATACATACACACACGCATACACCTACATGTATGAAATGTAAATAATTTGTAAATTATGTTTTCAAACATTTTTTAAAAGCAAATAACGTAAAAATATCTCTACCTGAAATAAAATAAAACTGTTTTTGGTACTGTTAAATTATTTATATTTCATTATACTCCTTTTTAAACATAAATAGACTAACATTTTATTTATAGCTTATATTGAAACAATAAATTATTTATTTTGTAAAAAAATTTATTCGATTTCTATAAATGTGATTGTAAAGCAAAACCAAATTAAAAATTATCGAATAAAATTTAAATTGTAAAATTGGTACAATGAAGTATTTTGTTTATTATGTATTTATATACAAATATGCAAAATATATATATATACATATATACATGTATGTATTTGTATACTCACAGAATTTTAGTATAAAGTTGTTCTGTATATTTTACATGTAAATTGAATAAAAAATTTACATATATGATTCTCAATATTTTTTCACGCAGTGAAAATAAATTTTTTGAATTATTTTATATCAAGAATCATTTTTTATTTTATTCAAGAAATAAATTTATAATACAAAAATATCAACAGTTAAATGAACTATAATAAATGATGAAAATTAATTTTTCTTAAATTATAATTTTTAATTGATTATTATAAATAATGAGTAATCTTTTATTTCTTATATTCTAATATATTTATTACTATTATTTCTCGTTAAAAAAAAATTCAAAAATTTTAATTCTTATTAACAAATAATGAAGTTATTAAATTAATAATGTATTTTATATGTACACGTGTACAGTGAATACAAAAGAAATTTGAAAGGAATGAAGTTGTATATATGAAGGATTGTTATGCCATGAAAGAAGTAATTTAATAAACAACATAAATTGAATTTAGATATATTACATTTTAAGTATTTTTGTACACTTATTTATTATTATGAATTTCTTTCATAAAAAGTTTGTTTTCGAAATAAATTATAAAAAATATATCTGTAGTTTCGAGATATTTACACTTTTTTTATTTTAAATTTTCAACTTGAAATTTATTTTGATAATTGTTGCAAAAAATAATATTTATTGAACTCTGGAATAGATTACATCATAGAATTTAACTATGTCAACTGCAAAGTACTCTTGAAAACTTTCATTATTCTACAATCTCATAATAATTAAAAATAACAGTAATGTATTTGCTTAAAATAATAATTTCAGTGATAAAAGTTACTATAATGAACACAAATGTAATTTTTAATGATTCTTTTCCTTACTCTATTGTTAAAAATTTTCATTGGAAATACAATAATTTCAAAATACTAAAATGAAGAATATTTTACAAACAAATTCCTTATAAGAATTGAACATATACTAAATATTTTTTTTATAATTTTCTAATTTAATTTTCATCATGAATTTTTTCTATTAAAAAAGGAACACTTATTTTTTTATTGAATTCTTCACATGATAAAATTAAAAGATTTTATTTACAAAATAAATATTCATTCAAAATTTTGTTATTTAATTTAAATATTAAGACGATTATGACTAATACATTTCTGAAACACTCTGTGTATGAGAAGAGTTAATTTTAGCTATCACTTACAGCAACCGTGTCTCATCCAAAAAGTAAAATAAGTTTAAAAATAAATTACCTATTTCAATGACAAAAAAATGTATTTAGAATAAATCACAGTTGACAAAGTATAAAAATTTTAACATGAAACTTTAATGGAATACCCAGAGGATATTTTCAAATGAAGTTTTTTTTATTAGATTTATTAGAAAATTTAAATTCAAAAATATGTTATAAAAAACTTAGATTAAAAACAAAATATATTTTACATTTATATACACAAACACACACATATATAGGGTGACTCAAATGAGACTGAAGGATAGTATAAGATAATAAATGTTAGTAAACAGATAAATGTATTTTCCAAACTTTCAATTTCATTTGGGTCTATTTCTCTCTCTCTCTCTCTCTCTCTCTATATATATATATATATATAACAATAAATAAATTATGAAAAAAACTATTAAACAAATAACAATTTTATGAGTAATATTTTGATATAGATCTGAATGAAACTAATCTAATTGATTCTTTTATTTTTAACACTAATAAAATATTGAATATATAAAAATATTTATTTAAATTTTTCTAAAAAATATATTTTCTCAAAAATAGTCTATATTTTTTATTTTAAAAGTCACTTATATAATTTTTGTACAGAATAAAGTCTTATTTATTCAGTTATTTGTGTTTATACAAAAACTACTTAATTGAAATTTAGAAAGAAAATATTTTATATATAATATTTTTTGGTATGCATAATAATAAATACTATATAGGGATAAATCCCGAAAATAAATGATATATAATAGTACTTGAAAATGTTATTTCGAAATGAAATAGTGTTTTCAATATTGCTCTTCCAATTTCTATATGACTTTCAAAGTCACACGAAGATTAAGAAAACAAATGTTGTACTAAAAACACTATTTCTTTTTTATAACCCAATAAAAATATTTTTGAACGAAATCAATATTTGTTATTTGAATACAACTGTAGTATTTAATTTTTTTCTATCATATAAAATATTTCATCGTTAACAATGATCATTTAATTTGTATTCTATTTTATTCTCTTCTGTACTTAATTTTCTAAATATAATTTTTGTCAGGAAAATAAATTAGTATCTCCTTTAATTAATAGTTTACCAAATTTTATCTATGGTTACTTTTGTGTTATGATTAATTTTATATGATACGTTGTTAAAGAACTAGTTCCTGTCCAAGAATAGAATTTTATATTTAATATTTCTTGGGATTTTCATGGGCCGATAATATTCGTATAAGAATAAAATATTTTTATTAGTCCTTAGCGAGATTGCATTGTGTAGTTTGACCAACGGAGTTTAGGATTATCTCTACGGATGCTATGTTTTATTGGTCAAGTTGATAAAACAAACGTTTTATCGAGACTACTAATCTCTTTCTATGTCTAAATATAATTTTTGTCATAATTTATTTATAAGAATTGATGAAATCATTTCTTTATTACGAATAACATTCTACATCGTTCTCGGTTTGATTTTCTTATTAATATATTTTTATGTAATAAAATAAAAATATGTTGTAATATAAAATATATATAGAAAGAACAGTCTAAAATCGGTTCTAAAAAAAATGATTCACTTTGATGATCGAAATTTAGTAAAATTTCCAAAAGTTAATCCAATTATTATTTTAATACAATAAGAACAGAAATGAAATTCTATTTTTAACTCGTCGAAGATTATTACAAGCAAAATGGTCTATTAAAACTTCAAGAAAAGTTTTTTTTATTAACACCCTGAAATGTTCAAAGAAGATTAATTTTACAAAGGAATATGGAAAATAGCTGTAATACAATTAAAGAACAAACTATGAAGCGACTAGTCTAAAATAAATTTATTTGATTCTGATAAATTATATTATTATTTAAAATAAATAAAATAAAAATAATATTTTTAGTATTTGACAAAGATAATTATACACGGAAGAAGCAGTATTATAATCTATGAATGAATTTCCTGGTATGAACTACGCTTGATTCAGTGGATTAAAGATACCATAACTCGAGTTTTTTATGTAAAATATTACAGAATATAATATTACCTTATAAGAAAAACACGAATAACGTTCTACTACGCTGTTAATTTCAGTAGAATAATGATCTTAAATACAACTTTAAAATATCAAAACAATAATTTCAGTGAAAAAATCTTTTTCATGGCATCAACGCGTAGTCACTCCATAAATCTAATAAAAAATAATGGATCAATATTAATGAAGCCAAAAGTAATAATACACAATCTAAAATAGATTAATTATCGAGAATGTGCTTATTCTATATAGATGGCATATCTTTGTTGACAAACTATTTTAGTAGAATCATAGCGAATCGCTATAAGACTATTTTAAAAATAAATAATGGATATAGAGGTCAAGTTTGTTTAAATCATATTATAGTTTATAAATATTTCATATTCCAATACAAATCTACTAATTGAGGAATGTAATTTTTGAATAATTTTCATATTAACATATTTTAATTTTCAAAAATCTTAAGTAAAGAAGGAGATGTTTTAAAAATACTTCAATAAAATATATTTCAAACCCAAGTATCTTTACGAAAACTAAACTTTTTTTGTTAATTTCATTTCATTGAAATTTTAATTCATTTTCTCCAATTTCATTTTTAAAGCGTAATTATTTCTCTCATAGAAAGAATGAAAACTATTTTTCAATTAAAATTCTTCCCGGTTAGACTCTCCATAAAAACTTTAAATATGCAAATAAAAGTTGCGAGTCTACTTTTACTTTCTAAACTCTTCCATTCAAATGATGTATAAAAAAACATGTGTTGTATTTTATTTTCTGTGTCTGAAAATGTATTGTATTTTATTTATCATATGAATTTACATATTTTTTTAAAAATATTTTTTTTATTTTTTATTGATTTCAATCTGATGTAATCTACAAATCAATTTTTGACTTTATTTGCAAATACAATCATTATTATTGTTAAAAATAAATTAAAAATACCGAAATATACCAATAACTACATTAAATAAATTTGTTTTTGTCTTAATTTATTGTCTTGTCTATTTTTTGATCATTTCTATATATATATATATATATATATATATATATATATATATATATATATATATATATATGCAAACAAACTTTCCATATAACAAAATCAAAAAAGTCAATAATTAAACATTAGTAAATAATATCATGCTTTTAAATTTGCTAAGTAATTCGGAAAAAGCTCTATTTGATTTAATCACTTCATTTAAGTACGAAACGATTTCTTCCTGTCTTATAAAATCAGTTAAGAGGTTTTAATTAAATGTGACTTTGATTAATTCACTTATATTAATTTTTGAACATTAGTTATTTGTTTGAAATAACAGAATGACTTTTTATTGATTGAAATTCATTAGCTTTTTTTAATTCCATTATATAGGATGGCTCAATATAATGGAACCCTAATATAATTCAATTCAACAGAAAATAATAAAATTATTTTCTATTGGATTGAAAAAGTTTTAATTTATTATATTTTATTGCATAATATTTTCTTAATATATTTTAATTGTTTAACATATATTATGTTAATAACTTGAGCATAAAATTATATATATATATATATATATATATATATATATATACGAGTAATTGTATAGATATTCGTATTTAAATATTGATTACTAAAATTTTTAAACTGCATTAAAAGAAAATTACGAAAGTACGTTGAATGTACTATTCCGTTTGAGTGTGTATGGAAGGAATGAGACTCGTTAAGTGATTTCTGAGTGCATATGAGGTTTTGAAACTCAATAAATCAGATCGTTTATTTAAGGAAGCGGAACATCAGCGCATTTTTTTCAAAACGTTCGAACTGTATAACTCTCGAATGCTGACTTGCAATGCTTTGAACTAGATGTTCATCAGTTATGTACATACCATGAATAATTTAATATTATTATTGTTAGAATCGTTATTGCATGTTTATATCTTTCGTATATAGAAATCATAATTACATGTCTATCTATATATAATTCTATCAAAATTAAACTTTCATAGAAATGATTAACAAATGTTAATAACTATGAAATATTGAATACTTTTTATGAGTTTCTGTAAATGTTTTATTCATTAAATATTATTAATTATTATATTATGCAATCAAATTACTGATTTTAAAAGTGAAAATTAATACCTTATATTTTATAAAAAAATATAATTATTTAAACTTCTTTTCTTTTAACACATAATATAAATAAATATTTCTTATAAACTTGTTATATTTTTAGAATTAATAATTGTCTTAAATATGATACTTTAATTACATTTATATTATTTTGCAATTTTTTTATAGAAATATTTGAAAATAATTAACATTTATAATCATTAAATTACTTCATATAATCTCCTGTAATCGTCGAATTTTCTTTATCTTTCAGATAAAAATTATTATTTTTAAACTTTAGAATTAATTGAGGTTTTAAATTTATTGCTATAGAGTCAAACCGTGAGTTTAATTAATAATTCTGAGAGATTTTGTTGCGGTTTCATGTCAATTAAATAACATTAGCATACAGTAATGAGTATTTCTATTTTAAGATATTTCTATTTTAATTATTATATTTCTATAATTTTTATATTTCTTTAATAATATTTCTATTTTCAGATATTTTTATTTTTAAATAAATTAAGAATATGTTTTTCAATATCAACGATATCTCATGAATTAATTTTTATTTAGATTTACTAAGATTGATGAACAAATAACCGAAATGATCATCATCATAATATTTAATGCCGTTTTAATTTCAATTACATATAGATATTTTTTGTACTACTGATAATTTTGTTAAATAGTTATAATTTTTTTTATCTTTAAATTTTATTTGAAATCTTCTGTTCAATACATAAAAATAAATAAGTAATTAACAATAATTTACATAAAAATGTTTAAAATATTTCACTCCGTTTTTTTATTTATTTAAAATTTAGTAGTTTAATAAAGAAAATTTAATTGATTAATTTTTAACACAGTTGATATTATCTATTAATGTAATAATTACATGTCTATCTGTTTAAGTACAGTAACTTTTTTTAGTATCACTAATTATAAATAATACTAATTTTGATAAATCAGTTTTGTAGTTAAATTTCTAAAGTACGAAAAATAAACCTAAAGTGAAAGATTTAATACTGATTGATCCGTCTTTATTGTGACAAAGAACATCTTTTTCCTCATTTCGATTAAAACCTTTAATGTTATCATGCTTATAAAACGTTTTATATAAATTGTCTTTTAGTATACATTACGTATATATCATCATCCTTTACGAGAATGTCCATTAAACCTTAAATAAATATTTAATATCGCTTTGTGCTTTTTATTGAGGAGAAAAGTTAGTCTATTCAATCGTTACATCGCGAATTCATTCGATTCACAATCGAGATAGCAATCTGATAAAATACATTTCATATAAATTGCTTTTAGATTTATTTTTCTAAAATTTGATTGAGTTCAAATATTGGAATAGAAATTAATTGCCTGTAAAACTAAGGCTTATGTTTTGAGTTTGTTGTGGTAAATCAAAATAATTAAGGAATGCATTGATTTACAAGCGGATGAAGTCTAATAAACTTGGCACTAGTGAATTTATTTCATGGAAAGCAATAAATTTGGGGTTAAGTTTGCGTACTGACAATCCCAACATGTTTCATTTAATTTAACTTTATGTATAGAATATTGGAAGTACTTATTTGGATTTCAGTTTACTCATTTTTTTAATTTCAATTTTAATACAATAAAGTTTAATTATATTTATTAATTTAATTATATATATATATATATATATATATACTGATTTAATTCTATTTTTCAATACAAAATTATTAATAATATATTTTTTTCTATTTTTGTACTAACAAAATTAAAAAAGAGAATTGATATATATATATATATATATATATATATATATATATATATATATATATTGATTGAAAAAGAAATTTCACTTACAATCAATATTATTTATATTTAATGAATTATTGTTGTTATAAAAATATTTTTTAGTATGTTTTTATTATATAAAAATTTAATTAAAAGGAGATAATAAAACAATTATGTGATATATTATTAAAATAAAATTCTAATGAAAATTATAAATGTTTAATATATTAAATAAATAATATATAAATATAAAAATATATTTTTAAATAACTATTTAACGATAAATAAAATTTATTTTTATTTCTTTTAAGTTCAATTAAACTCGTATTATAGTCAATTTACCTACATTTATTTATACTTTTAAATTATATAAAGAATAAATATTTATTTTTTATTAACAATTATAAATAGAAATGTTATATTACATTTCCTTTGATCTATTAATTAAATCATTTTTTATGAAAATAATTCATTATATTTTATTAATCTTAAACCATAATATAATAAAATATCAATTTTATCTTTTAGTAATGTGTATATTTCATAAAAAATGTATACATGTATATTCATTAATTTATTTGATAAATGAATGTATAAAAAATGTTTGATCTTATTTAAAATAAATACCCTGTATTTAATTTGTATAAAGTAAATACTGAATATTTGTCAATTTATTCCATTTTATATTTAATAATTTTATTAAATATATTTTTATAAAAGATAATTTGGTGTACATTAATACTGAGTTAACTTTATTTTAAGTTGAATCACAAAAAATAGTCTACTTCATTACAGTTATAATAAAATATTAATTAATATTTTTAAATTTTCATTTATACTTAACATATTTTTAAGAACAATATTTTTTTTCACTCAAAATCTGTATTTGTTATAAGATAAATACATCTTTCACATGAATTATTAAAATTCAAATGATAGACATAAATAAAATTTTTGGTTGAATTTTATTTCTGTCGAATTTATATGAAAGAAATTAAAATATCATTTAAGACTTGTTTTTATAGCATAAATATTTAATTTTTTTAATGAAATTTCTTGATTAAGAGATTAAAGACTTTTATGTTAGGCAGAGTAATTATTAATTTATTTATTTGCTTAAAAAGTCTTTAAAGTCTTTAAAATTTATTTAAAAAATGTTATACTCTATATTTAACTTATTATATTTATTATATAATTAATTTTAAAATAATTATTTTTTTAAAATCGTATTTTAGTTTAAAATTTTCGGGATTGTTTTATTTTAAAATCATTTTTTGATAAACTTTTACAAAATGTACTAAAGTAGTGATTTTTAGATATTTAAAGATTCAATTTTTGTGATTTAATATGAATCTAAAACTACAAAATTTTACAAAAACTATAAAACTAAACCAAGTTAAAACTTTTGATTCAATATAAAAATAAGATTTAAAAAACATCTTTCGTGTTTGATACGCTTTTGATCATTCCTGTTTTCTATCGAATTCATATAAATACTATATTGAACAAATAACATGTACGAAACTACAGTGACGTATTGTATTACAAACTATAAGAAAATCTCCGTCAAAGCTTTTTGTGGCGTATATTGGTAAACTTGCATTGTTAGCAATAGGGGATTCATAATTGCACTCACATACAAGGAAACGCTGACTTTACAACAACGTTATTGGATCTACCATTAATTGAAAGATTTACTGTGCCTTACTTGAAATAAAGTTCGTGGATATTAATTGGTAGAATGTGTTATGTCAAAATTGAATTTATGGTACTACATCACATGCATATATAAATTTAACGAAGATATTCATTTAGTCTATTTAAAAATTTAAGAAATAATAAATCGAAAAAAATAATTTTATATATATATATATATATATATATATATATATATATATATAAAGTTATTTCATTTTTGCTACACACACATACCCACATATATATATATATATATATATATATATATATATATATATATATATATATATATATATATATATATATATATATATATATATATATATATATAATAGCCCAAATGAGACTGAAGGTAAGTAAAGAATAGTAAATGACAGTAAGCAATAAATGTATATCTAAACTTTTTAGTAACATATGGGCCACTCTATATATGCTATTCCTATTTAAGATTATTACGATTTATAAGTAAAATTATATGTCTATAGTAGCATTTATATTATTATTTATTTTAATATTGAAATATTGTTACTGTCCCATTTTATTGCAGTCATTTTCCCTTAGAATGTTCTTTCCACGTACCTTATTTTATTTATATAATATTTGATGTAAGCTTTATATATATATATATATATATATATATATATATATATATACATACATACATACATATACAAACACATACATACAAATGCACAGACAAGTTTATGATATTATAAAATATTTTATGTTATACTGAAAAATGTTATGTTACGTTTTTTCTATAAAATTACATAAATTTGTATGTTCTACTTTCGGTTTAAAAATTTAAGAAAAAATTACATTAATAGAACTTTTATTGATATTCATTTATTATTTCTTATAAAATAAATATTATATATATACATATAATATATATAATTAATAATCGATTTTTTCTTTTTTTTAATTTTTGTTGGAATTAAAAAAAATGTTCTCGTCAAGAAAATATTTACAAATATATTAGAATTCCTGTTCGGAATTTTATAATCATATCAAATAAATAAGTTTCATGTCAATGAAAACTTGTCAAAAAATTGTTGTAACGTGGGATTCATATTTTATTACAAGAGCATGTTATATAGAATGTATGAAAAGTTACAGTTTTAGTATTGAATAAACATTTCGAATTTGACAGTAAAATGTCAAAGTAAAAAGTTTTAGTCCGGAAAAATTATATTACTTCAATTTATTTATTAATATATTTAGCAATTCTGTTCTTTCCAAACAAATAATTTATCATTCCATACTTTATAGAAATAAATAAATTCAAATTATTATTTTTTAATTAAAAAAATATTATAAATCTAAAAGATTTTAATATAAATATAAATCTTTATTACATTTTTACAATTTTTGTCTAAAAATATTAATATATACATTAAAATCATAGAAATCTTTCGAAGAAATCGAAAATTCTCATAATAAATTCGTTTTTAATTAAGAATACTTTAAATGTCATTCTACTTTTTAATAAACGTTTTATTCAATTTTATATTAAAAAAACAATTTCATGTAAAGAATTTGTATTCAGAAATATCCGTATTGCAGTTACGTGTAGGATTCGTACTTTATTATAAAAACACGTGATGTTGAACGTACATCAAGAAAAAACTGCACGTTTCATATTGAATAGACATATCGAATTTACTCTAGGTCTTGGCGAATTCAAATAATTTAGTTGGGAAAGACGTAGTTTCAGTTTGTCTATTTAAATCTATAAAAAAAATACTTCTAAGATATTTAATTTAAAAATATTTTTTCCAATCACTATATCATGTACTGAGAATTAAAAAAGAAAATAATAAATAAATATTAGGTAAAAAATGAACACAGAATGACGAGAACTAAATTAATTCAGATATTACGTCTCATCGTTATTGTATTCCTGAATAAAAAAAAACAGTAATGAATTTTTTTGATCGGAACAATCGCAATAAGAACAATTGTGCTGAGATTTATTTTCAGAGAATGATTATTTTTGATTTTATTCCTCGAAATAAGATTATTTCCAACTAAAATCATTTTAAATGAGAAACTGAAAAAAAATTAAAATTAAAATATCTTTTAAAGTATTATATATGTTTGTGATTAAACATTTTTATTAAAAAATATTACCTGTTCGTTGACAAAGAAAACATTGAGGTATTTGATAAATAGTTAATGTATAAAATTAAATTATATTTAATTCTGATAAAAATGAAATTAATTAAAATAATAATTTTTACAACAAGAAACTCGTATTCGTAATATATAATTTATATCAAATAAAAAGTTAATATATTATTCTGTCTTATTAATTTTTTTTCATTGAATAATTAATTATTTGTGGAA
This sequence comes from Neoneuromus ignobilis, assembly GCA_029203775.1. Classification (NCBI taxonomy): domain Eukaryota; kingdom Metazoa; phylum Arthropoda; class Insecta; order Megaloptera; family Corydalidae; genus Neoneuromus; species Neoneuromus ignobilis. The sequence goes on along the minus strand of CP092090.1, from coordinate 23,160,481 downwards.
AATATTGTAGTATTTTATATGAAAAATAAATAACCTTGTTATAAATTTATCACAAATATTATATTATAAAATATTATATTATATTATAAAAAATATTTCTTATTCAAATAAATAATTAAAATACTGCGAAATTTCTAAAAAAATATCCGAGGCTAGTAATTGGAAGAGGATTTTAATATCAAGTTTGTTTCTTAGAAAAAGGATGTTTTTTTAAAATAAAAAAAATTGTTCAGTGAAGTAGAGAAAATTTAAAAAATAAGATTGTAAAAGACAAATAAACCTAATATGAAGTTAAAAATGAAATTGTTTAATTTACTTTATAATGTTTTGATTTAATTTCAATAATTTATACTGAATTTTAATATTATAATAGTTAAGAAATTTTATGATTGAATTTTATGCAATAACTGAAAAATTTCTGAATTTACTTAAAATTACTATTATTGAGTAATTGATTTTTTATTATAAATATTTTTTTAAATATATTTTATTTCAAGAAATATACATATAAGCATGTTTATCTTTTAAAGCATAACAAAAAGTTACTTTTAGTGATAATATCAAAAAAATTGTTATAACTTTTAATATGTTCAATATTATACAATGGATTATTTTTATTTTTAACTGAGCTTAGAAATTAGAATGATCAAAAGATAATTATATGAGTAGAAAAGGTGATTAAGAACTTTGTTACCTTAAATATCAATCTAAAGCGAACAAAAGATTTATAAATAGAGTACCTGAATGATCAATTACCTTTATAATTCAGTATGCAATCACTTGGAGTTCTTTTTAAAAAAGGATTTAATACTTTCAAGTAATAATTTTTACTGATTATTATGTTATGGAAAATTATGTTTTTGTTATGAACTTGTTTTCTCAAAAATAATTAAATCAGCTCGAAAAAGTTTACAATACACTTTGTATAAAATTTTGACGTTGAATCAACTTTTATTAGAACAATAATGTGAAGCCTAGATTTGTGTTTTATTAAAAAGAAACTATACACATAATTCTTTTTAATAAAACACAGATTTATATGTTACATTTGGATGACCTATATATACGATTTATTTTTTGCGACAACATAAAAAAAGCATAAAAATAATTTTATTTTCCTAAATTAGTAAACATTTATTTATTATTCAAAATGAAAATTCAGTTCAAAGAAATTTATTTTAAAAATATTGAAGAAAAAAACTTTTTTTTGAAATAAACTTAAGTTTATCTGTGTATAAAAAGAAATAGAAACTATTATAAAAATATAAAAACTATTATAATTTTTATATTAAAATTATTTTAAATAATCAATGCAAATTTAATTACACTTTACATTCATATCATGACCAACAAACTACTGAATTGTTAAACTAAGTAAATAAATACGTAGCAAAACAAAGGATTTTGTAAAAACAGAAATTAATGTGTTAGATGTAAATTGAAAATTTGTATTTACATGCCCTAAAATAGGGGTTGGTATTAATTACATCAGAATAATTATTGAGAACATTGAAAGGACTGAAAATGCAGGAATATTTGTGTTCAAATATACATACATACATACGTATGTTTGTGTATATGTATATGTATGTAGATATATATGTATATATATATATATATATATATATATATATATATATATATATATATATATATTAATACAAACATATGCTTTAAAAGAATATATTATGCAATAAATAATATTTCGAAAATAAATTAGTTGCGTTATTTTAAAACATAAACTATGTATTATCTATTTGATTTGCATATATTTGCAAATAAAATTAACAAAATTATGTAAATATGAATATATTTTGTTTCCAAATTGCTTTTAAGTGGTTTCATAAAATATTATCTATAAAATTAAAAATATATACCAGGTAAAATGAACAAATGTATTTGTTTTAGTTACAATATATTAAAAAATATATATTTGTTTGAAATTTATTTACATTAAGAGATAAAGTTTTCTTATTATATAAATACATTTTTATTTTTTTAATTATATTAAAATTTACAAAAATTCTCAAGTATTTTTATATTACAAAATATTGATCTTAATCAATATATATTACGATATTACTTTTTTTAGCAAATTTTTTTTTATATATCTGTTATATAAATTTTCTTAATGTTTAAATTTTATTTAAACATTCATTAAATATATTATTTATCAGTTTTAAATATTTTAACCGTAATTTATTTGTATTCAATGTTTTAATTTTAAAAATATTTCATTATGTGTTTTGTAATGAATGAACAATTTTACATTTTTTTGGAATATTATTATAAACTGAATGTGAATTCTTTATTTAATTTTGATTTTTTTTGTTTCGAACAAGAAACATTTTTAGTTTTTTGTTTAACTATGATTTTTTTACATGATAATTTATTAATTTTGTTGGATATATATATATATATATATATATATATATATATATATATATATTCCTCCGCACACATGTGCTTTATAATTATATTTTAAATAAAAAATTGTTGTATATTTGATATTATCAAATTTATATTTCCTTATATTCAATAAGTTTGTCTAGATACACATATTTGCTTTGTACGTTGCATAGAAAATAATATTAATGAATGGAAACAAGTTTCTAATTCAGACAACTTTTGAAAAGAATATTAGTGGTATAAATGTCAATAGATGTTTGTGTACTAAGCCCGAGATCCATTGTCGTTGACACTTTGATTTTAGTGGCTCGATAAGAAAACACGATATCTTCACATATGGAGCTTTGCAGTTCAGTAACTTTACATTTTTTTGAAGTTGAAAGTAAGTTCAGACAATTCTTTGACAAAGTATAAATCACAAATCCGTGTAACCAAACTTGTCTCGTCTGAAGTTTTTTTCTTGAACTACAGTGAAATAGACTTTTATGTAAAATGTAATTATGAATTATTAATCGAATTAAATGCAATCGAAAGAAATAAACTAAAAAGTCTATCAATTAGTTATTTTATTAAAATTTTATATTTTGATTTCTATTGAAGTTATGAAATAAAAATTAAAGCGACAATGAATCAATTATTGAGTTTTTTTCTTTTAAGTCAATTTTAATTTCTATGTACATATTTAATAAATATAATGAAAATTGTAATAATTTTCAAAATTCAAAGGTAAAAAATAAGAGAACGAGTTAGAGAAATTTATATATCTTACTACATACATATATATATATATATATAAAGATACGAAAGGAAAACTAAAAAAATATTTTTTTATTTAAACGTTTTTCATAAATATGTGTTCAGAAATTAGATGTTTTTTTACAAGAAGTATTTAATTATATATATTAATTGCCTCTATTCTGCGAGGAAAAATATTTCAATGGAATATAGGTTAATGGGGTAATTATATTTATTGGTGGTTAACGAACACAGTAGGGTTCTATTGAACTCATATTGACAACAAAAATGTCATTTGATTAAATAAAAAATGTGATCTCTGATTAATTATAATCTACAGAGTAACGATTGCGTAAAATAGAAGATTTTATCTCTGTTAAGAAAGAAATATATCATTTAAGAAAATGTATTAGTTTTATCAAATTATTTGCTTTCGTAATTGAAGATTTTATTAAAGTAGTTAACTATTTTTTAACTTTAATAGTTTATTAATAATCATCAAATTACTGTCTAAATATATATAAAAAAATAAATTAAATATTAAAGATTAAACGACTGAACAGCTGACTTTTCTACACATTAAAAAAGTTTTTTTTTTAATTATTTAGCAACTGAGGGATTTTTTTAATTATAGAGTTATATATGTTTATATATATATATATATATATATATATATATATATATATATATATGTATGTATTTATGCATGTACTTTTCAAATTTGTTTTTAATATAATCTGCTTTTTATAATTAAACGAATGGTAATTACTTTTTTGTTTAATTATAATTTTGTATAATTTTAAATAGTTTGCAGATATTAATAAATGCTGAATTATTTTTTACTCAAATAATTTTTTTTAAATTAAATTTTTGTGTTTAATTTAAAGATTTTAATAAATACAGTAAATGAAAAATGTAATATGAAACCTGTATATTTTGGGTTAAAAATGCTATTGTTGTAGAATGTAAATTATTTAAATAAATTGAATCATTTGGTTATATATATATATATATATATATATATATATATATATATATATATATATTTTTACTAATGAATATTTTATATATCTAATAGTAAGTATTTATGTAATTTGATTTTAATGATTTCTATTTAGTAGAAATTTTATTAAATCTCTTTATTTGTTGCTATAAATAATTTTGTAATGGAAAATTGAAAAAGATTATATTAATTTTTTGGTTATAATTAATACCCAGTATATTTTTAATTAATAACAACGATCGTTATCTTTACATATAACTGTCATTTCAATAAAATCGAAATTTTGACATTGACGAAACATCATAAGCCCTAATTAAATTTAATATAACTTCCAAATTGATTGACTGAAAATTGATATGGATAATGTACATTTCGCGTGTACAATCATTAAATTCATCATTAATCGATTTACATTAACTAGCTGGGCAACAAGTTTACAAAATTGGTGAACTTTATGTGTCAATATAAATTTTCAAATCGAGCATGTTTAGTAAGTTATTGTTTATCACTTAACTAATTACTTAAATGAAAGGTATAATATATATATTTTGCTTTATATAAATTATTTTCGTATTAATTTTTAAATATTTTATTATATTATTTTGCGTTATATAGATTATATAAAAGAAAAATATATTTAGAAAATAAATTAAAAACATTAAGAAACACTTCAAAAAATGTTTGATAAACAGAGATTTTCAGTGATTTTATTTTTAAACTACATTCGAAATGTAGTATTTATCGTACACTGATTTATTTGTTGATTACTAACCACATAAAACGCACGTGCGTTTCTTGATAAAATGTGAATAGTACGCTAGCGAGTGAAAGATCTGAAGTTGTAAATTAAATTCCGTACATTATTTATTAGCAATTTTAAACATTTCTCATGTTGAATATTTTAAAACGTAATTATCAAATATACGACATTTTCATATTCGTTAAATCATGTAGAAAATTAATATTTTACAATATATCTTATTTCAGTAATTTTAATGTTCCATAAATTTATAGATACAAAATATTAAAAAAATAACTGTTATATAAATTGGTGTACTCTTTAATATTTTATGTGTTTACATACATTCCAGTTGACTAAATTTTATTTTTAATAACATGTTTAAATTTTTAAAAAATATATGTTTTCGCTACTTCCTGTTGTAATAGTAATCATGTTTTTTCGTAAAATGTTTTTTTTTAGAATTAATGATTTTTATTGAGTAACTTTCATTCATATTTATTTATTATTAATTTCTTTGCTTTGATAAGTTGAAATAAAATTATGGCGTTTTAAACCTAAATAGCTGTTTTTTAAATTAAATTGTTATTAGTATATAATTTAAATGTTTCATTGCATTATTATTTTTATTAATTAACTATTGTAAAATACTGAATATTACAAAAGGTTAAAATCAATCCTGCTGATTAATTTAGTATTTTTTATATTCCAATAAATAAAATATGCCACTGAAACTCCATTATTTTATATTTATTAAATATTTTGTATATTTGAAATCAATGACATATCCTTTAAAACATTTTAATATAATAGAATGCCCATATATGTGATTTTACAACTTTATGATTCTGTCTAAGTATTTAGGTTTTATCTGACAACTAAGATAAATGTATCTTTATAAGCAGTTAGTATCTAGATGTTTGCATAGTTTAGTGAATTAACTGTTCTTATGAACTGAAAAGTGGATATTGAATTTTATTTCGGTGAAACATCTTTTTTAGTTTTTTAAATGTATTTTTGGTTAATATATATATGTTGTGTATACAGATAAATAAAACTAAAAATTCATTTAAAAACTAAAAAAGATCTGAAAAATATTTTGTTGAAATAAAGTTCGATATCCGATTTTATATATATATATATATATATATATATATATATATATATATATATACGAGGGTCGTTTGATAAGTATGGTAAATTTATTTATTGTTTAAATTAATGAATTGATTAATTTAATTAAATTTTTCAATTGAGTTTTTCTTACTTTTTACCATACTTATCAAACGACCTCGTATATATATATATATATATATGTGTGTGTGTGCGCTGGTATGAAACGATCTATGCTTTTAAAGTGGAAAATTTTTGCTTCGCAAAACAACTTCAAATTCAAAAAACTTCTTATTTACATTTAAAATGGGCTTCTACTTATATTAATCTTAACAGTTAATAAATAATACAACATTTATAAAATACGAAATTTTTACGTTTATATGAGATAATATTACAATTATTCTCCAACAATTAATCACGGACAAAATTAATCGCCTGCATAAATAATCTTGCTTCACTAATTTGCTATTATTTTGTTAGGAAACAAATACTTTTTATTGTACATTCTGTGAATTACAAGATTTAAAACATTTAAAAATCAAAAATTGAAATTATGTATTAATTCACATAAATATTCAGTTGTGTTCAATTCACCATACTTATTCAGTATTGATTGAATACGAGTTGTACAGTTTTTACACTTTTTATTTCCAGCTGGTGGTTGTTGACTAACCAAATAAAAAATATAAAATGTCATAAAAAGACACATGCAGATAGTAACAATAGAGACATCAAAAAATTTGTCTTCGTAGAATAGAAGAGATAGATATTATTTGCTAGGAGTGGAAAGTTTTGGAAGAGGTTTTTATTTAATTATAGTTAGTAGCTGATGATGATTTATATATATATATATATATATATATATATATATATATATATATATAAGGAGAGAGAAAGATTTATGTCATTGAACGTATGATATATATATATATATATATATATATATATATATATATATATATATATAATAAAAAACATACTAAAAAATTGTCACTTCATATGACAGACATATGATAAGAGGTTTCATTCAGTAAATGGCTGTAACGAGTCAGTCTGTATAATAATCAACCCCTCGTTGTATATTTTAATCCTTCAGTGTATAAACTTTTATACAGTCCTTTGCCATTATTTTTCATTACCTGACCGCGTTTTTCGTACTTTCGTTTGTAATGCCATATCCGTAAAATTAACAGTTCACACAAACGACTACGAACTACGTTATTCCCATATATTTGCAGTGGTATATAAAGTACACTTGAGTTCTAACCGACTGATTTGTATAATCTATTAGAATCAAATATGGTTTGACGGTACAAACACGAGTGTAGATAAAAATATAGTACGAAAAATGGGACACGTTTATTTAACATGATGGATATTATTCGTACTGTAGATGTTTTTATAACCGACTTTGTGTTTTTTGTAGAAACAATACGTGTATCTATAAAAGAGTAAGTAATAAAAATAAAAAGGAAATTAATGTTCATAATTTAATTATAATTTTATATGTTTAATGATGTTAAATAAAACTTTCTGTTATATTTTATTAAAATTAAATTAATTATCTTGTTTAAAATATAAAAGTGAAATATGGAAAAATTAAGTTCAGAAACACTTTTAAACAACTAACTGTGAATGCTTTATGTATATGAAATTAGTTTTTGTTGTTTTTGAATGTTTTTACTATGTTTTTATAAAATTTATTTAAATATAAACTTGAAATTTTATCTTTTTTCACCAATTAAATTTTTACGAACTTAAAAATATTTTACTGCAAGAAATATTGATTACATAAAATACTTATTTGAATAAGGTATTAATATTATTTACGAGAGTGTCTAGTATACGGCCAATAAAATATCGAATATAATTGATTAAATTTACAGAAAATATTTTCGAATTAAATAAAATACATTTTTCAATATTATTTCTATAATTTATTTCACATTAAGCGTTTGTCTAAAAATGTTATATTAATTAATATTTATTTTATACTATTTTATTTAAATGAATCTATATTAATTTACATATAACCATTCAACACTAACATTAATACAGGTAGTAAAAAAAATTATTATATATTTTTAAACTGAAATCATTTGAAAAATGAAATATACATAATATATTTTAACGCAATTATTTTCAGTAAAAAGAACAAGTACTTTAAAATAAAAGAAATATATTTAAAAGTAAATATTAGATTTGAAGATGAATATTAGTTTAAATTGAAATAAGATGTGTCAATTATGTTAAAAAAGTATTTTAACAGATTTACTGTATACAGATTTGATTCAATAAATCGTACTTAAAATTCCATATGGCAAAGAACGTGATTAGCATAAGAGAGTTAAACTGGAGAAAATCGATGGGTTTGTCTTGATATACAGATTTTGTACAACGACCGTTTCAGTGTTACGTAAAAGAGATATATTACTATTTTACGTATTTTGAATATTCGTTCAACTAGATTGAAAGTGAAATTCAATTTGGGTGTTAAATGATATTTATGTTCTTTTTAAAGATAAACTTTGATTACCGATAAACTTTAAATATATATTTAAATAAAACACGTGTGCAGCATATATATAATTAGAGAGAGAATTGATCATCGATTAAAACTTGAAAATATCACTTTTATTGGTATGGAATTAATGAATATTAATGAACTAAATGAAAAAATGTGGAATTAATATTATATTTTCACACAAAAGCTTTATACAATTTATTTGAAAAATTACGTACTTTCCGTAAATGGATTTACATTGTATCAAATACGAATTTGTATTTTCAATACGAAAGGATTAAATATAACTGATAAAAAATGATAGATAATATTTACAATAAAATTTTATTATTGAACGGTATCAGTTATCGTAATCTACGATATTGATAAAAGAAGTGAAAATTTATTATATACAATGAAATTGTATTATCTGTCAGAAAATATTATTTTGTTTTGTATGTGTAAAAATTATTAATGGCATTGCTATTTTTTATTTCTAATGTGTAAGGAAATGCTTTAAATCATACTTACTATCGACACTGAATTATTACATGGGGACAAATATTAATGGTAATGGAGTAAAGAAGTAAATTATTATTGAGTACGAAATATATTTCTATAGTAATAAATTGTATATGATTTATTAATGGGGTTGAGATAATTTTAATATTAGTTTATTATGTATATGTATATATATATATATATATATATAAGTACCTGTAATTAAGCAAATACCTATTTATTATTTTTATTTATAATTTATAACAAAATATTAAAAAATTTTTTTGATCGTTAGATCAAATATCTCTTATGTTAAAAATTATGTGCTTTTGTAAAATTCTTCATATTTTAATAGCTACTATACTAAAATTATTTTTATTTTGATTGTTATCAAATTTATTTATTTAAGACGTAATTTACAAAAAAACAGGTATATTATATTAATATATATATATATATATATATATATATATATATGTATGTATGTATGTATATGTATATAATGGATTTTTCAATAAAAATGTCAGAACTTTGACAGCTGATGATAGCTATGTTTGATTTTTTAAGTTCATTTTGATATTTCAAATGAGTAAAGTTTGAAAAATTATCATGGAACGTTTAACACTTTAATAACACTTAGAAATTATAAAAACTTCAATAAACTTACTGAAACAACATTTTAAAGAGGCCATTATTTCACAAAATAGGCCCATCAATTGATTAAGATCATATGATCTAACTACATTGGATTATTTTCTATTTGGTTATGTGAAATCATTGGTTTATGCTGATAAACCACAAATAACAGAAATATTAACAAAAAAACATTGAACTTGTAATTCATCAAAATGGACCACAATTATGTAAAATAGTGATTAAAAGTTGAACTAAACAAATGCACTATGTCAGTCGAAGTCGTGGTGGTCATATGAGTGAAATTGTGTTCAGTCATTAATGCCATAGAATATGCTTAAAAATAAAAATAATTAATTAATCACATTCTTTTTGATTTATTTCTATACAAACTTCTGAAGCGGTTATTGGAAAACCCTACATATATATATATATATATATATATATATATATATATATATATATTCCATGTCCTTTTCTGTAGTTAAAAGTTCATTTGTGTTGATAATATACAATAGTGTGAATAATTATTCTTCGTTATTTATGATAATTAAGATATCACAAAACGTTTTTTTAAGTATATATTCATAAAAATTTTGCTGTTAAATTGATGGTATCATCATTGAAGTTTGTATAATTACAATAACAAATAGTGAATAATATAAAATTTTTGAACTTTTAAATAAAATCTTATATTGACGTAATTATTTCTTCATAAAGTCATTTTTGTATAAGATGGCCCAAATAAAACTGAAGGGTTTAGAAATATATTTACTTAGTTACTATCATTTACCATTCTTTATTATATTTCAGTTTCATTTGGGTTATTTATATTATTTGGTACGACTGATCGTAATCTTTAGCGCATTGCCTTCCGAGTGAAATTTTTATATCTGTCTCGTACGTCAGAGTAAAATGTGTACTATTAATGATAAAATTTTACATAATATAATTAAATTGTGCTATATTACTTTACGTAATATTTTTATCTCACTGTCGGCCACCTGTGGCTTCCGCGGTATAGGAAGATATCATCAGTTGATAATATTTTATTCTCAGTATTTCAGAACTAAATATTTAGTAGCAAATACATAAATATGAAGTAAAAATACTCAAGTTATGGTTATATGTACAATTTTCGTGTATACACCGGAAAGAGTATACGCACGGAAAATATTCTAACGGAAATCGTTATGAGCCTTCGCAAAGATATTTTGAGAAAAGGTCATACAATATACATTGCAAACTGGGCGTATTTACGAGCATATATTTGGCCAAAAAATTACTTGAGGCTGAATCCTATTTGTAGATATGTTTAAAAAAATTTGTGAACAATCAAAAGAAGTAAAACTGAAATAGTTAACAAAAACGAGTTTAGAACAACAGAGATAAAACGGTATAACTGTTTTAAAATGGTAAGAGAAAGGGATTTTTTATGGATTTTCATGAAGCATTCGACAAAATTTGTTTATATTTATAAAAAAATGAATTCTTATATAAACTGGCAGATAGATTACTATGGAGGGAAAACTTCTATCGATTTATCTGATCAAATGATTTATTGTGAAAAACTATTAAATGGTAACAGAAATTTTCTTGAAAATTTGACGACAATAATGACAAACACATCTTTGCTTGCCATACTTCAATGAACTATATTATCGTATATGATTTTGATTTTATCTACTAATAGTCTAAAAAGAGTTCAAATATAAAGTATGTAAAGAAATTGAAGGTTTTAGATAAATATTCACTTGCAAATTATCATTTACTATTCTTTATTTTCCTTAGTTTCATTTGGAATATAATAAATTTAATCTATCTGAAAAATCAATGAATAATAAAAACTAATCGTAATAAAAAACTAATCTTTCAAAGACATATAAAAATCAACATGTATGACAGAATCATCGAAAACTAAATAAAATAAATAAAAACCTTGATTAATATTATTAAAGATATTGATATAAACCTTGAATAAGTTTCTCAGATTTTGTAAGTTTTTATAAAAATAAATAAATTCATAATTTGAAATTTAAGTTAATTAAAAATTACTTATTTAAAATAAAACTGGTAATGAAACAAACATTATTTTTATTTGAATATTATTGTATTTACATATTTTTGATTTAATAATCAATGAATTTTAAAATAGTTCTGAATATTAATTGAAATATAGTTGTATAAATTAAATTTATTATAAATCTACACGAGTCAGTAATTAAAATAAAATAAAAATACACTCTAGTTAATTATAATTAAAATTAGAATTGAAACGTAGGTCTTTAAGAAGTCAAAGTTCTAATGATTTAATTGTAACAATTACAAAACGATGTTATACTTGCAGAAAAGCAGTCGTCTCTGACATAGGATTTATTGAAATTCCTTCTGTTGAAGATAAGATTTATACCACAATATTGTCAGAGGTAGAAATTGTTTATCTTAACAAGCTTAATTTTGTGTGTACATATATATTACTACAAGATGTAACGTAGTATAGTAATGTACGTTCTATATTTAGGAAGCTCATATGTTATATTAAATATACGTTTCAACTATACATTTTGGAAATTAAATTAAAATATTTATTAATATGAGTAACAAGAAAAACACTAAATTTTTTAAATATACAAGTAAGTATCATATATTAAATTTTCTATCAAAAGAATTTGATTAATAAAGTTTACACTTTTTATATACCATATTTCAAAAGAGACGGCTTGAAATAATTTTCATTTATTTTTTATTAACATTTTTCACTGTTTGTTTCTTCTACGAAATTGTAATATAATCTGCCCTATATATACGTTTTAAATTATAATATTTTAACTTTAAATACTTGTAATAAAAATGAGTATGAGAAATATTTTATAAAATGAAAGTTATATATAATTAAATTATCGTTTATTAAAAAAATGTTACATATTAAAAAACTGAAATATTGAAAAAACAATTACTTAAAAACATAATTTTCTAGAAAAATAATGTAGCTATAGTCGTTAATAAAATATAAAGTACTGTAAATTTTAAAATACAATATTATAAAAAAATGTGTATGTTTAATATATTAATAATTTCGTAAAATATAAAACTAAAATAGTAATATATATTATAAACTAATTATATACAAAAAAATATGCGGGTATACTTAATTGTACTAGATCGTAGATCAAGATTGATAAACCGTTCTGTAAAGAGGATTATACAATAATCAAAATCTCCTTAACGATGCAGTCGAACGTGTAAGCAGATAGATAGTGAAATAATAAAGCAGAGGTTAAATTTAACTATTGTGTTTGTAGATAACTTGTTCGTATTGCGCTATGTAATTAGGGTAAATTAAGTTTTAATACAAGTAGAGCTTATGAGAACTATTACCAAGAAAACTAAAAGACTTTCATTAACCAAAATGAATGATTAATTATGTTTTATATAATGTTAACAATACTTGTTGAAATTCTATTTTAACAATTAATATTAGTTATATTTTAATATTTTAATAAAGATGTTTGTTGCTTAATATAATTTATATTAATATAATCAAAGGTATTTAAATTAATTTATTTTATTATCAAGGTTTTTATTTATTTTCAAGGTTTTTTTTATTAATATAGCATTCATATTCAGAGAAAATATAGAAAAAGATAAATATAAATTATAATGAATTTTTATTGAGAAAATAATTGTTTTTAAAATTATATAGTCTTAATTATATATCTTAAATGTCACTTCATATTTGAAATAAAAAAAAATAAAATTGGTATATATATATATATATACGAGGTCAGTTTGATAAGTATGGTAAATTTATTTATTGTTTATTTTAATTAAATTTTTCAATTTAATTTTCTTACTTTTTTACCGTACTTATCAAACGACCCTCGTATATGATTTAATTAAAAACACGTGTTTTATCAACCATGTAAAAATAGATCAATCAATACATCATTCGAATGTTACACAGACGTTAAATTTAATTTATTAGGTTTAATCTTGATAAGGTCGTTTTATATCAATGCAATAAAAAGCGACAAATTCCAGGTCAACTCTGTTGTTTAATTGTATGTCTATAATTATTTTTTTCTTAATAAATTTCATAAAATTGATTTATCTTACATAGTATTTTTTTATTAAAAATGTTAAAAAGTTTTTAAAATTTCAGAATTTTATTAATTATATTTTATATAAAATGAAATTAACAACAATCAATTTCGAAATCTGTTATTACGGTTTATTATTAAATGGAATAAATACATACCATACATAGCATATATATAAGTCGCTGAAAAAATAAAATTTACTTAAAAGTTAGAATATGTGTTTCGAAATGTGCATAGAACATGCGATTTATGTTTAAATTATGTTTCAAAATTGATATATTATATGAACGAAAAATATAGAGTTTTTTGCAAATACTGATGAAATCTTTGAACTTCAAAATATATTTATTATTGGATTATATTGACTAGAAGTCTATATCGTCTTTAAGACTGAATTCAATTAATTTTTTTTCTTTTAAATTATTATTTTAATAGCTTTTTTGTAGTTCCATTAACATTTAAAATATAATGGTATTAAAAAATATACATATCACTTTTCTTCTACTTTAAATTTAACATTTTTCTAGCCAATTATTTACTAAAATTATATCTATATGTGTTATGTTAAAATTTCTGGAAAAAATATTTTATTCTAAAGCTTACATTGATTAATTTTCTAATAGTATATATATATATATATATGTGTGTGTGTATGTGTGTGTGTGTGTGTGTATATATGTTTGTATGTATACATATTTTAAAAAATCAATGGTGTTAAAATACGAGCTGTTTTAATTAACAATATACTATTTTATATGTAATTTTAAGAAACCAAATTAATAATAAAAATATGTAAATGTCCAATAGTAATGTATAATTAATTTAATTGCGTACAAATTTTATATTTACAATTAAGTAACACAGTTTGCAAATGTTTATAAAATATATATTAAGAAATTTCTATTAATAATTTGTACCAGGGAAATTTATTTTCAAACGAATTAATTTATTTTAATTTCATTTGTTTATTATGAAATTAATTAAATATATTAATTAGTAATTAGATAGAAATAGAATTAAAGTGGTAAGGAAAAATGAAGCAAATTTATTTTTATCTCAATTAAAAGTGTAAAGTGTGTATACATAAATACATATACATACAAATACAGTTAGAGGACAAAAGTATATTCGTATGCCTGTTCTATCAAAGTTAAAAGTTTATTACAAAGCCAAAAATTGTATAATGAAAAAAAACATTTATTTAAATAGCTTAGTTATTTTTAATTTAATATACGAAAAAATCCAGTTAAAATTTTAATTTTTCCGCATATATAATATTATTCTCTAAATATATTTAAAAATTTAAATATGTATTTATACGCTTTTATTTAATATTAATATAAAAATATTTTTTATCATGGTAGAAAATGTTCGTCGCTAATATTTAGAATATTTTAATAATGGTTTCTAAACCTTTTGTCTTACTTTAAATTAATGTTCTTAGTTAATAGTACAATTTTCCATGTTTTTTTTATTCTAAATAAAGTTCCTTTAATTTTATTTCACACCTGTTTATTTTTGAGTTCAGATAAAGCTATCAATGCTCAATAAAGTTCAGATATAAAGTCTATGATGGTCATTCCAGTTCTTAAATATGTTCATTTTATAGATATTGATTTGTAATTTTAGATGTTTGGAGTCATTATATTTTTTACTGTAGCTTTCAAATTATTTGATAATATTTTAGTACATGATATATCCGTTATTTTTTTTATTGATTTTAAACAAATTTTCAGTACCATTGTAAACAAAACAGCCTTATGTCATGATGTGTCTACTTCCATGCTTTAAGGTAAAATAAACATTCTGAAACTTTAAAGATTTAACTACATTTACCCAAAATCTTTGAAGGAATATTTGTTCAAATATTCTGTGTAATATTGAAATGCTTTTTGGTGAATTGAATAGCGACTTATTGATTTTTTTTAGAAATGCAGTATTATTAAATTTTAAAATATCTATTAAACCTCATCATTTAATCTCTATTTAATTAAATGTTCAGAAATGTCATAATTCAACATTTACTTGATTTTATTTGCCAACATTGTAGAATATTGCATTTTTCTGATTATATGCGTATCATTTCCTTTGGTATTTTTCTCAATTAAACAATTCTGTTCAATTTTTACAGAATTATTTAACTTAAAGGATACCTTTAATTTAAAGGTATCGCTGAATAATGGACGCAGCTGTTGATTTTTCTAAATTCTATATTTTTGTAATATTATCCAATGATATTAAAGTGCTTTAATCAATAACAATCAATTTTCTCATATTATTATGTTTTTCACGTTTTTGGTTTGTCTACCCAACGTCACAAACTATATTTTTGCAATGAAATACACTATATAAATTATCCATGTTATACTTACGGTTCATACAAAACAAAAACACTTAAATCACTTATTAAAATGAAATCCTCTATAACGAAAATGTGAAAAAATAGGATTAAAAGAAATGTATACAGTGTATACAAAATAGCGTTACTTATTTTCTATTATTATTGATTTAGATGTGAAATATATAAAAGCTATGAACTAAAAAGAGTACAAATACTTTCGTCCCGTCTCTCTCTTTCTCTCTCTCTTTGTGTGTGTGTGCATATATATATATATATATATATATATATATATATATATATATATATATATATATATATATAAATAAATGGAAATAAAATGTTAAAAATATATTTAAATCGAAATTTATTCAATATGTATTTTATGAAATAATAATTATGAATTTTATACATGAAGCAGTTCTTTTTTTTGTTTGAAATTAAAGCTAATTTGAACTGTTTTCGCACATTTCTTACGGGATCATTTTAAATTTCAGAAAAAACAACTATACTAATTTGTTAATGATTTAAAACTATCGCACAATTTCAAATTTAATGAAAAATAAATTCAAAATAAATATGTGTAAAATACTGGAAAAGATTTATTTGTATGACATAAAGAAAAATTGCGGTTCAGAAAATAAAGAGGATTAAATGGAAATGTACTAGTTGTACAGTTAGATAAACGTTATATAAAAATTCAAGTGTATAGAAATATATAAAATGGGGAAAGGAAATGGAAAAGAAAAATAGAAATTTAAAATCTGAAGAAGTGTTGATAACGGTTTATAGAACAACGTGAAATATCGGTTTTCGAAATTTGATTGGCAGTGATTGATATATTCTGTTATATATACAGATATGTGTTCATATTTATATATATATATATATATATATATATATATATATATATATATATATATATATATATATATTATTTTACATTCTACAAAATAATGAATAGATTTTTTATTTTTATATCAATATTTTGTACAAATTATACAATGTTGTTATTATTATTACTAACATTTTATCCACTCATATGATAGTAGTGTTTATTTTATACTAAGCATTTAGACATCATTAAATGATTATTTAGAGATAATTCCTTATTATAAAAAATAATCATTTCAACGATCGCTCATTTTAAAAATACACTGAATAAAAACAGATTAATGCTTGTGGTAAACTAAATTCCAAAATTGAATCAAATCACAAAATGCATAGATTGATGAAAGGTCATAATTCTATCGCATTTTGTATCTGCCTTTGTTTACAGTTTAATGCTATAGCAAAACACATTTATGACTTTTTTTCATGATGAAAAATCACGTTTGTTCAGTTTCATAGGGATTATCTCATTTATTTAAAACAGTCAAATGCTTATTAACGATTATTATCTGTTTATGTATTTGTTACGAAAAAATTTAATAAATTAAAATAATATTTTTAATCTAAAATGTTTTTTAGAATGAAAAATAAATGTTTATCTTAAAAATATGTTAAATAATTATTTTCAATTGATAAAATATGATTCATATAAATTATAACGCACTATATTTTTTTTGGAAATTTTAATTTGTTGATATATATATATATATATATATATATATATATATATATATATATTTTAAAATGAATGTAATATTTTAGAATGTAAATGTAATATATAAAGCATAAAGTAAAATTATTTATATATTAAATTCAATTCACGATAATAGAAATTAATTATTTAAAATGTTTACTAACAAAAACTAATTTCACTGATTCAATTATAAAGTCATTGAACAACAATAATATATTGGAATAATATTTTATTTCAATTCTGTTTAATATGTGTTTTCTATTCAATAAAAAAATCATTCCAGTTTGTTCGTTTTGTATTAAATAATTTTTAATTATTTCTCTGTGTCATCCAGAATTGTAAATGATAGGTTGTTTCAGTACTGATATACTTTTTATAATAATTGATAGCTTTCTAGTAAAATATTAAATTAGTGGATGTTAATTTTTTATAAAAAAAATATCTCAAATACACGAAGATTTTTTTCATTTTTCATTAATTTTCTCATAAAACATATTAAGTTGACAATTTAAAATTTAAAATGAATATTAAGAATATAACCATGAACTACTGTAGACAAAATGATAAAAATAATACAAATAATAAAATATAAGAATATTTTTAAATAAATAAACATTTAATATAGGAACTTTAATATGCTCCATGGTGACATTATTTGAAACAATGTAGAAAACTTACAGCAACCTGAACTGTTTGAAAAATAAAGTTGTATAAACTGATAACCATATATAAAGTTAGAAACTTCTTTGCCACACGTTGACGTGAAATATGTTCAATGGGGGTTTACAAACTCGTCACACATATTAGAATCGTTCTCGTACTATTTGCTAATTTACTGACCGTCATTACATCGGTAGAACTATTTGTTTCATTAAACAGTCTAATGTGTTGAAATACACCACAAGGGGGAAGGTCTTTGTATAGACAGAAATAATTGGCGTTGAACTGAAATTTAATCATCCTGAAATACTAAAACAAATGTAATTGGAAATAAATTCCCATTATTTATATGACGCTAATTGAAGTCACATTAATAAATTAATTGGCAAAATTTTTCATTTATTACAATCTATAAATTAAGTAAACAGTGTCAAATTTCAAACATAAATTTACATTTGGTATAATTAAAATATAATGTACCAATGTACAATAGTTAATTAATTTTGTATCTACGTTATTTGTTTTACTTGAAATGATTAAAAACTAAATTTGTTAAATACAAGAAGTATAATTATTAATTTTTTATTAATTCTAATATTCAAGTAGTTCACTAATTTAGTAGAATTATTTTCGAAAGTAATTTAAATAATTATTATACTTTGGATTTATTTTAGAATATGTGTGATTTAATTTAACATGTATTACAATTTGTACAGAAAAAGATTAGCTTTTAAACGGACAGGTGATTAAATACATGAAAATGTCAAAAACAAATTCTACAAAAGAGATTTTCATTCAAAAATTAAAGCTTTAGCATGGTAACATTACTAATTATTATTTTAATAACATTGTTTTTAAAATATATTTAATTTAGAGGTCAATTAACATACCCTTAATTTCTTGATTAATTTAAGTGAAAATCCAATAATTTCACAAATTTTAAAAATCATATAATTATATCAGTTTTAATTTAATTGAATTTACTTCTTTTAATAAATATAAAAGAAATTAATGTTTTTTAAAAAAATAGTATTTTAATATTATATACTAGCAAAGAAATTGAAAATCATTTTTTTAAATAAAAAAATTAATTTTAAAGTCAATAAAATATTTTTTTAATATATTACACAATTTTTATTGAAAAATAAACTACTTATTATTGAAAAATATTTTTTTTATAATAAAAGAAATATAATTGATTTTTTTTGCTATAAAAAATTACAGTGAGTTAATATTTTTCTACACATTTATTCCTGTTAACTTGAATATATTTAATATTTATAATATAAAATTAGGACATTTCAACGTACACAAATTATAAAAAAAACATTTTTTTATTAACAGATATTAGGTGACAAATGTAATTATTACATCAAATAAATTTCAGCAATAATATAATTTACGTTACGATATATAAATATATAGAGACACATTAACGATATTTGATACATTAAATGTATTCAAAATGAACGTCAATAATAATTATATTTATTAGAGAAAGAAGTGAATATAAAATTCGCTTAAATAACAAGAGTCTCAAATAAGATGGAAATACATCAAAGATAAATCATTATTAGTCCCATAGTTAATGAAACGAAATTGAAAATAAATAAAAAATATAATAAACAAATAATAAATCAAAAATCATGTTTTCAATTTTAGTTTATTATATTTTAACAGACATTCGATTTTAAATTATATTTATACACAATATAAAAATTTCTTAAATACTAATTCAATGTATAATAGTAATTACTGCATCCAATTAATATATCAGTAAAGTTTATAGAAATGTCATTTACATGCAATCTGATAAGCAAATTCGTATACACAAATTATTTAACACCGCTTTAAGGTATTTTGTTCCAAAACTGCAAATCATGCGTGATTTGTATATAAATAATAGAGTTAATGTGGTTTTAACTAGACTCGAAGGCATTTATCTTCAGTAAAATACATCTGATTATTATATCTTTTACCATTTGAATATAATAGTTCAAAAATAATTAAACATTTAAATTTTGCTGAAATAAAAAGGTAATTTATCTCGATTTTTTAAAGCTAGTTTTCGTTGATTGAGCTGATGTTTGTGTTTTAATGCCATTCCTGTTGAATATATTTATAATACAATGTCCCTCTATTGATATTCATCGTCATTAATGTTTTATTCTGATTTTTCTGTTTCACTAGTTCGATCATTTTGACTGAGGAAAAGTTTTAAGAAACCTGAATATCTAGGCAATTTATTAAAAGTGCATACATACATACATAATTATATATATATAAATATATATATATATATATATATATATATATATATATATATATATATATAATTAATTTATATAACAATTTATTTTTAAAATACGGAAGTTTGTCGTCATATATTCTAAAATATTTTTCTTTTAAAATATGTGTTATTTTATTATTGATAATAGATTTGTAATTTTTTCAATTTTAATCAATCTTTATTTATATAACATCCACACTATTACTAAATTAGTACTGTTAAAAAAATATTTACACTTTAATATTATATAATTATTTTCATACCTGGTTTATTTAAAAATATATTTATTTGATAAATAAATTATGAGATTTATTTTTAACTTTGTTAGGTTTTTTTTTATTATCAAATAAAAAAAAATATTTTCGATCATATAGATTTCGATTCATTGAATTTATCTGAGTAAACGCGAAATAATAAATAATTTAATTTTTGTTTTATTTTATAAATTTTAAAAAACATTTTCTTCACATTTTTGCAGCTTAAGAATACTTTTGTATTAATTTGTATCGGGTGAGAACAAAATTATTTTAATATTAATTATTGGAGATAATAATAATATATATATTGTGTTTGATATAAGTTATTAATTTATTCTTCGTGGTTTGAAAACTTTAATTGATTTAGTCTTCGAGACAAAATACTCTATGATTAATTCATTAACCAAAGTTAGTTTTACTAACTGTTACCGACATACAGAACATCGAAAACACACCCGTCATTTTAGTCAAGTAAGTAAATAGTAACAAAGTTATTAATTTGATTGACTGCAATATTAACTTGTTTTAGAAGAAAGATAGTTAGTTTTCAAAGATTTACTCGTTATAATTTAATTAGCAGAAAAATGATTTCAAAAGTGTGTAATTTTTATTGTTGATAAATATTTTAAAATAAAATTAAAATTATATATATATATATATATATATATATATATATATATATTACAATAATAAATAATATTTTTTGCTCTGATTATTGTAAAGGTATAGTAATGTATATTTGTTTTTTAACTCATAACATAAAAATTGTATATTTTTCTTCTATGTGATACATTTATTCTGGTATAAATGTAATATTAAAAACTGATTTTCTTAATCATTTAGATTTCCATTATGTTTTTTTTAAAAAAAATTCCATTTGCATTAAAAATACATGGACTTTTTTGAGATAAATAGTAAGAATGAATGAACGTCAGAATAAAGAATTAATTTTATTATTCAATACAATTCAATTTACTTTGAAATAAAACATTTTATACGAAATAGGGTACATTATTCAATATTATTAACGAGGCATAAAAAATAAGCAGTTGGGTATTAATGGATATATTATTAAATTTAAATTATATATATATATATATATATATATATATATATTATGTGTGTTGTGTTTGTGTATATAGTTATATTGAAAAAAATTTTCTTAGAAGAAATGTAATTCTGATTATATTTTTTCTACGAAGTAGAAAAGAGAAATGGAAGGTTGTGTAACATAAGAACGTTGTTTTTTTTTTGAAAAATAAATAATATAACATAACATATCTACAGCTGTATCTAATTTCTTTTCAAATAATCTATTTTTATACCATATAGATTAATTTTGTAAGTGATATATTACATTTAGAAGATATTATATTTTATCGTAGTGAATATATATATATATATATATATATATATATATATATAGATAGATAGATAGATAGATAGATAGATAGATAGATAGATAGATAGATAGATAGATAGATAGATAGATAGATAGATAGATAGATTTCTAATAAGCGCTTCAGAAGTTTAAATGAAAATAAAAAAAAAGTATTTATATAATTTTTTATTTTCATATTTAAGCATATTCTATGGCATTAATAATGAAATACAATTTCATTCATATGATCACCACGACTTCGCTTGACATAGTTCATTCTTTTGATTCAATTTTACTCACTCTTTTACATAATTGTGATCCAATTTTATAAATTACACGTTCAATATTTATTTTTAATCCTTCTGTTATCTGCGGTTTATTATCATAAACCAATGATTTCACATAACTCCTCTAAAAATAATCCAATGGAGTTAGATCATATGATTTTGGTGGCCAATTGATAAGTCTATTTCGTGAAATAATAGACTCATTAAACTTTAATATGTCAATAAGTTTATTGAAGATTTTACAACTTCTAGTTATTGTTGAAGTGTTCAACGTTACATGATATTTTGACAAACTATTCTGAGTGAAAATCTAACATGCAAATAAAAATCAAACCAGCTGTCAAAGATCTGATATTCATAGTGAAAAACCTTATATATATATAAATATAAAAAAATATATGTATCAAAAATTACAGTACCATTATAAATATTATTAGAATTCAAATAATATAAATATAAAAAAATATTTTTATTATATATTATGGATTATTTTGTAAAATTATTGTTCTAATCTAAATATTTTTAAAAATTTATAAATTTTCATTTAATAACGAAAATTATAAAGTAAAATGTGTTAAATTTTTTGGAATATTTTGTTGGTTTTTAGCTGTTAAGCCTTGTTTATGTGTAAACATTATAAAAATATTACAGACAAATCTGATCGAATTGATATTAGAGATTAATTTGCTTCAAATAATAAAGTTAAAATCTTTTTATATTCTTTTAAACATAGTACATTGTTTTTTTGCAAAATATATTTTTCACGTAGAATAATTATTAGTACTAAAAGAATAAATTTAGTAAATTTAAAGTACAAAAAAATCAGTTTTTTTATATATAAAATTTATTAATTTCAACATTAACCTATCTAATGGATATTTATTTACTTTTACTTATTTTAAAACTGGATAAAGAACAGAAAAAAACATAGATCTTATACGTATAACTTTTAATTACCTAACCATATTTAGAAAAGTATATTTAAAAGTTTATAAAAATCAGTTATCATATTTTTGAACAAATACTAAAGATTAACTTAGTGAGACAGTTATAAAACTTTTAATAATTTGAGTATACACACAGCTTTTGTATATAATTGTTTGTTATGTTAAAATAATGAATCGCAACTATATTTTTACATTAAATTTAATATTATATCTTTCGCTATATTATACTTAAGCATTGAATTAAAATGATGTAAACTGAATTAAATAATACTTGAAAATTCGCTCAAGAAAATATAATTTGGTAATTTCTTTCTTCTTTATTTGTAAATTGAAATATAAATTTTAACGTATCACTTTAATTATAATTCAAATAGAAATTAATTTTTTTAACGTTCTTAAAAATTCTAAATAAAATATTTTAGTTAGTTTCAAATTGACGAATTATCTAATAACATTAGATTTTAGAGATATGGAGATATTAGAGAACTAATGACAATGAAAAAGTACAATACATATTTTTTTTCCTTTCATATAGATTTTATAGAAATCAAAATATTTTTCATTATAACTTTCTATACCATTCAATAAATTCAATTTTGTTGTTTAAATAAAATAATGCTCTCAAATTAAGTTTATTTTCACTAAATAATTAATATTTTAATAATTTCTTCAGATTATGAAAGATATAAAATATATATGTGAAACTAAGAAGATAGTTTTACATCAATTTGATGATTAAAAATAAATTATTTTAAATTTTATAGAAACAAGTGTATGTACGTGTTTGTATTCTTTGTTAAAATTAAACTGTTATTAAGGTTGATTAAATATTGTTATATTTTATCTTTATAAAAATGTAAAAAAAAGCTTTATAAAAATGATAAGTTATTTTATTTATTTGAAAAGTATTTTATTAATATGTTTTTAATTTTTAATAACTTTTTTTGATAAAAATATTTACCATTTGGTGTACTGAATTTATTTCGCAAAGGTAATTAAATACTTTGATAAATGAATAATTAACGAAATTATTTACATAAAATAATTAACTATTTTAATCTACATAATATTTTTATAGTAATTATAATATAAAAAAATATCAGTAGTTTTAATTCAGTTTTATAAAATAATTTGTATTATCTAGTTTTTTTAATCAAATAATTCACGTTTAACTTATATTTTTGAAAAAAATATTTACCTTATCAAGTATATTTTATGAAAATATTCTTTTCTTAAAAATATTTCATTGATTTTATATCAGATTAAAAAAAATACGATTATGTTAAACAGTGAACATACGGTTGCTATGTTGATTTTAATATCATAATATAAATATACACAAAAATATGTAACAGATTATTTTCCATATTGGATTTCTTAAATAATTCAAAACCTTCAGAGATTCACAAGGATGATATGACGTTGTTGAGTATCAATATGTATGCCAAACAGTTAATGCAAACATCATCTGCATATTGTTAAGTGTTGTTTATGAATGGTGCGAATATTGATTTCAGAACATGTATACAAAATGCGTGTAGAATAACAATGGAGTTTTGTACTTATTACAATTTACGCATTTATGAATATATTTTCAAAGGTGTATATAATAATATTTTTGTATAGTTTCTAAATATAATAAAACAGATTTTCCAGTAATTTATTCAAGAAAATAAAAATATTATCCATAAAATATATTGAAAAAAATATAAAATTTAATTTATATTTATATAATTTCTGTTTGAATCTACAAAATTTCAAATATATAAAGGAACGCAAAATTCATTTTTTTCAAATATGAAAATACAGTAAATAAACAGAGTTAATGATAATTTATTTATAAATAAAAAAAGCGGAATTTGAAATTTATTAATATTCTATTTTTTAAAAAAATATCAATTATATATATACGAGTATATATATATATATATATATATATATATATATATATATTATTTTGAATTACGTTTATATAAACATGTATGTTTGTTAGTGAACCATTCTTCTATAATTAAACATCTATTTTGATATTAAAGCTTATATTGTATTTATTACCTGTTACGAATTAATCTTTTTATTTTCTTAAAAAAATTATTAATTAAAGACACAAAATAAAGAAAAGTCAGAATTAAATTGGAGAATTAATCAATAACCTATTTTACCATGTTATTGATATAGACATGTTTTAATAATTAATGAGGTATTAATATTTCATTTGAATGATTTTAATGGATAAATATTTAAAGTATTTCTATTACAAATTATATATTATTAAAATTATTTTCTAGTTTATTAAAGCAAGTAAAATATAAATGTAGTAATTAATATGAAAATCTGCCTAATAATTAAATTTGTAAGATAAATGCTTTGTTCAAAACGTAATTAGAAGTACGAAAATGTATAATGTATTATTGTTGATATATTTTGGTGAAGATTTCTCGTATCAAATTATTCGTATCGAAAAATATAAGCGTGTTAATGTGTGAAAGTTGTAAATAATAATTTTATATAATCTTAATTTTATATAAAACTTACAAACTGAAATGATGTCTACTTTAATGAAGATAAATTAAACTACAAAATTGTATCAAGTACTAAAATCATTTTCTTGACATAAAATAAACTTATCTTTTATAAAACTTTTAGTTGATATTTTTTTAAGTGTATTTTTAAAATTTAATATACACATTTACATTATTGAAATTTGTTTCTATTTTTTATTAAAATATTATGTGTCTGTTAACGTTGATATAAAATTTATGAAAATTCAAAATGCTACAAATAATAGTTGTTTCAATTTTATTGAAAATATTTCAATATAAAAATGAATTTTTATTACAAAATATATTTTTCTCATATACAAAAATATATCATTATAAAAAAAACTGTTATAAGCGAATGTATTATATATTCTGTTTCGTAACAGGTTCTCTTTTGTTTGATAAATCAATTTGCCAGAAAATTCCTGACAGGAATAATTCTACAAACATAAATAAATAGTCTGTATATATACATACATACGTGTATGTATATATATATATATATATATATATTTATATATATATATATATATATCCTTACTATCCTGCCTGATCAACGTGATGAGTTTAACTAAGTACCAGTGAATGGAAACATTCAATGAGGTTTTCGCCCAAAGTCGGTTGATATAAGCTGATATGATTTTATATATATATATATATATATATATATATATTTGTGTGTGTGTTAAGGATGCATGAATGAATTTCAATTAGATATTAATTAATCATATACTTTATATTTTCACAACCAATTTTAATTTTTTTTCTATTATTGTATTTTAGAAAGCTATTGAAGTTTTTGGTCATTCAACTCTAAAAATAATAATTGTTTGAATATGAAGTAATAAATTTCATTAACAGAAAACTAAAATGATAGTTCTAGAGTTTTTTTTGCTTAATTTAAAAATTGTTATACAATAATAAATGAATATACATAATTATATAAATTACATAAAGGTTTAAAATTGAATAGATGGTCATATTTTATTCTAATCACATAATACAATTCACTCATGAAGTAGTCGTTAGTAATGTAGGACAACAATTTATTTCAACTCTATTTTTTGCTGAATTACTCACTTTATATTAAATTTTATTGATTCGTTTGTACACATCTAAAGATATCTGCTTATTGAATTTATTGGAATTTGTATATATTTTACAAACATCATAATCAGGACTCTTAAGAATATATTAATGCAATCAAAATATATTTTTTAATTTATATTTGTTAAATTCATATTAATTTTAAAAGATGAATTCATATTAATTTTTGTTAAAAAAATTTCTTACAAAAGTAATTAATAAAATATATTTAAATTTGATTTTTATATGAAAATCAACATTTTGAAAATCAAAGGTAAACACATTTTAGTTTTTAATAGAAAAATTTAAAATAATTTAGGAAGTCATTATTTGTTTATATAATTTTTATATATTTATTAAATTAAATTTAATATCGTATTTCACAAAATTCATATAACTGCATTTATTTTTATTACATTGGATATATGGAAACTTATATAATTTTTTTTTCATTTAATTATTCCAATAAAAATATATATTACACATTTTTTTGAAAAAACGGAAAAGATAAATTTATATGGCTATTTAATTATTGGTTTGAAATTTATATACGATGAAGTAAAAAAATATATAAAATTAAAATCTGAAATATTCATAATTCTATCGAATACCAATTTTTTAAATGAAAATTAGTTCAAAAATCAAGTATGTTGTAAAATGTTATTAAACTTACTTTCAACAACAAATAATCTAAAAAAATAAATGAAGAGAGAAGATAACACAACAAATATTACAGAATAATAAAATAGTACTTGCATACATTTACAAGTCTAGACTAAAAATGCTCGTTGGTTAGTATAAGAAATTTGAAAAAAAACTCAATCTTGATTTAGTAGATGGTAACGTTTTTGAGACTTGTTGCTATACAATAATGAAAAAAGTGTATAGGTTTAAATGATGCTTCACGTCTGATACCTAAACAATATAAACAACGTGAATATGAGCTTTAATGTATATTTCCAGTATAAACGATGTAAGAGACTAACTTCGAATATAGAAAAATATTTTGTTTTACTATAATTTTACGAAGGAAAATAATTTTTTTAATTAAATATTTTTATTATTAATCGATGTAATTAAGATAAAAGATTACTCACAAATACATAATTAACAAAGATACGGTTACATTCTTGAAATATTTATTATTTTCTATAGGATGACTTAAATGAGACTGAATAGCAATAAGGAATAGTAAATGAGTAAATATATATTTACAATATTCAGTCTCATTTCAGCCATCCTATATTAATCCTGTAATTAAAAAACTAACTAATACCAATCAGTCTAAATATTTTTGTATTAAAGTATATTTTTATTATATTAATTTTTACTTTACATGAAAAATAATTATATTTTAATTAAAATCAAAAAAATTATAAATTAATGATTGTTAATAGAATAAATTTATAACTAATTGTTAGAAAAAAGTTAAATAGTTAAATCAATAATTTATTATATGATAAATATATTTTCAACTGAAATATCTGGTTTATAGTTTAAATATTTAAAGAAAATTTTCTACTAAAAATATAATAATCGACAAAACATTCTACACTTGATTTTTAATAAAAATAAATAAATCATGTAATTATGTACAATTTATAATAAATATTTAGAATGAAAGATATGAAAAATTTTAAATAAAAAAACAGCTAAGTGATCAAAAATTGATTATTTTTGAATTATTAATTGTTATTAAAATTAAAAAAAATAATATTAGTAAGATTTGTTTAATTACTGTAGATAATTAGATGTTATTTATAGAAAAATACGAAATTAATAGAAGAAAAAAACAATTTATTAAAAATAAAATATTTATTAAAATTTGTAATAAAAAACAAGTGTGATAATATATCATCTAATTTAAATAAATCCTTTATATTCAAAGAATACTTGAAAATATAAGAAAGATATTTCTTGAAAAGAATTTTAAAACTTGATATATAAAACGTTCGAAATATTAATGATATTCTAATACTCGATGAATATTTTAGAACACTTTTCATAATACGAAAACCTTTTCTCAAGTCATTTTTAATATACTTTGTATGAACTTTCGTAACTATTTTCATACTTTCATGTTTTATGACACGATCTCTTTTACTTTCATTCAAGGAGGAAACATTTTTATGTACAAGGATTTACGTTAACTTTTCAAGAAAATGCGAACTGTCCATCAAAATAACAACTCTAAAGACGACCTTGCACAATGAATCATTAATCTTCCTTGATGGTTGTCTGAGAGTGAAATGTGGTCTGTAACTTTCGTACCATCGTTACCATCTGTGTCATATACAGGTTCTAGATGGGCTTTTAAATTTACCTGTGTATGTTATTTCACTATACTTAATTTAACGAAATGTACTTTTAAAAGAAAATTCTTGGACAAGTGAATATTAATTGTAAAAGAATACATGTTTCACAGTTATAGTTTGGTTTAATTATGTAATAACAATTTTAATATTGGAATTAAAAGAATAAAACATGAAAATATGAATTGAAAAAATAATTTAAATTATAAAACTTCTTTCATTTATTTTAAATATTATTAAATTTATAATTGTTACTATAAAAATTTATTAAAATAATTATTCATGTAATTTATTTTATATATATATATATATATATATATATATATATATATATATATAAATTTATTTTTTAATATAAATTTTTTTCCTAAATAATTGTAGTAATTATCAATTTTTTTTTGGTAGTTAATACACTTTTTTCAGTTATTCGACACATATCAGTGTTCTAGTTATTTTGCTGAATTAAATTTATCTTTTAAACGATTTCTAAAGAATTTAAGTTCATTTATTTTGTATTAATTTGAAAATTTATTGCTGTTGAAAAATATATTCTATTTTATTATTTTCGTATACATAAAAATCCCATATCTATTATTTTGAAGAATGAAGAATTAAAATCCAACAGAGATTTCATGCACAAAACTCATACAAAATGGCCAATAAGTGCATATAACTTCAAAATAATCATAGACGTCGACTGCTCCAATGATGAACAGTAGAGGTCTTTGAAAATATTCAATGTTCAGACCTTTTCGATCCTGCGATCTTAAAACTAAAATTACTACATACATACGTACACACACACACACACACACACACACACACACACATATATATATATATATATATATATATATTCATATATTCATACATACATGCATAAATAAATAAATAAATACGTACATATGCATATATAAACATATACTTTTTTAATAAAATATTATTTATTTTCCAATCGAGTTGAAAAAATAACTACTGTATTTTTCAATATTACACAGAGTAAATATGAAATTATTTAATTAATTTAATACTATATTTTTTATTAAAAATTGATATAAACATTTCAAGACTCCTTTAGTTATAAAGTATTATAAATTTTATGACAAAAAATGAATAATTCTATATTAATAATGTTTCGAACCTTGTTATTACAATGTTTGATATTGTCAATAAAAAATATATTACTAATAAAGTATTAGGTAAGTATATATTTGATACTGATAAAGTTATTACGAATACCTATTAGAGCAACAATATATGTAAAAAGTTCCAATCCGATTTCAATTTTCTATTACTAAATACCGATAATAAATTTTTTATATTTTGTTTGCTATAAGGAATTTTGTATATATAATAGTATAGATAACGGCTTGAATATATAAACAAAATAATAATATATTGTAATATATTTCATCGTCATATACTTCCATGTATTTGAATACTCATATATTAAAATTCCTCTGATGATTCCGCAAAATGTTCTATTAAATTAAATACGAGTTGCTATAAATAATTTTCATATGCTGAGAAATATTATGCTGTGTGTGCTTTTGCATGAAATTTGTGCTCTAAAGATATCATGTTTATGAAATTTATCTAAGAAGTCTTGACCAAACTATTTTTTTGTAAAAAAAGGTATTTCCATTCAGAAATTTTGTAATTATATTACATTAATTAAAAATATTTTCCTATACATGACTGATATAATTAATATATATTAATTATTTTTAATCATTTTGTATTTATTTTATCAATTTTTTGTGTAAAGAATTATAACGAATTTTCTTGGTTTTGAAATCAGTCAAACTTATTTTGTTAGACATTTTTTAAAATTTAATATAATTGTTAAAAAAATCTCTATAAAGAGAAAATTAAGTATAGTATAGTGTATATGTATATATATATATATATATATATATATATATATATATAGTTAATATTTTAACAAAAAAAAAGATATATTCAATAACAATATATAATTGAATATGATTTTAAATATTTCATTTTTTTAAAATTTATATTTATAAAAAGTTAAAATAGATATAAAAAATATATATTTCATGTTGATAAAATGTCTTTAAAATAAGGATAATAAAGATATAATCACTAGTATCAAATAAGTCAGTTGTATTAAAAATTCAGTATTTAAATCATTTAAATATATAATTTGTGTAAAATAGTCATTTAATAATGTATTGAAATTGAGAAGTCTGATTTTAATAAAAGATAAGTTTTTATTGTGTATAATATAATAAATAGGTTTTTTAACAAATTTCAAAATATCAAATTTTAATTCAACTATATTTTCTTTTTTTCTCTATCTCTCTCTTATATTTTTATATCTTTATATATATATATATATATATATATATATATATATATATATATATACACAAGATAGTCGTTTGATAAGTATAGTAGAAAAGTGAGAAAAACTGAATTGAAAAATTAAATTAATTAATTAAATTAAACAATAAATAAATTTACTATACTTATCAAACGACCCTCATATATATATATATAAACGAAATTATGTGTACATATAACTAAATACAAATAAATATACCTATACACATTTTAAATAAATTTACAAAACTTTTTGTTAAAAAATAACATTAGTGTTCTTCATACAAAGCAGTATACGTAGAAGTAAAAAACTCACAAAAATTTCCCATTCACTTTTTCTTGACAAATGTTAAAAAAATATTGGTGATAGCCAGTGACTAACGACGTTCTAGTGTGTATCATAAATCACTAGTACGTAAAAAAAGTCTTTTTAGAGATAACAAAGTTATTCTCTATCAGTTTGTACTACAACTGACTATTAAATAAGTTTGTATACGAATTGAACTTAACGATACGCATAATTACACAAGTAGATTTTTCAAAGGTGAAAGCTGTTTTTCTATTTATTATTGATTTGTTTTATAAATTTTTACTTTCTTTTTTTATTTGAAAGTTTAACATTTTAAAATAAAAATATATTTTAATATGTATATTTTGATACATAATATATATATATATATATATATATATATATATATTATATATATAAATATTATTAATTTATATCTTTTTTATATATTTGATTTCTAATTATGTTATAACTATTGATATATCTTGTTTTAGTATTATATAGACAACCTATATAAAATATAATTTTCAAAATAATATAAAAAAAGTAACATATGTATATAATATCTCACAACAGAAGATATTAATTTCTATTTAATACACTCGTATTATTGCTACAGTAAATAATCAACATTCGAAAATATACAAATGATTTGCAAGAAGAGAATAATGTGATGACTAATTGAATACCACCAACCACATAAGTACTCTTTATAAAGATGTTCCGTTTCTAGAATTGTACATGAACTATATACAAATTCAGTCTTAAAACAGAATTTGACCTTTATTAAGCCTATTATCCGTTTCCCAGAGAGAAACGGTTCAATGAACTAATATGATCAGATGTATTAATTATAATATCGGACTAATTTTTAAATACATGAAGTAAATTTTAATCAAATCTGATCTTAAATATCGATTAATAATCAAACTATTGATTTTTGTTTAAATTTTGAATTGAGTTAATATATAACTAGTTACTAAATCGTAAGTACTATATTGAGTAATTTCATAGAAGTTTTAAGCTTCTATTTTGAATTTAATATTTATATATATATATATATATATATATATATATATATATATATATATATATATATATATATGGTCAAAAAAATATAAAATTGTAAAATTTGAAACCATTTATTAAACATAATGAAAATTTACAAATAATATTTAAAATACAATTCTTCAATTTTATTTTCAAATTCAAAAAAGTTTGAATGTCATACTATGTCTGATTATTTCATATCATTGATCGCGACAATTATTATTTACAATTTTTTTTCTTTTTAAAGTGTTGTTAATATCATAGTTGAGTGACAATAAATCAAAACTTCATAGAAAATGTAACAGTTGAAAACATTTTGAATTGCACTGAAATTCAATAATTAAAAGAACATTTTTTTTAATAAAATTATTAATTTCAATCTTTGAGTTAAAAGACGTGAATCAGAATCATTTTTAAACTAGTTTAGTTCTTACGTATTAAAAAATTGTTCATGTATTTAAATACATCTCATATAATTGCGTCTATATATATGTATGAACGCGTATGTATATATATATATATATATATATATATATATATATATATATATATATATATATATATATATATATATATATATATATATATATTTAAAGAGAGATGAAAAGAGATAGTATGTTGAGTCTTTCTAAATATTATAAAAATTTAACGCATTAAGACAAAGTATAAAATATAAAAAAATGCATATTAGGAATAACACGTAAAAAAGTGAGATAAAACTAGTAGCTATAACAAAAAATATAAATGTTATGAACGTTATAACACGAGGTAAGAAGTGTAAAATAAAAATAAGATGATTATATAACATAAAAAAATAAGAACATTGATTGAAAGAAGAAATTATTAATTGGAAGAAGAAATTATTAATTGAAAATCACGGAATATAAAAGAAAATCTAGGAAAATATTCTTGAATAAATGAAATAAAGATATGAGGAAATTAATTGGCATGAAAATAAAGAAAACTGTATTAAATCATTAGAAGTAAAATTTCTAAAGAGGCCATTCAGCAGGAATGGAGATTGATGAAGTATTATACATATACTTAAATAAATACATTTATAATTATATAACATACATTATTTATTTATATATATATATATATATATATATATATATATATATATATATATATATATATATATATATGAGGGTATATAATAATCCTCGATAGCTCCCCTGATTTGCGTGTTATATATATATATATAAATATATATATATATATATATATATATAAATATATATATATATATATTTATATATATATATATATATATATATATATATTATATGCTTCCAAAATTGATTTTGTATAAAGAAAATGTAATCTTTCTATATTTCATTACTGTACTGGCTTCAAATAAAACGCACTGTATAAATTAAATATTTCATTAGATTTCTGCTTTAACGATTTGTCTCAAATAATTTTCACTCAATTTTATAATTATATATATATATATATATATATATATATATATATATATATATATATATATATATATACATACACCCGTCCTTCAATTTACGCGGAGTATCCATTCTGCGTGGATTTGTTTTACGCGAATGAAAATCGCGTAAATTGAGTCTGTCAGTACAATAGAAAAAATATTGGAAATAAAAGCTAGTAAAGTTGTAGAAACACATATTTATTTCACATAGCTTAACAGAAAAATAATGACGTTTTAGAAAACGAAAGAATATAAATTTTATTCGGTGTCACTATCGCTACTGTAATTTAAAACAATCAACCTTTTATATATTTATATCGTGTTTTTATACGTTCAAGTAAGAATTTGCGTCACTCTGATATATAATAAATTCCATGAAAAATTATATAAAATGAAATCTATCTGACAGCGTATAAAAAGTGCCACGTAAATCAATACAGCGTAAAAAAAGTCCCGCGTAAATTGAGGGACGAGTGTGTGTGTATGTATATATATATATATATATATATATATATATATATATATATATATATATATATATATGTATATATTCACACGAGTGTATATACATATAAGATTCCAAACATTAAGCAAGATGCCCTAGAAACAATCATATGAAGATATATGGCAGCAAACGGGGTACTCTAATATCCCCAGATACGCCCAAAAATATGCACTCAAAATTACCAGAAGACAAATAACACCAAACTTAAAAAAAGTCTGTATAATAAGTGATTGAAATTTTATTTTATGAATTATTATACGTTCTATTTTTAATGTTAATTGAAACATTGATTAAAACATGAACAAGTAATTAAAATATTCATTAATTATTATTCTACTGTTTCATGTTACAGTTTGTTCAATAATTTGTTTTAGAATAATAACTTTTTTAATGATTGTTCATACATATTTTTATATTTTAGTTATTTTAAAATATTGTTATTTTTATGAATATTGTCAAACAATCAAAACTTATCATTGAAATTATTATATTTGAAAAATATTACTTATTTATTGGATGAAATAAATTAGTGATGCTTCGTACATTTTTAAACAGAAGCAAGTTCGGGGATCGATAAGCAATGCAAGCAGGGGATGTAGCTACCTGGTTTTAAAAATAAATACTTTCTTTTTTTAAATAATTCGATTCCATTATTTCATACATGATTTAGATTATGTACAGTATACTGATTTTTATAACAAAAGCTCTGTTTTTCAGGTCACTAAATTTATGAATTTATAGGAGACTATATTTTTTTATATTAAATAAGAAAATAGTATTCAATGTTTTTTATATTTATTATTGTTTTAAAGCTTTCCAGATTCTATGGAATGACGATGAAGGTGTGACTACATTAAGGTGAACGAGGTTCGGTACGGGTGTTTGAACAAGTAAGAACAACAACGTCAATACACCGGATCAAAGATACAAAAGTTTGCGGTACAGGTATAGAGGTTGGAAACCATTATTATTCCACAGCATCAGTAATGGGTGTCAGGTGGAGTTATTTCGGATTGTTGTTTTCGATTCTCTTTTCCTATTCCTAAGTAAATATATATATATATATATATATATATATATATATATATATATATATATATATATATACATACGTATAAATTCCGATCAATGTGCAACGATTGTTAAGGTAATGTTAAGTGTATTTTATGTAATTTTTATTGGATATCGTTTATCTATAGGCGATTACTAACTGTGAAAATATTCCTTGTTAAACTTTGAAAATATTCAAATCAATTATCATTATTTAATATGTAGATATACTTGATATAGATTTTTTTGTATTTATATATATTATTGCATAAGCAAGAATGAAACGTAAGTATGTATGAAAATTAATTATAATCAAATTGTTATTAAATTTTAGCACTATTGTTTCATTCGTAATAAAATGTATATATTTAAAGATAGCTTAATGAAATATTATTATTTTTATTAAATTAAAATTAAAATAATTAACTAATGTAATTTAAAAATTCGTGATACAAGAATGAAATTATATAAATTCTATAAATAATATAATTTGTCGTCAAATATATGCTATTTATTAAAAAACTGCTTAAATTATTTTAAAATAACAATTATATAAAATAATAATTTTTGTAAAATAAATTTCATTTCTTCCATATTACGTAATAATTTTATTTGTCTAACACACATTTAAAAACATACTCACGAACATACTTTAAAGTCTATTTAATATTATCAAAGAAATCCACACGATCAAAGTACATATTCTATAAAATAAAACTCGACAAGATATCGACCTTTCAGCATGAAAATATAACATTTACTAGTTCTTTAGTTTATTAAATTGTTAATATTGTGAGTAAAGTACTGTGAGGTAATTGCATGTTGTTTATTATATAAACAACACTAAAGATACTCCTGTCGTAAATTTGAAACATATTAACAGTTTATGTGTTTTATTATCGGTTTTTGAATAGTTTAACTACACTGACGATCATATAAGTCGCTATATATTAAAATGTACGTCGTACTAGTCTCATAATAGACCGGTAAATGCAGTTTATTGTGTTATGTTACGTAATTTACATTACCAAGACTTTTTGTTCAGACACAATATGATGAAAATATTGAGATATTTAAGAGAAATATATTTTATTTCAAGATATTAATTTTTCGATGAATATAATAATTGTTTATTACAATTTCTACTTAATGTATTATT
Organism: Neoneuromus ignobilis; assembly: GCA_029203775.1. Classification (NCBI taxonomy): domain Eukaryota; kingdom Metazoa; phylum Arthropoda; class Insecta; order Megaloptera; family Corydalidae; genus Neoneuromus; species Neoneuromus ignobilis. The sequence continues at coordinate 23,123,213 of CP092090.1, read as the reverse complement.
TTGTTTTAATTTTTAATAATAAATTAATTACGAATTTCATAAACTAGATAATTTATAAAAAAATAACATTTAGTTAAAAATAACATATATAGAATTTGGCAAAAAAGTTTTTTTTTTGGGTTAGTAGATGATTTGGCTTAGTGTTTAACTGTATAATACGTAAATAATTATTCGAAAATAAAAATCAATTTATAATTTTAGCAAAAAGTGATCTATAAGTATTTAAAATGTAAGAATAAGAATCGATTTTTTCGTTAAATAGATTTTGTTTCACGATAAAAATGTTTTATTAAATAATAAATATATTATAATATGTCATATTTTAACAAGATATTTTCAATCACCAAATCAAATAAAAATATTCAATACTTTTTGTTCTCTTTCATTTATATTAAAAAAGTCTTATAGTATTAATACAAAGTTTTATGTATGAAAATCGTATTAAGTAAGAATTTCAAAACTACATTGTGAAAATTATATCATTTTTTATTAAAAGTTATTAGAGAAATTTAGACAATTGTTCTTATTTGTAAGAAAGTTTTATGTTGAAAATGTGTTAAATATTTGAAGTTAAAAAAGTTTTAAAGAACAGTTACTAAAGTTCTTTAACAGAATTGTTAATTTAAAATTATTTCTGTGCATAAATATATACAAATTAGTAAATATAGTCAGCAACAAAGTTAAGTTTCTAACAATAAAATTCAGTTAACATTCAATTCATCGAATAGAAGTTGAACAAGAAGTTGAACAAAATATTAAAGAAGATATATATATATATATAAGTTACATATATAAGAATGTATAAAAAATTTGTCAGTCAATAATTTAAAGAAAAAAAATCATACTTTTTTAAATTTCACATGCGATATATAACTTGCTAATAAATTTAAAAAAAATACTTTGTACAAAATAGTTCCCAATTTAAATTCTATAAATTAAATTGTTTAATGCTATGGTTTTGAAAAATGTTATTTAATTATTATTTTTTAAAAATATTTTGTAATTTTTTAAAAATGTAAAATTTTCATACCGTAATTTTGTTCTTTTTTTATATTCTATTTCTGAATTTGATGAAAATGTCAATAATGTATTTATTTACACATAAAGCTAAATGATTTTCATAAATAGGTTAAAAGAGAATAAATGAATAATTTAATTAGCATAATTATGTTTATCTCCAACACAATTTGTATATTAAAAGTATAATAATTTCTATTATTGTTCTCTCATATTTCAATATTTCTTTTATATATATTAAAAAATGTTTAAATAATTTCAATCATATTTTATAAATTACTATTTTTAATGCAGTAGATGAAATATATAAAATTTATAATTAAAATACAATTTTGACAAAATATTAGTTTTGACATTTTCATAGATATGTTAGATAATTTTTTTATTTTAAAAAAATAAATGTTTAAGAATATTATAATAAAATGTCTTTTGTTGTATTTCAACATTTTATTTTTTATCGCTATACAATACGATCCTTAATCAATATTTCAAGTTTCATAATAGGAATAACAAATGTATAAACACATTAAAAATAAATTAATGCTAAATTAATTTTTTCATTTACATTCATAAAATTTTCACTCATTGTATTACAAAAATTGTTCAATTTATAATTCACTGAATGAGAGTTTAATTACGTTACAAAAAGAAGAATTTACCTCTAATTAAATTTAAATAAAAATATGATTTAAGCTGATTAAATATTTATTTACAGTTATCATCTAATTAATTTTTGTGTAATTAATCATAATTAATTTATACATCTATATATATATATATATATATATATAATTTTTTTATTATTATTAATTAATTAATCAAATTAAACATTTCATAAAATCTAATACTTAATTTTTAAATCAGTACACGATACTGCAACAAAAGATTCATTATCTATTTTTCTTAGACACGAAAGAAATGTACTTTTGTAAAACACCTCCCAAACGTACAATTACAATAGATTTTTTTTTACTTAATGTTTTTAGTCTGAACTCTACTGATATTTATTTTTTTACTTTTTTTATATTGCATTTATTTTCATCGAATTAAATTTATTTTGAGTAAAATGAATTTTTACGTTTATATATTTTATACGAGTATATTTGAACAATAATATTTATTTATTAATAAAAACTATAAAAAAGGGTTTTTAATCTTTACATTAATACCATTTACAATAAATGTATATATTACTAAAATAACTAAATTTTAAGTTTTGCACAGAAATTAGATTTAATTATTTTTTCAAAATGTAAATAAAATATTTTTTCTTAAATTTGTCAAAAAAATATAATAATTTTTTTTAGAAGAGATTTTTTAAAAAAATATCACATTAAAATTGTATAACTACTAACATAACAATAAACTTCATTTATTTTTAATTAAATATTTTTAAAAATATCAAAAAATTAATTGTATCTCATTAACTCCTGCTCATTTGAATTGAAAGTCAGTGAAATACTTTTACGAAAATATAAGTGACTTATATATTCAATAATATTAAATCAGAGGAATAATTCCTTGTAATTTATCAGTAACGTGAAATATAATTGCTGTTAAACATATTAAAAATCAATTTAATTAAATAACATTAAATATTTTTTTAAAAAGTATTCTTTTTTAAATAAAATATTAATTCATATCTACAAGAAATTTATGAAATAAAAACTGGTTTATTAATTTGTACACGTACAAAATTTAAATATATATATATATATATATATATATATATATATATATATATATATATATTATAAACTTACTAATAAAAAAATTTAATTAAACAAAGTTTTTCTTAATCTTCCAAAATTCTTTTTGTTCTTAAAGCCGATATCCTCTTAGTAATCTATTCAGTAATCAACAAAATAAACAAGGGAAATAGCAAAAATCTGATAAGTATAAAAGGTAAGATAACGTTTTAAGATCAGACATGAGTAGAATTTAAGTTATCTTTGTAAAAGAGATATTGAACGAATAGTTTTTTTACAATGCATTTTTTTCGGATCTGCACAAAATAAATTTACATTAGTTTTAAGTATTTTTTTTATATAAAATAAATACTGTTTTATTATAAGATAGTATTAAATATTTTAAATGAGTTTTTATTACTTTGTTTATGAATTTTTTTTATTTAAAAATATCTAATTATATTTTTAATCTAATAATAATCAAAATACGTCTTTTAGTGATTCAGGTATATAACATTTTTAGGATTATTTATGATTAAAGAGCAACGTGTTAAATTTAAATAGATTTTATCTATATTCAAAGATTTTTTTTTAAATATGGAAAATAAATTTAGTAAAACATGATTTAAATAATTATATGATAAACTGAAATATTTCTTATTGTATTGATAAAATGTTAATGATGCGATAAATTTATTATATTATTAATTTTGAATTTCAAATGACGTTCCTTATATTCATATATATTCAAAATATAAAATGAGTCTATATGAAATTTTAAAATAAAAAATTAAATTATTCAAAGTATTTTCTTAAAAAAATATAATTTATTTATAATTTTGAATACATGCTTTTCTTTTTTATATATTTATATGCGGTTGAAATTCGCATACATATTTATTTGGTTCCTTTTTTCACAGAAATTTACATAATTTTACATATATACAAATTAATCTTATTACTTTGTTTTAAATTAATTTTCATAAAATTAATAATTTATTAATGAATAAATAAATATATTGCAAAGAAATTTTCATAATAATACATTATTTAATATTATGTGTAATTTTTAAGTCTTTTAATTGAAGCTAAAACATATATATATATATATATATATATATATATATATATATATATATATATATATATATATATTTATATATATATTTATATATGTTATTAACGAAAAAATATCCTTCACATTAAAATATAATGAATTTATTGTAGCTTAAAACATAAAATTGGAAATAATTACAATAAAATCTGAAATTTAAAGCTGTTTTCTTAAAAACAATTTTTATTTAATTATAAATCAATATTTTTTTTATTCTATTCAGATATAATTAATAGATTTTATAAAAATAAATTATATAAAATACATAAGATTAAATGAAAAACATTTTTTTAATATTTATTTTTAATATTTTTTTATAATAAATAGCACTTTGTATTTAGAACACTAATGTAAAAATGTATATTAAACAAAGATAATATAATGTTTGCATTAAGATTATTAATCGTCATAGGAATTATATAAATAAGCTTTTCATTGTTCAAAAATATGTTTTTAAATAGTAACATTAAATATTATATAGATGTTAAATTTGTGTGTAATATATATATATATATATATATATATATATATATATATATATATATATATGTATTTATGTATATTAAATAATAAATATTAGGATGTTAAATATGTACAATGTATTTATTTATCAATTTATTTTCTATCTTTGTTAAATAGCTTAATTAATTTATATTGAATAAAAGCAACGATAATTGGTAAATAAATATTATACATGTTATATTGAATTTATATTAATTATAAACAAACCTGGTTTATTTTATCTATCAAACCAGTATGTTTAAACATGATCAAGTTATTATTAATTGTATAAATAATAAACAGAAATGCTCGTCGGCATTACTATTGATATAAGAAATTTTGATGAGATCAAAAGTAAATTTTATTTGTAAAAAGTGACCAAATGAAATATTTGTGTTCATTTTTTTGTGATTTTGATCAAGTTTATAAATGTTATAATTTTTAAAAAGATATTAATTTGTAAATATTCCAATTAAAAAAGAACCAAAGATTTACAATTTTTATATAACACACATTTATATATAAAATTATTGAAAATTGTTTTAAACGAAAATGAAAATTAATAAAAAAAAATATTTCATAGAAAGTTGTATAGACAAATTTTAAAAAATAATATTTATATAGTATTAAGAAATTATTTCGAGCAATTAAATTTCTAATATATATATATATATATATATATATATATATATATATATATATATATATATATATATATATATATAAGATTAAAAGATAATGAAATTTAACACTAATATATACTTTTTCAACTATATATAATTTTTTTATTATTTTTAAAACATATGTACATTCAATAAATAACATGAAGTAAATAATGAGATTTAGTTATAATAAAAAAGGAAACATATCTATTTATTTTTGATTATTTAAATTAATTAATCACTATCTTTTAAATACATAATTGTTTTTAATCAAGAAATATATTTTATTAATTTGAAATAAAAATATACATGCTAGAAAAAGTTAAATATCAAAATAAGAATTAACAATAATTATTTATCTAAAAAAATAATTGTGTATACTACAAAAAATATATAACAGAATTTATATAATCAGTTAATTTGTGTAGTTCATGAAGTGTAAATTATTGTTCTATTAATTTTTTATTCAGAAATTTATTTTTTTAATTTAAAATATCTCTTTATTATGTTAATAAAAAATGTACTGATTAAGTGTTTCAAAAGATTATTTACTTAATATTCTTTTCTAATGTCTATGAAAACAACAAATAATTTAATCTATAAAACTCCTAGTATTTTTTCAATCGCAAAATAATTTTATTGTGTTGTTCGTCAACATATGCCTACATACACATACACATATACACATACACATACACACACACACACACACACACACATATATATATATATATATATATATATATATATATATATATATATATATATATATATATATATATATATATATATATATATATATATATATATATGAAAAAACTAATATAATTTTATTTCTAGGAAATTAAATAATATAAGATAAATAATCGGATATAAACATTGTACTTTTGCCAAAAGATTATTTGTTATATACCTACAGAGTATGTAATTTGAGAAATATCTCTTGTTTGGTAAAAGTTTGATATAAATATATTAAGAAATCATCTTTTATATAAAAATCATATTTTTCTATTAGTAACTCAATATATACACTGATGTGCATAAGTCATAGCCATATGGGTAACATAAGCAATTTACTGATGTAATTCAATAAAGTCGTTAAATTAAAAAAAGAAATATATATATATATTTAATTGATAATAAATATAATATTCATTGTATTTATTCATTATATAATATTCATTATATTTATTTTCAATTATATATTTTTTTTTAATTTAATGACGAATAATAAATTACTTATGTTACCCATATGGCGATGACTTATTCACGTCAGTATATATATATATATATATATATATATATATATATATATATATATATATATATATATATATATATATATATATATATAATTAATGAAAATTTTAAATTAAATACAATTATTTTTTCCATTACTACAAACATACTTTATAATAGATTAAATATTTCAATATTTTACAGTTCTGGACATATATTTTTTTTACAACAAATACTCTTCATAATTGTATTTTGGTGAAAAAATTATGTTTTATTTAAAAGAATTTAATTTTTTCAGCACGATATTTTTATATTTTTTCTCCCTGTAAAAGACGTTATTTTAAGACAATTTAATAAACTAAATGAGTTTTTAAATATTTAAAATTGCAAGATATTTTATCTAAATTCTCAATATCATTAGAATATATCCACTTTAAAATTCATTTTGTATAACAATATTTTATTATTAGTCCGTATGCATTAATTTATATGCTATAACTTGAACCAATTCAACTGGTAATAATAGTTTAATGATTATATTAGTTATGTGTTAACATAAATACTATATATAGTACTACATTTAATTGCATTCAAATAAATATTTCTAATTTAATAAGTATCTCACATATATACAAGAATGCCTGAATAAACTTATTCTAATTATTATTTAAATTTTTATAATTTATGCAAATATGATTATATAAATTGTAGTGTTAAATATAACAATTTTTTATTTTTAAATTTTACAATTATCTCCCCCATTTTTTATAAATATAGTTATTTTAACAAATATAATTATATATATATATATATATATATATATATATATATATATATAAAATAGAGCAACGTTAAATATTTTACAACTTAAAATTGTAACATAACAGAAAATTAATAGCATTGAAGGAATACTCCAAAAAATAAATTTTTAAGCAGTTTTGATTTTTTAAGTATAATCACTCAAGTAAGTATAACAAATCTGACATTGTTGGAATATGTGAGGTACCTGATTAGAGTTTGCCAGATCACCGGTTATTAGATTAGCATATCAGTTTAACCAACAGTAAACTAAAAATTTTCATAATAAATCGCGTGTAATAAACTCAGGAAATAGCTTAATGACCTCGAGTTTGCTAAGCTTTTTGCATTGCTCTAAATAATATTTAAAAAAATGCAATTAAAAAACATGTGCATGGCACTAGTATATAGGAGAAGATGTATAAAATCAAAACACAATAATCAAAAATTACACAACAAATAATAATTTTTTTTTATTTTACTTTGAGTAATTATATAAATTAATATTTTTGATATTATTAATTATTTAATATAATATTTTAATACTTTTATTGAATTCATTTGATTTCAAGCTTTAATCAAAAAATAAAATTTCCTTTGAAAACATTTTTAACAAGTATATATTCTTATACTGTTTACATTTTACGTATGTATATATAAACTAAAAATCAAATAAACAACCACGCAATATGAAAATAAAATCACAGATATTTCGTATTGTAAATTTTATTTCATCATAAGTTGATATTTATAATTATTTTACCTTTGCAATTTTTCATTAAATATGAAATCATTGAGATAAAAAAAATTAAAAAGGAAATAATTGCTGTAGATTTACATTTCAGAGAAACGTAAACACGTATTTAGTCGAATAATTACCCGAATACAGAAATTTGATAATAAATAAAATAAATATTAATAATTTTGTTCATATAAATAAGTACTTATAATTAGTTGTTGTATTTTAGCATTTAAATGTATATATAATTGTTTGAAAATTAAATATTTTGAAATAATTAATCAATAAAGATTTATGATATTAATGTTTATTTTATGTTACAAATGTAAAAATATTTATATGCTTTGACAAACCTTATTAACGATACAGATACATCTTTATACATATATATATATATATATATATATATATATATATATATATATATATATATATATATATAAATACAATGTTTTTATATACTATAAAGACATTTTCAATCATAATCAGTAAATCAGAATATTTCATATAATAATGATGTGTATATAAATTTAAGATATTATGAATATATATATATATATATATATATATATATATATATATATATATATATATATATATATATAATAATAATATATAAGATTTTATTGCAGATAATTTAATTAGAAACCTAATATAATATTATCATATTTAGCTTTTTGTATATTCTGTTTTATGAAATAAGGAAAATGTTGAAAAAATATCATATATAAAAATAGTATTTAATAAAATAATTTTATGAATGATTTATGCTTAATAAGATAAAAAAGTATTAGATATACAATTATTTCGCGGTTTGAGCCCCAGTGAAATGAATGTGTATCTAAAAAAAATGATGGAGAAGAAATAAACGAAAATGTTCTATTTTTATATTGTACAAAATATTGATATTTTTTATTGTAAATATTTTAATAATTATAATTATTTTATTGTATAATGATTTTACTGTTACGTATTTTTATTTGATATAATTTTATTGGAGTATCATTAACAGTTTGTTTCGTATACATTATTAAGAATTTTTATTTAATATAGATGTTATTAAAACAATTTTTTATAAATCTTAATTAAGAAATATATTGGAGTGAAACGGGAAGATTTCAGGGTTTCACAAATCCGAATTACTACATGATTTGTAAATGGTATTTGAAATATAAAAATTGATATATGAAATATATTGTATTAATAATTGTCTTAATAAAATTCTGACGCTTAATCTATCTTGGAATTTTATTTCAAAATACCTTCTATCACATCTCAATTCCCTTTTCCTAAAAAACGTAAAGATTTTTTTCAAACATCTTATATATTATTTAAAAAAAATATTATAATCTCTTTTGACATGAAAAAAAGGAATATATCATACTAGTCTTTTCATTTTAAAAATAAATCTTTTCTAGACTGTAATTAAAAGATATTTGTTAAAAAAATAAATAATACTGACTACAAGTTACATTTTTTTTCAGAGAAGTGAAATGAATTTGTGTAAGTAAAAAATCAGATATTAATTATGTAGGCTGAAATAAATGGCGACATATTAATTAAAGAAAATGCATTGTACCAGTTTCAATGTAAATGGCTGGGAAACGTTCGTAGAATTTAAATGTAAATACACTTGTGAATGTTTTCGGAAAGATTGAGAGAAAATGAAATACGAAAGATTTTACTGCCAAAGCTTATAGATATAGCTTATAGATATAAATTTTCATTTATATACAAAGATGAGAATTAAAAATATAAATATTTTCAAACACCCATATTTTTTTTAAAAAATACATTTAACTACCTATATTTATATATATATATATATATATATATATATATATAGTTGAACCAAATGAGGCTGAAGAGTTTAGATATAAATTAAACTTACTTTTACAAGATGGGGACTATCGATGTACAACAGAAATTATTTATTGGGAACTCAGAAATATAAAAAGGTCCAAGAAGAGACTACTAATAGATGGGATAGAGACATGAACAAATTTATCAGTTTGAAATGGAAAAGAATAGTAATGGGGTGATGAATATATATATATATATATATATATATACAGTATTTTTGTATAAAAATTCTATCCGAATGTAAGCTTCTTGAATATTATATATTTAACGAATATATTTTTTTTAAAAAAATCATTTATTTTATAGTTAAATAAATAAAGTCTTGAATTTATTTCAGATTCGTTTTCAAATATACCATTTTATTTAAAAAACATTTCGTATTTTATAAATATATGAAATAAACATTTATGTGAAGAAAGTTATATTGATTTACATAATTTATTTTTAAATTTCAAAACATACTCGTATAGAAAAATGTGGTGATTCTTTTTTTTACAAAAAATAGTTTTGAATATTTAAACGTTTCAAATATATTTACAAATATTTTTTTTTGATTTACAGTAATTTACAAACTTATAATCACTTTATTGCTATTTATATTGTAGTTTTGTAACTAAATTTTTACAAATTTCACAAATCATTTAATTCTTAAAAAAGAGAAATTTATAACTTTTTAATATATATATATATATATATATATATATATATATATATATCGATTGATTATATATTTTCAATTGGAAATATATTTATCTTCTAAATACATAAATAACTGGTTTAAATACAAATTTATTGCGTTTTAAAATTTTGTATTTAATAAAAAATACTTTTATAAAACACTTATAGTTATTGTATATATGTTTTTTTATAAATTATTATGATGCAGAGATTTAGTTAGTCTAATTTATAATTATAGAAAAATAAAAAAAAATTGATACCCTAACATTTTTTTTTTAAAAATACCATTTTTTTATTAAATATATTTATTAAGTTAATTTTTCTTAAAAATTAATAACGTGTATAAAAGTACGTTTTGATTTTTAAATAATATTAATTTATATCATTAATAATATTTTTTATACAAATAAATACCTATTTCTTTATATGCACTTGATGTAAAGAGTTAAAACTTGTTAATGGAAATTGTTTATATAGGATGGCACAAATTAAAGTTTAGTGATATAAATAGAGATACATATATTTTCTTATTATCCTTTGCTATTTTTTAGTCTCATTTGAGCCACCTTATACATATATATATATATATATATATATATATATATATATATATATATATATGTGTGTGTGTGTGTGTGTGTGTGTGTGTGTGTGGTGTATGTTTATGTGTGCGATGTGTGATCTTTATACAGAAAATGTACATCAATTAATAAATATTTCTTTTGTATTAAAAAAACGATATTTTAATTTTAACTATTAAATTTTTTCCTAAAATAAACATCAACTTTAATAGCAAGACAATTTGTATTTAAAATACAATTCAGTTTAATTATGCGAAAATCACGAACATTTATATTACTATAATCTAAGAATAAATATGAAGAAGTAAATAAAATCAACTATAACGGCCTTTTGAATTAATGATATTGCTTCACCTGAGGATAAAATTATTTTCGTCTCTAATTAAAATTAATGAAATGAACATTGTCACCATTTTAATGACAGTACATATTTTTGAGATTTAATTTGCATTATACTTAAATGATGTATTTAGTCTTGAAAAGTAAATGATTCTTAGAAATGTACAAAATAATATTCGTAAAATACAAATTAATTAAAATTTAATAATAGGAATACGAATTCGAATATTAAATTACAAGTTTATTCTTCACAAATTTATAAATTCTATATTAGGATATCTTTGAGTATTATATATAATATTATTCTAGTACCATTGCTTTTTGGCACTGCAGTCCTTGAAAGGTTTTGATCTCTTTAATAATACTATCCTAATAAGATTTTTTTTATCAGAGTTTTGTGACAATTATGTTTTTTACGAGGTGAAATTGTCAATCCAATACTCAACCCCAGTTTACTTCCATGAGAAAAATTGATTAAAAAATACAATTCAAATTTTGTAGATATACATTTTTTAATATTTTTCGAAATTATCAAAAATTATATATCATTATTTTAAGTTTACAAAATAAAAAATTATTTACAATGTAATTGTTAATATAAGATGTATAATTTTAATAATAATAATAGTATTAAAGCTTTTGTACTTTTATTTGTTATTAATTTTTTAATATAAAATCGAAATAATTGAATAATATATTTCTGAAAGTTCATTACATTTATATTATTCTATTCATAATATGCATCTGTTTTCAACCCATTTACTGAGATAATGGCATATGCGACAAAATAGGGACTCTAGTGATAACTTTTCATGGTACCAGTTGTGTTTGGAGAATATAAACCAACAGTTTTATAAGGGTTTCCAACCATAGCCCTTTGTATTTACATAATTTAGTAACTTGGAAACTTTCACGTAAATCCAGATTTATGTTCAGTCTAATTTTCTCTAAAAACAAGGGATAAGATAATATATTTTTGTATAAAATAAAGTTTTTGTACAAAATAGAACAGAAAAATAACATTTTACGTAACAAATTGTAAATTAATTATCGTTTACCTTAGAATTTAATTATCCAGTAAATAAATTTTCGAAAAGTACAATTCTTTTATTTTTAAAATTTCTATTTTTTATAAACTTTACTTTTTCAAAAATTGTTCTTGTAATTCTGAAAGATGATAAAATAAAAAAGTATTATAATATTTTCAGTATTTTAATTCTTGTTATCAACAATTTTAAACAGAAATTATAAAATATATTTATATATATATATATATATATATATATATATATATATATATATATATATAATAATAATAATAATAATAACAAACATTCTAATTTCATTAATGTGCATTAACTAGATTATGAAAATTTCTCAACGTTGTCGAAACTAATAGTTTTGCTTATAACATACAGTTTATAATATTTATAAAACTATAATAATAATTATTATTATTAATAAAATGGTAATTTTAAATCACGCAATACAAAAAAGTAAAACTTTTTATTTCCAAAATTGTTAATATTGCTGTTAGATTTTTTTCTCTTTGACTGAAATATTTATAATTACGAAGACATGTCAAACAAAAAACATATATTTTCTGGGCTATATATTGTATATTACATTTTAAACTGAATAAAGAAATATAATCAGATAATTATCTAATTATTTTTAATTATGGCTATAATCAAATTCTTGTTATATTAAATACAATAGCACGCAAATCAAAATGAAAAAATATTGGACATACGAAACATAAGATAAAAAGAAATTAGCTGACCCGTGCTATCATAACTAAATTATATATAATATTTAGATGTAAATACATAATTTTATAAAATATTCTGTGATATGATTAATATTTGGTATATAAATAAAATATAAAAAAATCTGAATGGTAAATTTAGCGTAGGGTATGCGCATATACGCTCCACTTAGTAGAAAACTTGTTAAAGTAGTGCTTATTTTATATGTAAATTATAATCATGAAACAATTTTAGAGAAAATGTCTATCTATGAAACTTTAAAAAGTTTCTAAAAGTACATTTCAAACCTTCTAAACAGCTAATAACGACATTCAAAATCATACAATTTATTTAAAATGTTAATACACTAATCAAACAACTAACAACATATTTTTGAATATTTTTTGGATTACTACGGAATATTACAAATAAATGAACAGTAGCCACTTTCTATCAAAACTTCTGTCAAAATTTTTCATTTCTAGGAATGCAAATCTACAAATTTTCTTGTGTATCTATCATTTCGATCATTTATCCACTAGTCTCTTTTATGAAATTTGGTTTCTTTTTAGATGTTTTTATATCTTTACATTATCAATCAATAATTTCTGATGACTATCGGTAACTCATAAACTCTCTTAATTCAATTAGTCATCTACTTAGATAATTCCATTTACCGGCTGATTTTAATTTTAAACTATTCATTGTTGTATTATAATAATGTGTGAAACTTTAATTTTCATTTAAATCAATTCGTTATTCTTTCTTTCTTTATGAGTTATTCCTAACGTTTTTTTCCATACGTATTTATATATATATATATATATATATATATATATATATATATATATATATTGTCTAGAGTCTAGTATTATTATGAAATGTATGACATATTTAAGTACCATAAGTAAACACAAGTAAGATGTATTGATTAAAAACTTTTCTCTTTCAACATAGAAGATTATTCGGTTCGTAAAATAAATTTTCCTTTGAACTAATATCATACCATTTTTATTCTTCTGTTCACTTGATTTACAGATGTTTATTTTATGTTAATGAGGTGTTCTAAATACAGTTCATAATCTACTCTGTTTGTACATCTTTTAATGTAATTTTCTTCTTATATCCATTATTTATTTTTTTTGCTATGGTTTATCATAGCACCAATTTTTTGACTTCCTCTGTCTATTCTACTTTCAAGTTGTTGCGAAAATGATAGTCATCAGCAAATCGTAGATGAATATATATATATATATATATATATATATATATATATATATATATATATATATATATATATATTTATATATGATTAAAATGTATACTGAATATGAATAAAAAAATACCATACAAATTGAATAAAAAACGTATAGAAATTTGTAAACTCTTTATTAGATATTATATTTCTACTTTTTTTGGTAAAAATTATTTTTTTATATAAGTTGACGGTAAAAAACACTACTTATTTATTTTCTGTAAAAAATTTCAAACCATTTGTATAAAATATAAGAACTGCATTTAAATAATTTTTTATATGTTAGAAATAATTTATTTACATGTATGTAAGAATTCATTTATTATTTTCCTTATAAAGAATATATAATGGAATGAATTCATGTAAATTAAAAGACATAATAATTAAAAAAAATTACTATAATAAAAAAACGAACAGATTATTATTAATATATTCATATAATATTTATATGGAAAATGTAAGTATAAAATCTTTTACTATTGAAATATCTAGAAAATATATTTATAAACGTATTTATTATTTAAACATCGTCCTTTTCTTAAAATTATTAATATCAGTACTACAAAACTCACAATATAAATCAAATTTAAAACAAATTCATCCTAACTTAATTTAAAATGAAGATGAACTCGATATATTTCACCAAGCTATTTTCCATGAACATGAGAAATTGATCCAAAATGATATTCGTTTTTCTTTAAAACTAAGCAACGAATCATATTTATTATACGTTGTTTGTCAAAAGATAACAGATTACTCAGATTACCAACCAAAGTTCAAGAAAAACTTAATTAAAAGATTCAATACAATCTATTTATATTTTGTAAGTATAATATTACACTTTATAAAATCATAATTAAAATCCAATCTCGTTCGTAGACTTCTATAATTTTAACAAATACAATGATTTTTATATTGATTTTATTTATACACATAACAACAGATTTTGTAATATTCAAATTATAAGAAATAAATAAAAATATTATATTATTTTATATAAAACTACTTCCGAGAAAAATAAAAAATCATTTTTATAACAACATTCATTCAATAGAATTATCTTTAAAATTAATTAATAAATACGAAATCGAATGTACTCTCCCACGTGACAAGCAATGATAAAGGTTATTACTCCTCCAGTCAATATGTGTGTGTGTATGTATGCGTATGTGTATGTATGCGTGTGGGTGTACGTATGCGTGTGTGTGTGACTACATATGTGAATATTAATATGATTTTCTCTATGGAAGAGAAAGGATAACGTATGTATTTTGTTCGGATATTTGAAAATATATTAATATATATATATATATACATATGTACATATATATATATATATATATATATATATATATATATATATATATATATATGTGTGTACAAGTTAATTTCAAATCTCAAATATGAAATTTAATACAAATTACAGAATATTAACCTACACAATGTTTATTTATCTATAGTATATAACTATAACTAGAATTAATTTAACTGGAAATAACAATATCATCTAATAGATATCATATTATAAGTAAACGTGACACTGACAGACACGATGTAATCAGAAATGTTAAGCAGAATTAAAATCTAGGCATATTTCCTCTAATTAATTAATTTTGTGTCATTGAAATATATTTCTGCACAATTTTATATAAATTTTATGGTTATCACACATTTGAGATTATTGTTCGTAGGCACAAACAAAAATTGTGTAAAATCAAATACAAACAATAATTAAAAATTTATCTTTTTCTACTAAATATAATTTATTTTTAATGTTGTTATAAGAAAAATTAAAAACATTGTGTATTTTTTCTAAATAAACTAGGTAATAAAAAACACAAAACAAATACTCCAATTATATCGATTGTTTACATCAATCACACAATCTCTTCACAATAATGGACTTTCTCATTGACCGCACCATTAAGCTTACCCATCGTAAATAAAACAGGTTTTATCTTTACGAAGAAAAAATAACATTACGTTTCTCGAATGAAAAACATTTATTTCAAGGAAACCATTAACGATTTTAATCGTAGTAGATATATGCATTTGGATAATTAGAAACGAGTTCTAAATTTTAATGACAAAATTTGTTTCTATTTATTGGACTTTACCTTTCGTTTTCCAATTAATTAATGGATAATATGGAAAATTTTAGAGAGAATATTTATTTGGTAGTTAGGTTTTGATATATATATGTATATATATATATATATATATATATATATATATATATAATCCTTTATTTTAGTTGAAAAATATTTATATATAATTAAATAAAGTCAAAATTGCTATATATAAAAATATACTCATTCTTTTAAATAGAAAAATTAATAGAAATCTGAGAAATGAAAATGAAAAAACTAATAGAATTCTGTAGTAATGATTATTTGAAAAAATAATATGGAAAAAGAAAAAATATTTTATAAGCAATGGAATGATAAAATATATAATAAATAATGTTATATACTTCTTTAACTTTATTTGTGAGTTTAATTTTTTTATCAAATAATTACAAAATTCCATTAAGAACAATTTATGAAAATATTACTACAAAAAAATAAATTATGTTTAATTTCCAAAATTACTGAACTCTGTCAATAATAACATTAAATAAACTAAAATGTATCCTATTAGGCAACAATTTGTTCCATAAATAGATTTTCTAGAAATGTAATTACATTTTCAACAAAATAAACATTTATCGTTATTTTAGTAATATAATTTTTCAATAAATTTCCGTTTTCAATTAAACATCAAATTTCCACTGAAATGTATTAAATATTTATTTCGTTTTTAATATATAGTTTGTAAAATATTTAATTATATTTTATTTAAAATCACTTGTGTATATATATATATATATATATATATATATATAATATTTGTGTGTATGTTTGTGTACCTACCTGAAGTACAATAATTAATTATATATTATCAATTATACAAACATTTAATAAAATATCATTTTATAATAGAAAAATATTAATTAAGTACAGTAAAAACAAATTATTTTATAATTAACTTCATTTTTAATTTACTTATAATCAAAGTAATTATTGTGCATTAAAAAAATATTACAAAATATTAACTATGTTAAAAAATATATCAAATATCATACATGGCTACAAACTGATCTTTCAATTTTATGATACAAATTATTGAACTTTTAATAACATAATCTATTTAGTAGAAAGAGGTTATGTATCCTTTTTATAACAGATATAAAATGATATTTAATGATAAATTATTTTTTTTTTAATACACTAACATTTGTATACAATATAGTTATGGCTGTCTAAAATATTAATTAAATTTTTAGAATAGGTACTCGTAACTAAATATTAGATTTTAATTCGAAAAAAAGCTATTAATCAAAAATAATTAAGAATTATTCTGGAAACTAATTTATAAATGATTTTTGTGTTTTTTTATAATATACTCTTATTTAAGTGATATGACTAATTTCGATATTATTAACAAAATTAAAAAAGTATCCGTAGTAATATTTCATGTATGGTAAAAAATTAAATTTTTAAAAATGTGCTTATTATCAATAATTATAAAAAGAAAATTATCATTCATACATAAGTAATATATTGTATAATATAAGTAATTGTTTGATATTCACGAAATTCCAAATCGTTTGTTAAAATCATTATAGTATTAAAAAATATTGTTACTGAATGATTGCTCACAAATGTTTGAACTCATTTTTACAGTCGAATAAAACAATTATAATGAAATCATATAGTGAACAAATAATTGTGATCCAAAATATAAATCAAAAATTTATCATCAAGCAACTAATATTGATCTATAGGTATAAATAAATTCTGTGATTAACATTGATCCATTAAAGTTTTAATCATCGAAATTAATAGAACTATGCAGTTAAATACCTAATATAGAATCAAAAAGGGTATAATTCTATTATTATCCCGCTAAGAAGAAACAATTTTAATAAACGAAGTTAAATTTAATTAAATAAGATTTGTTTTATACAAAATATAGTATTCATCATCTTTAAGACAAGAAATTTCATGTATTTCAGTTTAACATATTATTTCACTTGTTGACTTGTGCATAGGCAACATCACTTTCAGTTTTGTATAAGTTTATTATTTATAATTAAATTTTGCAATGAATTTGAACACATAATTATGTGAATTGAATAATCGTACATTATATATATATATATATATATATAATATTTTGTCTTGGTTAAATATCATTGAAAAATATTAAAAGTAAAAACTCGAAAATAAATGCATTAAAAATAACTTATGTTTAATTGTGATGGAAAATGGAACGTAGTAAGAGCTTATTCAACAAGTTTTTCTTCTTATTTTACTTCAAAGTATTGCAGAAGTAAATGAATCCATTTGTGGTGTTTATAAAAACAATTATATATCCATTATATTTGTGAGTTTTAGTTTAAATGATTTGGAAGTGATGATTTTGATGTAAAAAATATAACAAGCAACTTTCCAGACAAAAATATTTAAAGATGATGAATTTCAAACATTACTGGATAAATATTTAACTCAGTCGAAAAGTTAGTCTAAGTTATCAACATATTATTCTTGTCATTTACAACTTGTAAAAAAGATAAAAAATGAACAAAAATAGGTTGGATACGAATTGACAGAAAAAAACATTAAGCAGATACAATATTTGTATTTAATTGTTTTCCAAATAAAAAGTGTTCTGTATCGAATTGTGACTGTTGAACAAAAGTGGATATATTTTGATAATCCTAGATGTAAAAAAGAGTCGCTAGATTCTAATCAGTCATCCATATCAACACCAAAACGAAACAAGTCTGAAGATTTTATTATGTGTCTGCTAGAATTATGTAGGAGTAATTTATTATGAGCAGCTGTCATCATATGACAGTCACAGATAATTATCTTGTTCCATATAAAGACTAGATTGTATGTTATTAAGACAACTAAGAACTTATTGTTAAAGGTGGGTCAGAATTTATTTTCCTTTCCGCGAATTTTCCATGTTTATTACCTTTCGAAATCAAAATAGCATGGTTTAAAAGATAAACATATCCAATTTTTTAAGAATAACAAAAATGGATAAAAAATTGTATCAAATACAAAGTTTCTCCTTTGATATAGATTCACTTTTTATCATAAAGATATCAAATATAGAAAACAAATAAATATTTTTATTAGTGTTGCATTTAAAGTTTGTACGAAATTAATAAAAATTTTTGTTATTCTTGTATTTTATTTTTTTATCATACTTTATTATATTTTATTTTAAACCATACTCCTAATATTTCAGAAAAATATTTTGGAACCTTCAAAATAAATTTAATAAAATGTTTATACACACATACGATATTTGAGAATATGTGTACAAATATAGGATGTCCTATCAGAGCTCACAACTTAATTTCTAAATAAAACCCATTTTTTTAAGTAAACGATGATAATTTTTTTGAGCGATGATATGTGTGCGCTTCTGATGAACACCCTGTATATAATATATATATATATATATTATCGTCTTCATCATCAGTCCTTTTCAATCCCCTACTGGATGAAGACCTCTCTTCAAATTTTCCATTTCGACCTATCCAATGCCTTCCTCTTCCAACCCACGCCAACGAATTTTCTTATTTCTTTGATATAATATATATACATATATATATATATATATATAAACAGTATTTTCCGGTCTCTAATAAGATGAGTGATCTTAGTCCTTCTAGTAAACATGAAAATGATTGCTGACAAATTGTAATTTTGATAAATTTTTATCTTATGTAATGCTTTTTCAAAGATTCGATACTATTTGTATATATTTAGAAATAAAAGTAATTTTTAAATATGAGTGTGGATATATACATTATATATATATATATGCGTGTGTGTGTGTGTGTGTGTGTGCGCGCGTATGTATTTGTGTGTATATGCGTTTGTATACATAAATTTCGCATAAAGTAAATATGGTTTTAAGTTACAAAATGTTAAAGTTCAAAGTTAATTTTGAAATACAAGAGTAAATAAAAAAGAGATTGATACTTTTTCAATTTCTTATTAATATATTAATTTGAAACATGTCACTACACAAACAAACGCATATATACACATACACACACAGACATATATATATATATATATATATATATATATATATATATAATTATTATTATTTAGAAAAATCAATATAAATAAACGCAAATAAACGAATAGTTTTTCTATTTAAATAAACGTAAATGTAATTTTAAAAAAGGTTAATTTGATTGGTGATATTCTCAATAATACCATTTATAGCACAAATATATTTTATTTTCTTTTTATAGATTATTATACAAAATTTTCCACTAAGGAACATTAAAAATTAAAATAATATTCTTTAATACAAATTAATCATTCACTTCAATATTCTAAAACTTTATAAAAGTGTTCAATTAATTATTCATTATTTAAACGTTGCATTATAAAACATACTTTTATAATGCAGTACTCTGACGTTGGTGATATAGCTACTGAAATGCGTATTTACAAATAAAATGAATAACAAGTAACTATTAAATATTTGTATATTCTTATGATGTTTGACTGGGTGATTTGTTTACATTACAGTTAATTTTACACAATACCATAAAAATAATAACTATATTTATATATAATATAATTATAAAATAAATATGATTAAAAATTGATTGAAAAAATATTTTAGCTTTTTTTAGTTATTTATAAATTTATTAAAAAATAAAAATTGATTTATTTTAGTGAAAAAATATAATTTTTATTTGATATTTCATTTTGACATCAATAAAAATAAAATTAAAATTAACACAAATGTGAATTGAAGTAAAAGTTTATATATAGTTCAAGTTACTTAAATAGCTTCATATTCATTAAGTTGATACATATTTTCGGTCAATGGTGAATAAATTGCAATTTATTTGTCTTTTTCTTTTTCTCAATATATATATATATATATATATATATATATATATATATATATATATATATATATATATATGTAGAGAGAGAGAGAGAAAGGTGTGTAACTTTATGATTATCTAACTACCTCAATTTATAACTATGTAAGGTCTTTCCCATTTAAACAATGTCGCAATAACTATCAGTATTTATGGAGAAACTAAGGATATAGTAACTACCAGTTGGAAATTTAAACTCACACAATTTATAATAACAATTCCAATTATTTAAACATTTCCAAGATAGGTTAAAATATGATACAAATATTTAAAAAATGATATATATTAGTATTTTGCTTATATATATATATGTATGTATGTATATATATATATATTATATATATATATATATATATATATATATATATATATATTTTAAAATTTTCCGTATTCTAATACAACTTTAAAATATAACAAATTTAAAATAAATACAACTTTTATAAAAAATCAAATGTAGAAATTAATTTATTACATTACTGCAAATTGAAAGATTAAAAATAGGACCGATGTGGTACTTGCTATTATCTGAAAAAAATGTTTATCATTAAAAATATCTGAAAGATATTTTTATAACGAACGATTATACAAAGTATTTTTATTTAGTTTTCAAAGGTTTTAAATAATTTTAAAATGATATTTAAAATATTTTTTTTTCATTTCTAATAGTAAGATTTATATTACATTAATTTCGCTATTAATTATAATATTAGTTAACTAAATAAGTTCTGTCATTTTTAGGTATATTTGAGATTTTTAAATCCCATAAGAGATATTGTTTTTAAAAGTTGGAATAAAAAGCTATTCTAAAATTAAAATTTTACAATATCGAAAATTATTTAAAATAAACCATATGTATCTATATAAGTCTTAAATAATTTCAAAATTAAGCATGCTAATATTTTAAGTAAACTTATATTGTTTTAAATGAAATTATTTATAATTTTTTTCAGTACATCATTGACTGTTATTTTTTTATCAAATTTAAATTTTAATTATATATAGTTTTATATAATACACTTTTTCTGTAAAAATTTTTTAAAACAACATGTATATATATATATATATTTACAAATAATGTCTCATAATAAGTATGTATATATTCTATAAACGTAATATATCAAATATTTAAACATTTTATCAATAATTTTTAACATAATTTTTCGCAATTATCCTATATAACTCACTTTTTCCTAAATGATTTATTAATTTCATTTTAATTATAGATTATATATGTGTAATATCCTTTTGTATAATCATTCTATGCATATATATATATATATATATATATATATATATATAATTATTGTATATATAATCATGTACATACCGAATATAATAAAGTAAAATCAAGATTAAATATTCCACATGCTGTAAATTTGATCTTTTGGTGATATAACTGCATAGAAATTTTAGACACCTAAAGAAAATAAAAAAATATTATTTATTTATATTCAATTATAAGCAGTATTAATCTACTTTTAATAAAAAAAAATATTTACACGTTATGTAATTCAAACTAATATTTCTTTAATAATAAAAATAACTGACGTTATTAATCCAAATAAATTGAAATAAATATTAATTATATATTATTTAAAAAAGATAATAAGATCATTATAAAATTAAAAGTACAAAATGTGATATAAAAAAAATGGAAAGACTTTAAAAATAAAATAAATTATGATGCCAGTATTTTTTATTTCATGTAATATTGTAGTTTTTTTGTAAATGAAAACAGAAAAATTATAAATGGTAACAAAATAACATCATTTATAGTTTATTTATATTTACAAAAATTAAATCTAAAGGAAATTACTATTTTAATAATTGTAGATATTAAGATAAAAAAATAAAATAAATTATTAGGAGTCGATAAGAAGAAAAATTTACGAGACTGATTTTCATTGCATAAATTAATATTTAAATTTATAACAAAATGTTTGATTTAAATTCATAAAGGGAATTGAGAAGGAAAAATAAAGAATATGTTATATATAGAATATTTACAAAAACAAAATATTTTCTTAAAACATATTTTTGAAGAAAGTTAAGATTCTTATTAAAAAAACTAATTCTATGACTAGATTGGAGATAAGTTTTGATTATTATATATAAAATATATAATTCTATACTATATTATATATATATATATTTTGTATATATATATATATATATATATATATATATATATATATATATATATATATATATATATATATACTATGATCTATTCTATTATTGAAAAATATATTTTCCCTTTTCTTTTATGAAAATTGAAATGAGACGTTTAATTATAATTTAATAAAAAATTGCTTATTATATTTAAATATAATTTAATTTTATATGCTAACTGTAATGAATAATATATAAAATAATTAAAAAAATATAAAATAAATATTAGTAGAGGCAGAGTTTGAGGCAGAAATTGATTATATAATGGAGCAATAAATTATTTTTTGATATTTAAAATATATTTTTACAAATTAATTAATATTCACAAATAACAATTTCATTTTTTAAATATATATTAATTATTATTTTTCATTTTGTATCATAAAAAAAAATTACAATACAATCACCAATGAAAAACAAATACAAAAACTATATTTAAATACTCTCATATGTGGCGATTGGATTTTCTTAATTATATTATAAAATTATATGGATATAATTAAAACATAACATTTATTTTAAATTTAAGAATAATATACAGAGAAGTAAATGAAATTAATTGGTAAAATCTACTTTATTTTATACATCCACAAATATATTTTTATCTGAAATGATTTACACTAGACAACGTTAAGTATGATCTTACCTATATTACAGATTAAAAAATGTTATTTATATTATAGATAATTTTATTTTTTATATAATTTGATGAAATCATTTAAATTATAATTAATATTTTTCAATAATTTTTACATTTACAACATAATTTTCATATTCATCTAGAAAATATTGTTTTATCTTAAATATAATAATCTTTTGAATAATTTATATTACTAACCTTATTTCGAACAATGCAATTATTTCTTAATTTTCTTAATTTATGTAACATACGACATACTTTTATACTCTGAAATAAAATAGGAAAATATTTATAAATATTTTTAATTATTTAATTTACATTTGAAAATGAAATAGAAAATATTTTTTTAAATGAAAATAAGAAATATTTATATATATAAATGTGTGTGTATGTATGTATCTAAAATAAATGTAACTTTTAATAAAACAAATTCAACAGAGAAATTAAACAACAGTAATCTCAGTACTTTCTTTTCAAGAATTATAATTGAAATTAAATACGTAATTAATTAATTAAAAGCAATGGATACTTTTTGGAATAGCTTCAATCTTATTGGTATTAACACGAAATGAGAGTAGAAAATATTTTCTTATTACTTTACGCACTAATTTCGTTTTTCGCTATTTTGTAGAAAGAAAGTGTGTCAGTAGGTAAACTCAATGACTATATAATGAAATCAATGTGGTGTGAGGAACTTCAATAAACCAAGAAGGAATATAAATGTCTACACGATTGGAGAATAGCCCACACCAACTACCTAAAAAGTGACAAATTCAATAATGTAGCTTACAAAAGAGAGTATGTTAGATAAAAGCACGAACTTGAAATGGCGTGTCTTTAAATATCAGATAACATACGTACTATAGAATTAAACATAGAATACGCTTTTGTAACATAAAATTTGTTTGTGAACAAGCATTTACTTAACATAAAGTTTTTTTTTAAAAAAAGGAAATTTTGAAGAATATATAAATAATTAAAAAAAGTTTTAGTTAATATTAGAATTAGTTTTATAATTTGATATAAAGTTTATTTTTAATTTTGAAAATATTCAACATAAAGTATTTTTCTTAGATAAGCAGTTTTATATTTATATCTTTAATTTTTTAGTAAGTATTTAAAAAAAGGAATAAAATATAGAAACGAAAATTACATTTATATAAGATGGCTGAAATGAGACTCAAGGACAGTAAAGAATAGAAAATGATAGTAATAAAGAAAATATATCTCATTTGGGTCACCTATACTTCAATATCGCTTTTTAATAAAAAATTTAGTGATTATATTGTATAATTATAATTGTTTTATATAAAGAGTATTTTAGATTTTTTAGTCTTAATTATTGTTTTTATAAAAATTGATTCAAATTAAGTATATTATTAAAAATTTGTTAAGAAAGTAAAGAAAAAAAAATTCATAAATAATAAAATGTATATTTTATAAATAAACTTGCTGTAATTTTTTCCATTCTTGTTATAAACATTAAAACAATTCATAAAATTGTAAAAATAGTTTTTATTAAAAGCTACTTAATTAAATTTCATTTCATTTTTCAAAATCTACTAACAATGAAATGATTTTTTCACAAATAACAATTATAAAATTATTAGAATGGCTCAGTTATTTTTGATATAACCTTAACCTACTTTTTTTAAAATTAGATACTCTAAATGTATCTATTAATAGAAACGATTGTTACTAACCTTTTATTTTTACGTTATATGAAGTTTTTTGTTATTAAAATGTATATTAAATATATAAATAATTATTTTTGAAATATTCACAAAATTTATACAAAATAGAAGTATATTAAATGTTTTTGATAAAAGATTTACTGACAAGATATTTTTAAGTCTGTATGGAATTTGATTAAAAATAAAAGTGGTATTTAATTTAAATTTATATTTTTTTTGTTTAAATATATTTATTTCTCTTTTGAAAATATGAATCGTTATTATTTTAATGAAATTAATACAGATATAAACACTGAATATTATTTAAAATACTTACTTCATTCTCTGTTTTGTTGCATATATTAATCATAAAAATTAAAATCGAAATATATAATAGTAACCAAAGTGTATTCGATTCAAATGAATGAATATTAAATTGGTTTACTTCAACAAAGACATTAATAAATTGTGAACATAATCCCCAAGAATGAACAGTTATTGAAACATAAATTAAAATAATATTATGTAATATACTCAAACCGAAATATGAATTAATTTCCATAGATATTTGATACAGCTTATCATAAACGTAGCTAATATCGTAAAATATTTTATATTTAGAATAATTACTATTTGCATTTAAATACAAAACTCGTTTCAATTCAAAAGAATTTTTGTAAGTTAATTTACTTATAATCATGTTTAACATTTCGAATCTTTGTTTAATAATAAACAAATGTGTACAGAAATTTAAATTCATGATAAAACTTGTTAATATACTTATTGTATATATAATCCAAAAAAATAAAAAAAAATCACTTTTATTTCCTAAATGAAAAATATATTCGAATGCAACTAAAATCCATAAATATATAAAGTAACAAAGAAACAATTTCATAAACAAGTTCTGCGCCTTATCGTACGATATTTGTAACTTTAAAATATTATTAAAAAATAAATCGAGCTCGAAAATAGTTTCAGTAATTTTGCAATACACTTTTTGATTTATACAAATCGCAACTAATATTATTGTCAGTCCAATAAAATCACATATGAGTCGTGCTTTATTGTTGAATAAAATTATAAAAAAATCAATGAATAATTCAGAGATTTTTTCTTCATAAACTCCATAAAGTGTAATTAAGGCGTAGATAAAAATACGAATACAAGTTAAAATAATTCCCATAATAGAAAATTTAAACTTTCCATTATTTGTAATAATATAAGGCGCGACACCAAATATTTTTAAAATTATGTGAAGATTTTGTGTGGACTCGTAAAATTTCATAATGTGAACTTATCTCTTATATTATTTTACATGAACTGTTCTAGATAAATAAACCTATTTGGATATATAACGGTTACTTTAAATGATTAATAACTAAATAATAATTTGTTAATAACCTTCTTTATGTATTTTTACGATGTATTATAGAAAAAATAAAAGATGAAAGTTTCATTTTACTTAAATTGACAATATATATTGGATTAAACTTATTAAGAAATTATTAATGTACTTTATTTTGACAAAAAATCAATAGACATAAATGTTAACATATATTATTCAATCTACTATCCTTGTAACATATTCCATTATTTCACTCACGTTATGAAAAAATAGTACGGTAAAATCACAATTTAAAAGGAATGCATGTCATTTTTTTTCTTACACAATTTTTTCACAAATTTTATAAAAATTGATTTAATCTTGTCTTGAGATATGATAATAACAAATTAATTTTAACAATATTAATTTCATTAGTAATGTTTTAAAATTAATAAATTATTATTTTATTCGTATTTAATAACACTGAATGTTTTTTTTAAAAAAATTGAAAAATATAAAACAATTTTTCACAGTTATTTATTTATTAGTAGTATAAAATTCAATAAAAATAACCAGATACGTTGTCACTCCAACGATGATCTAGAAAATAAGAAAATTTATTTTATTACAGATATATAAATGTGCAAATAAAGAATTTTGAAATATTTGGAATTTAAAATATTTTATTCAATTAAAAAAACATATTACCGTTCTATAAACTATACTTGTTCTATAAATTATTACTATATTTGCCCAACATTCGCTCCTGTTAAAGTTTAATATATTTTTGTACATTTAAAAAAGCTTTAGTTTACTTTATATTTCTGTCAAATAAATTAAGCTTATAAAAGCTTTCGTTATTTTCAAACAAAAAATGTATAAAGCGACAGATTTGGCATTTCAAACAACAATTTATTTCAAAAATGTTATAATAAATATTTCAGATATAAAAAAAAATCATAAATAAATATTATCTATTTTCGATTAATAAAAAAACATTTTTAATTTTTTTTATTTAATTTTTAAACTGATTTAAGTAATTGATTCAATTAAATAAACAATAATAAAATTAAAAATTATATTTTCATATAATTAAGTATATTTTAAAGATTTCAATTAATGAAAAACATTTAGAAATAATATTTTTTTATTATTATTTTAGATTTGCTTTTGAAAATTTAACTGCTATTAATATTATATAATAAAATTGAATACTTAAATTCTATTTCAAGCAGATCATACAAATTCACACATTTGTGTAAATTACTAATTTTTAAAATCAGTGAAATAGACAATATTATAGAACATTTGAAAATTTATTTTTATTAAATTCATATTAAATGTAAAATATAAATTTTTCATAGAAATGAATAATTTTATTTAAATAAAATTTGAGTATAGTGAGAATATTTTTATCATATATAGAAATAATAAAATTAAAAAATGTATACATTTCGTGAAACAAATAATTATAATAAAATAAATAATATATTTACCGAATGAAAAAATGCGAAGTCAACGAAAAATAGTCCACATGCAGAGAACTGAACCTTTTGGTGAAGTAATTGAAGTGAAAACAATTCGAGCTGAAATAATTGTAATTTTATCTCAAACGAATATTAAATTTTCAATAAAATCGAAAACTTTATACAAGTACTCTAAAGTCACGTAACCATTTTTTTCCGTTTAATTTGGTACTATTTCCACATTTTATACCTTTTTTACACTCAGATTACGCACAGATTTTTTATAACAGTCTATCTTTATGTTGATCGTATATAGTCAATAAAGTTTTGTTTCCTATTTCGAAATTTACTTCCAAGTTTTATTAAACATAAAAAATATATAGCAGATCTTTATAAAAATGCCCAAATCATGAGTACTAAAATACATTTTAACACATACACATGTGTACATATATATATATATATATATATATATATATATATGTGTGTGTGTGTGTGTGTGTGTGTGTGTATGTATTAGAATTACAAAAAAAATTGTAATTACATTTTTTCGTTTTTGTAATATTATTATTATTTCCTTAAATTAGTACTTATTTTTTACTATTTTTGACTTTAAATATACATTACATAATAAATGTTTTAAGAGTTACGAATCATTGGTTTATTTGAAATTAATGACTGAGAAATTACATATAAAATATTCTTCCTTACACAAAGTAGTCCAAATGAATTTGAAAAGTTTATACATATATTTACTTTCTTATTTTCATTTCCTATTCTTTAAAAACCTTTAATCTAATTTGAGCCACCTTATAAATGTTTAATAACAGAAAATTTAGTGCAAGCTATCATTTATTTCAAACTGGGAGTCACTCTCCTTAAAAGAATCAATTTTTAATAGAGATATAATGTAAGCTTACTAAAAATTAAAGTAGACAACATTAAACGCTATTGATTTTGTTGTTAATAAAAGTATATTGAATAAAAAACAGTAAACTTTATTAATATATACACAAATACGTATATATATATATATATATATATATATATATATATATATATATAAAGTTAATTATAAAAATATTAACCTATTCAGTATATTTGAAATTTCTTATAAATTTTACAGAATTTATATTAATTTAGGAAATGAAAAAATATATTAATACAAATATTCACTACTAAGCTTGAAAATACACCACATTTAAATTGAAAGTGATAAACTGATTAAAAAAAATAACATCACATTTCAGTATTTAAAAATTAACACAGAAAAATTAAAAAGTTTGGATAATTAAATTTATGATTAAATTTAATACTTTCTCGGAAAGCCGTTTATTTTTAAAATATTTTTAATTTATATGGCATGGAATGTTGTAGTCAAATAAATATTTATTTTTATGGAAAATTTTGTGGTAAAATAAATATTTTCACTTGTACGCATTAATCCTATAAATATTTTTCAATTTATTTTATTTGATATCACACGTTTACTTAATAATCGTTTTAGTTCTTTCTATAAATGTTTACTAGGGTTCACGTGAGGCGATTAAAATAGTGATAATAGTGTTGTAGACACATTATAAAGGATTCGTTATATTATAGTTTTCGTTCAGTGTTCGAGATCGTTATCCTGTTGTAAAAGTAATTTATCTCATAATCACAATTTTTCTTCACTAACCTTAAGATTACTTTTTAAAATGTCCAAGAATGAAAAATTATCCATTTTACCTTCTATAAAAATGAAGATTATCTACTCTACACGTTAACATACATCATTAAATCATCACCAAAATTAACTGTATGTTGCAATTTTTTAAACCCTGTTTTCTTAAACATACGTTTCCTTTGCTATGAACCCACTATCTTAAATTTACATTCATTATTAAATAAAATGCATTCCTAAAAACTTTTCTGTTCAAATACGTACTTATTGGAAAATTCAATCCTTTTCTCTCTATTCACTTTATTTATCAATGTTTTTTTTTAAAAAAAAGAAGGAAATAGAATCATTAAAACTAATTTTTTAAATACTAGAATCGATTGAATCGAATGATAATTCGATTGTTTGCGGAATATTTTTATATTTATGTTCTTTTAATTGCTTTTTGTACTTCTGTTCAAATTTCCCTTGTACTCATATTAGGATTTTCTTTTACACAACTTATATTTTGCACTCACTATTTTTATTTAATTTTTTTATACGCTTCGTCTGTACGCGGTTCGTGAATTAAACCATTACTAGTTTTTAATGTTTTTCGCAATACTGTGTAGTATGTATTCTCAATTAGATTTGGATTCGTTTGAAAATATTCGTTTGTAAAGAAAAACATTAAATTTCTCTCAGTTAAATCTTTTTTGCTCACTGTGATAATTTTTATAATTTTTCAGTGATTTTAATTCAATTAATTGCAATACGATATCAAAGAGATGATCGTATTTGACTTGAGTACACATTTACTGAAAAGATTAACTAAAAAATTATTTAAAATTTTCTTTTTCTATACACAGTTAGAAAAAAAACAATACCTTTATAAAATTATTTTCATACACTAAATTAGGATGTTACCTTTTCTTTCAATTTATTTATTATTTTCAATTTAAATGTGGTATAATTTGAATTTTTTTAATAAATTTAATAATATATTTTTTAATTCATTGAATTAATTTAAAATTCATATAGAAGTTTCGTGTAAGCCAATACTTTTGTAACAATCATTCTCTCTCTCTCTCTCTCTCTCTCTCTCTATATATATATATATATATATATATATATATATATATGTAATTAATAAATGAAAATTACTTTCAGAACTTTTTTTAAAAACGTATTATGTTATTTCAAGATTTTTTCTCACAGACATTGTTATATAAAAGCAAAATATTTTCATAAAATATATGTACCTTACGTTTGACCTGCTCATGAAGCTTTTGTAGTTTAATTTTGTGGATGTAAACGCCTGCTTTATTCGCCTGTAAAAAATAACAACAGAGAAATGTTGTAAAAATGATTTTATTTTAACAACATTTTTCCTCAAATAGGATGCATATATACAAAAAATGTTCTATAATATTTCTTTACATATGCAACAATGTAAAATAATAAAAAAAACATTTTTTTATTATAGTATATTTTTGTTGTTGTGAGGGGTAATTTTGAACATATTTTGAAAAATTATTTAATTCTCATTATTTATTTAAATAAAATATTATATTATTGAAATAAAGTAACAACAAAAGTATAAAGTTAAATAAATAAAAATAATTTTGCTATAAGGAATCATGTTTAGACTTAATAAAAATTCAAGATTACATATTTCTATAAAACTTTTTGTTCATTTTTTTTTAATTTAATTACATATGAACAGGAAATTGTAGAATACTCCCTCTATTATATATATATATATATATATATATATATATATATATATATATATATATATATATATATAAATATGTGATCCAAATGAAACTGAAGGTTTAGATATACATTTACTTCCTCACAATCATTTATTATCCTTTATTCACCTCTTCAGTATCATTTGGGCCATTCTATAATAACCTGTAGATCCATAGAAATATTCTTAACATTTTTCTTTTAATTGAATCAACTTCTAAGATAACACAACTTTTACTATAAATAGCATATTATTTCCCAACATTTTTATAATAAATATTAAATTAGTACTATGTAATCAAAAAATAATATGTCAATAACTTTTTACATGCAAATATAACCATAAATTAAAAATAATCAAAAAAGGTTTTTTAAAACAAACTGAAATTATTTTTTTTGTACAAACTAGAAATTATATTAAAAATTTTATTTTTAAAGTTATTTTACAAAAAAATAATGAATTCAATTTGCATACATAATTTTAGTAATATTATTAATTTTAGTAATAAAAATTAAAATTTATGTCTCTGTCAAGATAAATTCTTGTTATATTTCGCGAAAATAATATTAACATACAGAAACTGTATTTTTACCACAAAATTTTATGAATATTATATTTTCATTTTTCTATGAATATATTTATACAACAATTTTCTAGTTGGATTCTGTAACATTATCTCAAGAGATCTGTGTTTGCTTGTTTTTACGATGTTATTAAAAAATCTATATTTTATTTACAATTTAATTAAAAAATATACATTTTTGCTCGATATTGTTCAAAATAATTAATAGATATCATTATTATGTTAGGTATAATTATGTAAATTTTAGTATTTATGGATTGCTTAACTGTATAAATATTCGAATATGTATTTGAATTTAACAACGCTTATATTATTTTAAATGTTTTATAAAAATTGAAGAAAATCTAATAAAAAAACATCTCAAAGAGAAATGCAGTTATGTTAAATATTTATTTATTACAAATATTTTTTCATTCTAAATATTTTTGAAAATAGTTACATTTTAAAAAGATGCACGATTTTATGAAATTATTAATATTATATAAAATTTTAATTTAAAAAAAAAACATTCTTTTATGATTACTAATTAAAATATTGTATAAATAATCACATTCTGAAAATACTTATTTTGCGATTAAAAATTGTTATTAAAAAACTCCTTTATTAATTAGAGTAATAAAAAATCAAAAGACTTAAAAAATATTGAATAAAAAATAAAGTACTGAAATAATATGTTATGTAAATATTAAATTAAAAGGAAAGGCCCAAACTAAAAGCTCATGAAAGCATAGATATTTCAATTAAAAAAATAATGTTAATCAACAATGTCAAATTTTCTAACTGTAAATTTTTAACTTATTAACTTAATCATAAAAATTATACAATATTTCAAAATGAGAATAGCAAAATTGTTTTTTAAAGACAAAATTACTTAAAGTAGTAAAACTTATATTTAATACAAATACTATTTTTTAAAAATATTTTTTAATTTTTCTATTATTGCAAAAAAATAACAACATCCAATAAGAGTTGTTGACATATATTTTTTAATTTGCAAACATTTTTTCTCTAATGGTTACTAATATTATATAAAAAAAATAATAAGAACAATTTTAAATATGGAATGTGTTATTCTATTTAATAACTCGATTGATTTTTTTATAATTATTTATTTCAAAAACATGCCAGATAAATGTTTTTAAAAATCTACACATGTTTAAATAAACTATTAAAGAAAAAAATTATAATTTTTATTTTGAAATTTTATTTTTTATATTTATATACATGCAATAAATAATCCTATTTTTGAATAAATAGAAGTGCGAAAAATATAATTTGTATTAAAAATTATATATATATTAATAGTTAATAATAGTATATATTTAAATATCTTCCTTGAATAATAAAAAGTATGTTTTGTTTTGTTATCAACTTACCTCTTGTTCTAATAAATTCAATAGAACAACTTGTATGAAAAATTTGAAAAATATAACAAATCCCAATATAGATACATGATTAAGATTTTGTGAAAATGTAATATTATTTTGAAAATTCATATAAGCATTTATTAGAATTATTAAAGCACTAACAAAACCCAATATAGTAAATGACAAAATATCAAAATTAAATATATTATTAAATTCTATAGAAATCTTATACATCATTTCATATAGAACAAAAATTGAATTCCAGTTTTTTATTTCATTGTACAACGTGTAATTGAAATCTAACAAAGTTACGCTTAAGTATTTATTATTAAAATACGAAATTTTACTACGAATTGCATATTTTAATTGAAATTTGATTAAATACTGATTGGTTAATTGAAATCGTTCTTTTAGAAGAAGAGCAGAGAATACAAATATAAAATCTAAAGTACTTAATAGAACACTTGTGCAAGTGATTAAATATATTTTATAAATACTGATATATCTGTGATCAAAACTAATTAATTTTATGAAATTGCATACTATAGAAATCAGAATCAATAAGAATAATATTATTATACAAATTGTCATTTTAAATGTTTTATCATAATTTATATTTACTTTTAACGAATTTAAAATACTATCCACTTTTACAAAACTATTAATTAATTCAATTATTTTATGTTGATGTATAAATTTTAAAAATATTATGAAAATAATTGAAAATAGAGTGAAATAATGAAAAAATAAAAACGTAAATTTTATTGTAGTTCGTTCATGAATATCAAATATAGGATAAAAAATAAATAAAACAGGCATATAAAAAAATATTCTTAAAATATTAATAAACGTTAAAGGAACACTTTTTTCAAGTTTTTCTTTGCCACTCTTATTCGTTACTAAAAATGAAACATATCCTAATAAATTTGAAATAAAACAAAATAATTTAATTACACTAAACAAGTCTTTACGTTTGGTTGAAACCATTTTAATATATCCATGAGATTGATAAATATGTTACTAAAAATCTACAAATATGACAGAAGGAAATTTAAGTGAAAAGTGTTTTATATTAGAATAATTGATTTTGAGTTTCAATTTTTTGATAAATTAATACATAAAAAAATTAATTGAATTTATTATAGAATACACAATCACACGTATATAAATAAAAATACACACACACACATGTATATATATATATATATACATATATATATATATATATATATATATATATATATATATATATATATATATATACATATATGTATATATATAGGAAACTCTGTTTAATAATTTATAAACGAATTTTATAAGTAGAAAAAAATATTTCTATATAATTGAATAATGCTTTTAAATTAAGTTTATATGAATTATTATTTTGTTAATGTAACGAAAAATTAATGGTCTATGTATATATTTAAATATATATATATATATATATATATATATATATAAAGAGAGAGAGAAAGAGACAGACAGTTGAAATGAATCACTCAAGCTTTTTTGGAAATAACATATTTTAAGTGAAACGAATTAACATAATTTCGATGACTTCCTCCTCTACTTTTATTGCCTAGAAATTGTAAAACGTTTTTTTTTAATTTGTTTTATTTCATTTCTCATTTAATCAGTAAACTAGTGAATATATAAATTTTAAAAACATATAGTTTTAATAGATTGACCAAACTATAAAATGATAGCCCATAATTTGAAGAAAACTTATTTTTAACAAATTTCCAAATAATTTTTTTTGTTTCTAATCGTCAATAATATACGATATTTTTAAAAAAATCACCATCGGATGCTTTTAACTTCTGACATAAATTTTGTAGATAATATATAGAATTTCGATAAAGGACAGGATTTTTATTGTAATATTTTTTTTTGGAATAAGTTTAAAATTACTATTGATCTTAAAACAAAACTTGATAAGATTATAAAATAGATTTATCCGTTCTATCTGTGAAAATTTAGATCTCTTCATTAACTGTAATAAAATAGGATTCTAATTTCAGTTTTCAAAAATAATGTAAGATATGACTTTTCTGATAAATTGTATTCGAAAAATCTGCATATCGAGAAATGCAGATATATTAAATAAATGCAGTTGGAGTAATGGCGTGAGTCTGCTTATTTTACACTATCTTAGAGATATTTTATTCGTTAATGGAGCAATAAATGGCCATTTTTTTTAAAAAAAAACATCATTTGAAATTATTTTTCTGCAGATATTTAAGAAGAATAAAGGATTTTTATTTCAACAAAATAAATATTCTTAGAAATGATAAGAAATTTCTTAAAAATGATAAGATTAGTACTATGAATTTTTATGCATCTTATATTTGTACAATAATTAATATATTTTTAACTTTTTAAATAAAATTCACAAATATATATATATATATAGTCACCATGCAACCAAAATAAAAACTCAAAGAAAAATGATTATATTTTTCAAAACCTAAAATCTATAATAACAATTAACAACAATAAGAGAGTATAATTTTCAAAAAAAAATCAATGAATTATATATTAGATAAATTTATAAAACAATTTTTTATGTATAAGAACTAATTGCTAAAAAATGTTTTTGAAGACGTAGTAATAACTTGAAGGCGTAACTCGGATATTAAACTTTTTAAAGAAAAAAATACTCAAATATAATTTATAATAAATTGGTAAAATAAGAGAAGTCCATTTTAGCACTAACTCTATTATTTTTATTGTATTATAAAATTAAAATATTTATTAAAACACAAATTGTATATTTCTTAAAAAATAAATGAAATAAAAATATAGATTAAAATAAATACATAATAATTATTCAGATTTTTTGATAAGATTTATCATTAAAATCAAGTTAGAAATAATGGATCATGTACACATTTTATTAAAATGATCTTCAGTATAAATCTTGTGATATTTTCTATTGAAGACATCTTAAGAGCTTTCAGTTTACACATGAATGATAAATATTGGAAAAAAATTGTTAGCGAATAAAGAATTCATACCGAGCTGTTAGGGAGAGAGCAGGATTATTTCAGTGACTTCATTATTTTTACAACATGAAATATTTTAAAAATTGGAAATATTTCAAATATTTCTTTTAAATTTATTTAAAATTCTGCTTTTCATAAATAAATTGTGATATTTTTTTTAAAAAAAGATATAACATTTTCTAAAGACAACCAAATAAACATTTAATTAACTTGTTTATAAGAAATTTAAAAAATATATGAAATTGAATTCAGTTTAGTTACTAGTAAATTATCATATTTGTTACAATTATTAATTTATATGTATATATAAAGATTCTTTTATAACTTTTTATAGCTTTTGTAATACCATTTTCATTAATAATTGAAAATGGCACAAAACCAAACATTACACAAATATAACAAACAGGTAAGAAATTGTAGTAAAACATTTCTTTTTTTATAAGAATAATATATATTAACGTTTCGTATTAAATAAATGATTAAACAAAGTATAAATGTATGTGTTTTATAAGAAACATTATTCTATTGTGATAAATAACGAATAAAAGCAAATTATATATTTTTTCAATTCTCTAATTTAGTACAATTTAATTTGATAATAAATAATCCATTATAATAATTGATAAATACTTAATAATATTCTATTACTAAATAAAAGTTTTATCAATTCAAACATTATTAGTTTAATATAACATTAAAGAATTGATCATAATGAATGAATTTGCATTGTAGCGTTTTGAATTTTTAAATATCAATTTCGTAAACGCACAAAACATAAATACGATGGTTTCTTTTAGTTAATGCATAATATTTTTTATAGAATTCATTTTAGTTAATTAATAAACTTGTTGTAAAATACATTAAATTTATACACACTAAGAAACATTATCTTAACTTTTATTAACACATTAGGAAATAAATTACTGTAAAAATTAAAAATATTTTATCGATTAATAAATAAACGATTTTTAAATCATGTAACAATTGTAATAAAATTATTGACGTTGTAAAAATGTACTGTATTATTTACGCTGTGAATGTTTATAAATATATATAATTATTCATTGTGTATGTGTTTAACACGTACACAAATATAATTAATAAATTATTATATAGACTTTTGATGTAGTGAATTTATATTGATATATGAAGTATTTGTTAATATTTAGTAATATTTAATTCTAGCTTTCATTGATTTAAACTATATGTGTAAAACATATTTTGTAGTAGTAAAAATACAGAGAATTATTTTTTTAAAAATCATAAATATCACAGAAATTGAAAAAGTATTTAGACTAAATTTTTTTGAAAAAATATGTTACGAATTTGTAAAAATGTTCACAATACA
Organism: Neoneuromus ignobilis; assembly: GCA_029203775.1. Taxonomy (NCBI): domain Eukaryota; kingdom Metazoa; phylum Arthropoda; class Insecta; order Megaloptera; family Corydalidae; genus Neoneuromus; species Neoneuromus ignobilis. The sequence continues at coordinate 23,085,039 of CP092090.1, read as the reverse complement.
AATTATGCATTTCTGTTTTATTTAAAAAAATAAATCAAATAAATATACAAATATTCACATTTTCTTCTTCAATATTAGTTGTGGAGAATTTTTTATTGGAGATATCTTAAGATCTTCTAGTTTACATATGCATAATGAATATTGGAGAAAAAGTTTACGAAAAAATATAAAATGCATGCACAGCCATTAAGAAAGCAGTAATATTTTAATAATTTCATTTTTTTCTACATAACATGAAATATTATAAAAACAAGATGGTATTTTAAGTATTTTTTTAACTTATTTACTGTATTGAGTTTTCTCAATAAATTTTAACATTTTTTTAAAAAAAAGAAAATATTTTCAAAATGAAACTGAGTGAATATTTAATTCTAATTAACTTGTTTATATCCATATTATAAATTTATAATATGTATAAATTTTTTTTTAGAAATTTAAAAGCCTAATTATTATTCAAATTGATAATTCAACTTAGAGTTGGTTCATAGAACATGCCATTAAAATTTGATTACGTTTTAATATAACATAGTATTTTAATTGACAACACTTTAAGTCAATTTAATAGAAGAGTTACGAATTTTAATTTATAAAGTGAATAATAGTTTGTTGCTCTGAAAAAATCCTATAATTATAATTTATATTATTGCTTAAAATTTAATAATAATATTCATCTAATAAACTTAGAACAATTGGATTAAAATTGAATGTAAATTCAAAATACTCTTTAAAATATGAAAAAAATTATACGAAAGAAATATAATATTTGAAATTAAATTCAGTTTAATATTTAGCAATTTGACATATTTATTTTAATCATATATATATATATATATATATATATATATATATATATATATATATATATATATATATATGTGTGTGTGTGTGTGTGTGTAGAAAAGAAATTAAGTTAATAAATTCTTTTTCAACTTCACTCACCTGTGTAGTTGTAATACAGAAGATTAACGTAATTATAATTTGTCTAAATAATACGTTAATCAACCAAATAAAGGATGATAGTAATTTACCGTCATATAATGGATTATTTTGTGTGATTGTGTAGAGATGAAATAATGTTGTTACAATTAAAAAAAATGAATTAACACCTTGTATCAATAATTCAAGACCAAAAATATAATTAAATTTTTCTACTATCAAACATAAATTGAAATGAATTTGAGAGAGTGAATCAATATTTTTCATATTTTGGTTTATTGAGTTAAATTTATAAATTGAATTCTTTTTAATGCTAACATTCTTTTTATTGGAAATTTTAACTGTTCTGAACATTTTTAACCAATCATTAATTGCTTTAAAATGATAACTAATAATTAATGCAAGTGTAATTGGAACAATTTCATAAACTGTAAAATTGATTAAAGTATATAGTTGTAAAATTATAAATATGTAATTATTTTTATAATAAATATTCATGTTTAGCTTTTGTATATTGTAACTTACTACAAATAATACAAGAATTAAAAATAATAGTAAAATAATAAATAAGGTCTTTAACATGTTTTTATAATCAACTTTAATTTGGATAGAAAGTAATAATGTATTAATTTGTATAATATTATTAATTAATTTAATTGTTTGATTTTGAAATATTATTCTACAAAAAAACACAATGAAGATAACAAATGGTTCTAAAAATGTTGTAAAATGATGTAACAAATATAATAATCCAGTTCTTTTTTCTCCCCGTTGGATGTAATAAAGAGATATTTTATAAAAACAAAAAAATAGAAATATTCCATGTAATAAAATTCTTTTATAACCTTTAATAACTCTTTTTATACCATTTTCATTAACTATAGAAAATGGTACGAAACCAAACACAAGACAAATATAATAAACAGGCATAAATACACTAAAGAAATTATTCCGAAACATTATTTTTGTTATAAAATATTATATCAATGTTCAGTATCTAAGTAATGATTAACAAAATATAAATGTATGTGTTTTATAAGAAGAATTAATATACTGACAAATAATTACAAATGAAAACAAACTACATAGTTATTTTAATTCTATAATTTCTTACAGTTCTTTTAGTTAACTTAATTTGATAATAGAAAATGAATTATAATAATTGATGATAAATATTTAATAATATACAATTACTAGATAGAAATTTTATCAATTCAATATAATGGAACAGAATTAATTTAACACTAGGTTTACGGGACGCGTCATTTTGACACATTTCGAATTTCATGAGGGAATTTACAGAAACCGTTTACATTTTTCTTCTACCACTTGTACTGTCTTTTATCCATTTAACGAGACAAATAAAATAGGAAAATTAATTTTCTTCAAAACTTTCTAATTTAGAAATTATGTATGTGGTATACCTATCTTTATGATACGGGAAAATTTGACGCAATCTTAAAATAAGCATTAATGCTAGTTGGAAAAGACTGATACAGAAAAGGCAATTTGGTATACTCGGGAAGCATATAAAGCAAAGTCACTAAAATATTTTTATTTATGGTCGAAGAAATGGGGATCCGCTTTCTTCTCGAAAACAATGCCTAGAGATCAATTTACGCAAAATCTTCGATTCATATGATTTGATAAAAGAACAAAACGATCCGAACGTTTACGTACAGATAAATTTGCATTGATATTTGAAATATGGAACAAATTTATACATAATAGTCAATCCTGTTATAAACTTCACGAAAATATTTCAATAGACGAGCAACTGTTCCCTACAAAAGTCCGATGCAGATACACGCAATATATCCCAAATAAGCCACATAAATTTGGCATAAAGTTTTGGTTGGCAGTAAATGTAAATTCAAAATATCTAAAAAAATGGCTTCCTTAATCTGGGTAAAGATGAAACGCAAACTTTAACACTTTTAAACGGATTTTGTAGTTTTAAAGTTAGCCGAATCATATTTACTTCAAGGCAGGAATATAACAACTGATAATTTTTTACCAGTATATATGTGTAAAAGATACGCGGAATAAATGTAATGTTATATAATGTTAAATATTAGAAATTTTATATAAATGTATATCTTATAGTTTCATTTATAAGTTAATATTATATAATTGTTGTTTTTAAGTTGTTTTTTAAAGAAAATGTATGATTTTGTTCATGCGTCAAATTGACCCGCGTCCGTAAAGATAGGTATACATGAAACGTCCGTAAACCTAGTGTTAAATACAACGAATTTGCTATGTTAGCTTTTTGAATTTCTAAATAAAATAATATCAATTTCATCTAATCACTTAAAATAAATACACTGATTTTTTAAAAAGTATTTTGTTTTTAGAGAGATTTTTAGACAGACTTTTCGGACAAAAATTTTTTAGTTGTATTGTTGTTATATTTCATATATATTTTAATGAACATCGCCTACACAGAAGCATTAACATAGCTTTTTAAACACTTTATTTTTCATAACTTATTTACATTAATAAATAGAAGCAAAATCAGGAATCGACAAATGAAACGAATAGGTGGCGCAACCCCTTGGTAATATGAAAATATCAATATAGTAAATTGATATTTTTATTCACTTTGTGTATAGAGATCTGTAAAAATTTATATAATAATAATAGAATTTCTTCTCTATAATAAAATTTATCTCTCATTGCAACAAATGAGGTAACTATTATCATATATAATTAAAATAGTTATGAAACATAAAACCTACCTTTAAAAAAAACTGGTACGTATTTGTATAAATATTTATAATACAAATTATGCATTTGTTTGATTTAAAAAAATAAATACTCAATAATTACTCAAATTTTCTTGATAAAAATTATCACAAAAATAAAATGAGACATGATAGACTTTGTACTTAACCCACTAATTAAATTTTCAATATTACAATAATACTTTAGAATTTATTACTGATAATAACTCAATATTTTTTAGTTTACACGTAAACGATGAATATTGGAAAAAAATTTATGAACGAATAAAGAATGCACAGAGAAATATTAGAGAAAGAACAGGAGTATTTCAGTGACTTCATCATTCTGTTCAACAAAAAATAGAATGGTATTTGAAGTATTTATTTTCATTTCGTATAATATTTTTGAATAACCTAAGTAAATTGTGATTTTTAAAAAAATAAATACATTTTAAAAAACTGATTAAACATTTAATTTCTAATTAATGTATGTATTTGTACAAATGAAAGAAATTAAAATAATAAACTTTTTTGGCTTTTTACTCACCTGTGTAGTTGTAATACAGAAGATGTACGTAATTATAATATGTTTAAATGATACGTTAGTCAACCATACAGAGGATAATAGTAATTTAGCGTCGTATAAAGGATTATTTTGTGTGATTGTGTAGAGATGAAATAATGTTGTTACAATTAAAAAAAATGAACAAACAACGTGTATCAATAATTCAAGACCAAAAATATAATTAAATTTTTCTACTATCGAACATAAATTGAAGTGAATTTGTGAAAGTGAGTCAATTTTTTTCATATTTTGGTTTATTGAGTTTAATTTATAAATTGAATTCTTTTTAATGCTAATATTCTTTTTATTGGAAATTGTAACCGTTCTGAACATTTTCAACCAATCATTGATTGCTTTGAAATGATAACTAATAATTAAGGCAAATGTAATCGGAACAATTTCATAAACTGTAAAACTGATCAAAGTATATAGTTGTAAAATTATAATTATGTAATAATTTTCATAATAAATATTTATGTACGGTTTTTCGATGTTGCAACTTACAAAAAATAATACAAGTATTAAAAATAATAGTAAAATAATAAATAATGTTTTAAACATGTTTCTATAATCAACTTTAATTTGGATAGAATGAAACATTATATTAGCTTGTATAATATTATTGATTAATTTAATTGTTTGATTTTGAAATATTATTCTACAAAAAAACACAATGAAGACAACAAATGGTTCTAAAAACATTGTAATATGATGTAACAAATTCAATAATCCAGTTCTTTTTTCTCCCCGTTGAATAAAATAAAAAGATATTTTATAAAAACAAAAAACTAGAAATATTCCATGTAATAAAATTCTTTTATAACCTTTAATAACTTTTTTAATACCATTTTCTTTAATTATTGAAAATGGTATGAAACCAAACACTAGACAAACATAATAAACAGGCATAAATACACTAAAGAAATTATCTCGAGCCATTACTTCTGTTATAAAATAATTATTTTAATGTTCAATATGTAAGAAATGATTAACAAAATATAAATGTATGTATTCTAAAAGAAAAATTAATATACTGACAGATAATTATAAATAAAAACAAATTACATATTTATTTTAATTCTATAGTTTCTGACAGTTCTTTTAGTTAATACAATTTGATAAAAAAAAATAAATTAGAATAATTGATTATAAATATTTAATAATACTCAATTACTATATAGAAATTTTATCGATTCAAACATTATTGATTTAATATAATGGAATATAATCAATTCAAATACAATGAATTTGTATGTTAGCTTTTTGAATTTCTAAATATAATAATATCAATCTCGTGCGAACACTAAAAATAAATACACTTATTTTTAAAAAAATATCTACAAAATCAAAAGGAAATTGAAAAAAATATTATGTTAAAGTATTAATATGTTTATAAATATACATCAAGGAATTATAAATATATTTTTTAATTTTCTTACAAATTAAATAATAGATTAAACTAAAAAAATGTAAAAAATTCAAAGAAATAAACAAATTAATTTGGATTCATTTTAGTTAATGTGCAATATTTTTTTAAAAAAATATTTTTAATTAATGAATGTTATTATTTTGGCACATATTTAATTCAAAAATAACAGAAATATTATTTCATAAATATTTATGAATATATTATTATAAAATAAATTATTGTAAAAACTAAATATATCTTATCGATAATTAAATAATATTTTTTTTATAAAATTAAAGAATATAATAAAATTATGCAACGTATATAGTTTTATAATTATCTTTACTATTTTATTTTTATTATGATTCTATTATATTTTATTTTAAAATATTTTTATTGTTGATATTGATTTTTCACTGAAGAATGTAGAAAAATATCATTGCTATTGTACTTATTTCACTAATAAAAAATGTATTATTATTATTGTAGAATTTACTATTGGTAATAACTGAAGATCTCTTAGTTTACACGTAAATGATGAATATTGGAAAAAAATTATGAGCGAATAAAGAATGCATAGAAAAATATTAGGGAAAGAGCAGAAGTATTTCAGTGACTTCATTATTCTGTACAACATAAAATATTTCAAAAACAGAATGGTATTTGAAGTATTTATTTTAATTTCGTATTTATTTTATTTCAATGTTTTTGACTAACATTAGTAAATTATGATTTTTTTAAAAAAATTGACTGAACATTTCATTTCTTATTAATTTTTTATATCCATATAAAATATATTTAATAAGAATAAACCTTTATTTTTTAAATTTACAGATAATATTATTATTAGTAATGATATTTCACATTTAATTCTTTTAAAAAACACGCCACTAAAATTAAATCATTTTTAATATAACATATTATTTCAATTTATAATATTTTAAATCGTTATAACAGAAAAGTCACGAATTTTAATTTGAAAAGTAAATATTATTTTGTTGTCCTGAAAAAATCTCATAATTATAATTCTGATCTAGTGTTACAATTTATAATAAATTTTATTCAATTAACTTAAAATAGGAGAACTTAAATTTGCTGCACATATAAAATATGTGCATAAAAATGATTTCAATTTAATGACTAGCAACTTTTCATATTTATTTAAATTATATATATATATATATATATATATATATATATATATATATATATATATATGTAGTTAAACATGAAAAAATTAAGTTATTAAACTATTTCTAAACTTCACTCACCTGTGCAGTTGTAATGTAGAATATATAAGTAATTATAATTTGTTTAACTAATATGTTAGTTATCCAAATAAAAGATGTTAATAATTTATCATTATATAATGGATGATTTGTGATTGTGAAGAGATTATATGACATTATCACAAGTAAAAAAAATGAAATAATAATGTATATTAACGATTCAAGACCAAAAATATGATTAAATTCTTCCACTATCGAACATAATTTGAAATGAATTTGTGCGAGTGAATCAATTTTTGCCATAGTTTGTTGTATTAATTTTAATTTATAAATTGAATTATTTTTGATTATAATTTTTCTATCATTGAAAGTAGTCATTGTTTTGAATATTTTTAACCAATCATTGATTCCTTTAAAATGATAACTAATAATTAAAACAAGTGTAATCGGAACGATCTCATGAAATTCAAAACTGATTAAAATATATGATTGTAAAATTAATAGTATGTAATTATTTTTAAAATGTTTATTCGTATTGTAACATATAAAAAAAGAAAGTATAAAAAATAACACTAAAATAATAAATAACATTTTGAAAATATTTTTGTAATCAACTTTAATTTGGATAGAAAGTAATAATTTATTAATTTGTATTATATTACCAATTAATTTAACTGTTTTATTTTGAAATATTATTCTGCAAAAAAACACACTAAATGTAACGAATATTCCCAAAAAGGTTGTTAATTGGTATAACCAATGTAATAATCCAATACTTTCTCTTCCCTTGAATAAATGAAAATGTATTTCATAAGAACAAAAAAATAGAAATATTCCATATAACAAAATTCTTTTATAACTTTTAACAGCTTTTCTAATACCATTTTCAATAATTATTGAAAATGGGACGAAACCAAAAACTAGACAAATATAATACACAGGCATAAATACACTGAAAAAACTATTTCGAAACATTACTTTTGTTATAAAATAAATATATAAAATGTTGTTATAAAATGAATATTCAATATGTAAGAAATGATTAACAAAATGTAAATTTATATGTTTTATAAGAAAGATTAATATACTGATGAATAATTACAAATGAAAACAAATTATGTATTTTTTAATTCTTCAATTTTCACAACAGTTCTTTCACTTAATTTAATTTGATATAGATAGTCAATTATGAAATTTGATGATAATTATCTAATAATAGAAAAGTACTGTATAAAAATATTATCGATTCAAATATTGTCAGTGTAATATAGTACAATAGAAATAATTTTAATGCATTAATATGCTATGTTAATTTTTTTTAATATTTAATTTATACCAATTTCACACTAATACTAAAAATAAACACACTGATTTTCAAAAAAATATATCTCATATATCAGAAGGAAACTCTGAACTGAAAATAAATATTATTTTTAAATTCTTAATATGTCCATAAATATCCATTAACAAATAACTTCATACAAAAATACAAATTAAATTGGATAATCTTTTATATGATGTATACTATTTGTTATAAAATTATTTCCAATTAATAATGATCCATGTATTGAAACACATTAAATTTATATATACGCAAACAGAAATATTATTATCTCTTAATCTTTTATCAATATACCATTAGAAAATAAGTTACTGTAAAAATTAAACATACCTAATCAATTAATTAATAATTTTTTGTTCTCAATTTAGAAAAAAAATAATGAAATTATTAACATTACATACTTTTTAAATATATTATTTTTGTTAATTCTAATTGACTACAATTATTATGTAATTTAATAGAAATTATTGAATTTGTTCGTTATTACTTATTGTTTTAAATTATAGTATTACTCTGACGATGAAAATAATTATTAGTGCTCATTTCAATTAAAAAAATAATAACTTTAAGAAAGAAAAGAAATTTCAATTTTATTAACAATATAATTTAAAAAATTTTAGAAATTCAAAAAACGAATCAAAAACTTTTCAAACAAATTTATATAGAAAAATATTTTTTGAACTATATTGACTACCGTTTTAAGAAAATAAAATAGTGTAAAGGATCAAAGATTTCTTAAAAAAATTATTATAAATTCGTTTATAATACTAAAACAGTAAAAAATAATACAATGATAACTAAAAAAACATTATAAAATTAACAGTAAATCATTTAACATATTTATTTATATTATATATCTTCATTTTGGAAAATGTAAATGCATTATATTTTTTATTCATTAAACCTAATCAGTCATAGCTAATTAATAATATTAGAATATAATTCTTAATATGAATGTACAAAATAATATTCATATATATATATATATATATATATATATATATATATATATATATATATATATATATATATATGATTAAAATATATTTAATAATGAAAAATGATTCAAAATTTCTATAAAAAATAATTAAAAATCCATTAATAAAAATGCAACAATAAATATAAAAATTAATAAATAGTTACATAATCAATAGTAAATTATTTAAAATTATTAAATTACATTTTAAAAACTGATTAAACATTTAATTTCTAATTAATGTATGTATTTGTAAATATAAAAGAAATTAAGTTAATAGTTTTTTTGAACTTTACTCACCTGTATAGTCATAATATAGAAGATGTAAATAATTATAATTTGTCTAAATAATCCGTTAATCAACCAAATAGTCGATGATAGCAATTTAGTGTCATATAATGGATTATTTTGTGTGATTGTGTAAAGATGAAATAATGTTGCCGCAATTGAAAAAAATGAATTAAGAAAGTGTATCAATAATTCAAAACCAAAAATATAATTAAATTTTTCTACTATTGAACATAAATTGAAATGAATTTGAGAAAATGAGTCAATTTTTTTCATATTTAGGTTTATTGAGTTTAATTTAAAAAATGAATTCTTTTTGATGTTAAAATTCTTTTTGTTGGAAATTGTGAATAGTCGGAACATTTTTAACCTATCATTGATTGCTTTAAAATGATAACTAATAATTAATGCAAATGTAATCGGGACAATTTCATAAACTGTAAAAATAATCAAAATATATAGATGTAAAATTATAAATAAGTAATAATTTTTATCATAAATATTCATATACGGCTTTTCGATGTTGAAACTTACTAAAAATAATTCAAGTATTAAAAATAATAATAAAATAATCAATAATGTTTTAAACATGTTTTTATAATCAACTTTAATTTGAATAGAATGTAACAATATATTAGTTTGTATTATATTATTAATTAAATTAATTGTTTTATTTTGAAATATTATTCTACAGAAAAAAACACTGCAGATAACAAATATTCCTAAAAATGTTGTAAACTGATGAAATAATTGTAATAATACAGTTTTTTTCTCTCCGCGTTTGATAAAATAAAAAGATGTTTTATAAAAACAAAAAAATATAAATACTCCATGTAATAAAATTCTTTTATAACTTTTAATAACTTTTTTTATACCATTTTCATTAATTATTGAAAATGGTATGAAACCAAACACTAGACAAATATAATAAACAGGCATAAATACACTAAAGAAATTTTCCCGAAACATTATTTTTGTTACAAAACTAATATATTAATGTTCAGTACGTAAGAAATGATTAACAAAATATAAATGTATGTATTTTATAAGAAAAATTAATATACTAGCAAATAATTACAAATGAAAACAAATTACATATTTATTTTAATTCTATAATTTCTAACAGTTCTTTAATTAATTTAATTTCATAATAAAAAGTGAATTACTATGATTAATGACAAATATTTAATAATATTCAATTACTATATAGAAATTTTATCGATTAAAACACTATTTTTTTGATATAACAGAATAGAATCAATTTAAATACAATAAATTTGTTATGTTAGTTTTTGAATTTCTAAGTAATATCAATCTCGAACAAGCACTAAAAATAAATACACTTATTTTTAAAAAAAATATCTACAAAATCAAAAGAAAACTCCGAACTGAAAATAATATTTTGTTTAAAGTATTAATATGTTTATTAGTATATATAAAGAAATTACTTTTTTAAGATAATAGAATATATTTTAATATTTTCTCAAAAAATAATTCATAGATTATTCTAAAAAAACATATACAAAATTTATTAAAAATGATCAATATAATTTAGATTCATTTTAGTTAATGTGCAATATTTTTTAAAAAATATTTTTAATTGATAAATGTTATTATTTTGACACCCATTTAATTTACAAATAATAGAAATATTATTTCTCAATCGTTTATGAATATACCATTATAGAATAAATTATTGTAAAAATTAAACATATCTATTGATCAATAAATCAACATTTTTTATTGATCGATAAAATTAAAGAATAGAATTAAATTATTTAATATATATAGTTTTATTATATTTTTTATTTGTTTAAATTATAAATTTATATATATATAGTTAAATATAAAAAATTAAATTAATAAACTATTTTTAATTTTCACTCACCTGTTTAGTTGTAATACAGAAGATATACATAATTATAATTTGTTTAACTAATAAGTTAGTTATCCAAATAAAATATATTAATAACTTATCATTATATGATGGATGATTTGTGAGTGTATAGAGATTATATGACTTTATCAAAAGTGAAAAAAATTAATTAATAATGTATAATTACGATTCAAGACCAAAAATATGATTAAATTCTGCCATTATCGAAAATAATTTCTAATGAATTTGTGGGAGTGAATCAATTTTTGTCATAGTTTGTTGTATTAAGTTTAATTTATAAATTGAATTCTTTTTGATAATAATTTTTCTTTCATTGAATGTAGTTACTGTTTTGAACATTTTTAACCAATCACTGATTCCTTTAAATTGATAACTAATAATTAAAGCAAGTGTAATCAGAACAATCTCATTAAATTCAAAACTAATGAAATATACGATTGTAAAATTAAAAGTACGCAATTATTTTTAAAATGTTTATTCGTATTGTAACACATAAAAAATTGAGGTATAAAAATTAAACTAAAATAATAAATAACAATTTTAACATTTTTTTTATAATCAACGCTAATTTGAATAAAAAATAATAGTTTATTAGTTTGTATAATACTATCAATTAACTTAATTGTTTGATTTTGAAATATTATTTTACAAAAAAACAGATTTAAGGTAACAAATGGTCCTAAGTAGGTTGTCAGTTGAAATAACGAATGCAATAATTCAGTTATTTTCCTCCGCTTAAGGAAATAAAAGTACATTTCATAAAAACAAAGAAATATAAATATTTCATTTATAATAACTGTTTTGAAACTTTTAATAGGGTTTTTAATACGGTTTTTTTTATTAATTATTGAAAACAAAACACTAGACCAATATAATAAATAGACATAAATACGATAAAGAAATGATTATAAACATTACTTTTGCTATAAAATTAATATGTTAATATTCAGTATGAAAAAAATAATTGAACACAATATAAGTGTATGTATTTTATCAGAAATATTTTTGCATTTACAATTAATTACAAATAAAAAAATATATATATTTATTCTTATTCGATAATTTAATACAGTTTTTTCACCTAATTTAATTTGATATTAAATAGTCAATTATGAAAATTGATGATAAATATCTAATGCAATATTATTCAATTACTATATCGAAATTTTATTGATTCAAACATAACCAATATATATAGTAACATAAAATTAATTATAATATATAAATCTGCAATTTTACATATTTGAATTTTTAAATACTATCAATCCCTTTGCACTCACTAAAAATTAATAAGCTGATTTTTTTAAAAAAAGATCTTAAATATCAAAATAAAACCTGATCTCAAAGTAAATATTATGTTTAAATTATTAGTATATTCATAAGTGTATATTAAGATATAATTTTTTAAAAATTAATCACATTTTTTTGTAAGAAATAATAAACAGAGTAAACTATATATATAGAGAGAGAATTTATCAAATAATCAATTTAATTTAAATTCATTTTATTTAACCTGCAATATTTTTTATAAAATTATTTTCAATTAATTGATATCTTTGCTTTAAAACACATTAAATATATTTACACACATAAAAATATTATTATCTTTTAAGCTGTTATAAAAGGTCATTAGAAAATAAATTAGTGTAAAAATAAAATTACTTAATTGATTAATAAATTAATTATGTTTACCAATTCATGAAAAAAATAGAATAAAATTATTCACATTAGATACTTTTTAAAATTATTATTATTGGTGATTCTGATTTTTTGCATAGGTACGTACAAAAATTACTTAATTATTTGATTTTTAATATAGTAAATTCCTGTTAATATAGGAAATATTATTTAATAACAACAAATATTTAGATCTGACTCGCATAAATTTTAAGAAAATATGTGAAAAATATTTTTTAATATCGAGAATAAATAAAATTATTTTTAAAAAACCATAAATATTACAAAAAGTGAAGATAATATCAAAAATAAATTTATCAGAATAATTAATTTTAATTATTATTATTATTACAAGTTTAACTGATTATGTTATTAAATTACATTACTTTTTGTCTGGAAAAACCTAAATTTTGTATAATTATGTATTTAAATATTTTATATTTGAATTTGTTTTTAAAAAAAACTTATATCATTTTATATGGATGCAATAGTAAATAAAAAACTACAATAATAACTAATAACTATTATAAAATTAATCCTCAATTATATAAAATTATGATTTACATTTTGAAAAATGTATATATATTATATTTTATATTATAATAATTAAACCTAATCATTCATAAATAATGAATCATTTATACATATATATATATATATATATATATATATATATATATATATAATATATATATATATATATATATATATATATATATATAGTAAAATTATATAAATTTATATTATCAAAATCAAAATCGTACTTTTAAATCACTTGTGCGATATTTGAAAAATCATTATTTCATTCAATATTTTTTAATTGGATAAGCATTTAATCACTATATGCTACATCAATATTAAAAATAATTATTATTTAAATTTATAATTTATTTAACTTACCTCTAATGTTGTTTCATTCATAACAAAAATAATTAAAATTTGTTTAAGTATTGTACTTATTAAAAATAAGAGAAGTTCTTTTAATCCAGCTATAAAAATAGTATCATTATTTAAAGCAATACTGTATGTATGGAACAATCCGGTAACAGTAATAAGAAATGTACAAACGAAATGCAATATCAATTCAAAACCAAAAATTTGATTGTAGTCATCAACAACAGCACATAATTTTTGATATAATTTCGCCATTAGATCGATTTGTTCTGATTTTATTTCTAATATATTTTTTTTATTAATATGTGAACAATTAACAGATATTAACGTATCTTTTTGTGTTAATTTGAATGTTTTGAAAAAATCGTTAATTAATTTAAAGCGATAGTTTATAATGTATACAAAGATAATAAATTCTACGTCATACAATAAATAAGATATTAAAAAGTGAACATTTAAAAAATTCATATTTTCATCGAAAATTTTCCTTTTTAAATTGTATAAAACAATAGCTACATAACATATGGCAAAAATTAGATAAATTGTAAGAAGGTTAACAACTATTTTCCAAGTGATTCGGTAATTAATTTTGACCTCAATTGAAACTAATTTCTCATCAATTTTTATTATATTATTTACCATACTAATCAATTTTCTTTGAAATATATTTCTAGACAAAATTGTGCATAATATTGTGAATAGACTTTGATAACAAATCCAACTATTTGTATATTTCAAAAAAAGATTTTTATGCTCAAATATAAATAATTGTTTGTGCGAATCACGATATACAATATATAAAACAAATACATTGAATATAATATTAAATATCCTTTTTTTAATATTATTCTTTATTTTCATTGCTTTTCCGTCATTTACGACTGAATATGGTAAATATCCAAATATAAAAGAAAGATAATAAAAAGGCGAAATTGCAGAATGAAAATTGTTACAACTCATTTTTAATAATTGTTTTAAAAACGTAGTCAATTTTGAAAATTATTTATTTTATTTTAAATTTTTTAAATGTGTACAATTATATTAAACAGTTTAAAAACTTTAGTACATTTATTCTGATATTTGAGTACATTATATTATTTATTAAATTTACTCACTATGTTATTTTAAATTTTTGCTACACAATTTATAAGTAATTGCTATTTATTTTAAAAGCTATTACTTTAATTAATTTATACATATTGAAATAGTTTTTTTTGTGATTATATAAAGTTATTGTTTGTATTTCCATTTAAAGAAATACAATAATGTTGCATATATATAAATATAAATAAATAATATACAAGAGAAATAAAAAAGTCGTATATATACTTCGTAGTTTTTTTTCTAAAACGAAGTTTAACACAAAATATTTACAATTTTTAAATATAGGCACACTTTATCAACATACGAGAATTAAGAAAATTTATTTCAAAAGTAATTGTTTAATTATTTTAATTTAGAGATATTTTTGAGTTAATTTAACACTGTAATTATTCTGTCTGTACCATGCATTATGAATTCAATTGCACTATTTATATAATTGTGAATAGTTAGTAATTTAATGTGTCTGTTCATGATCCTACCAAAATGAAAATAGAAAAATTAAAAAAAAAAACGAGTAAAAGAAACCGTACCCAAATCACTCGAGTCTTTAACAACAAGAACAATCAATATATAACAATTAACATAATAGAATCTTTCACAGAATTTCATATAACAGTAATAATGAATAATGAAACTTACTTTTATTTACTAGGTTTTCTTAGTAAAATACTAAGATTATGCGAATTATAGGATTCCAAGTTTACTCATAAAAACTTATTGCATTCTTAAAAGTAGTATTTTAGTGAGGTGTTACTGACAGAAAAGTTATTAGGTCGTACTTTTTTTGAGAACGAAGAAGACAATACAGTAATACTCAATAGGGACCGTTATATGATCATGATTTAAAACTTTTTTATACTACAGCTGAAAGAGTTGTATATTGAAAAAAAATGGTTTCAACAATAAAGCTCACACATATTGTAAGATAATGATAATTTATTAGTTGTTTTGGAACTGTGGCTGATTCACTTTACACAAATGAACAATAAGTGATTATTGAACACTTTAAATTATTGTGGTGTTGGGGTGAAAATTCATTTGTGTATAATGATAATTTTATGAACTATTTTACAAATTGGATTGCATTCGGACTTGAAGATGTTATTTTCAAGATTATCTGATATTAAAATACCTAACTATTTTTTATGAATTTTTTTCAAAAAGCGAATTTATATTGACAACTCTAACATTTTAATTTCATTAAAATAGAATTGAGTTAAATAAATGAAGAAATAAGCGATCTATTACCCGAAGATTTAAGTAAAGTAATGCCAAGTGCTTCGAAAAAAGCTTACATTACTTAACATTTTTTGAAGCATCTATTTTATGGATATAATATTTCATATTTAATTGTAAAAAATCTAAATAAAGAAGATTCCCAACTTGGAATCTCTGTTATCGATTTTGCAATCCTTAATTGAAGTATTATTATTATTATTATATTTTTAATTATTAATTCATTGATATTAGTTACACATTTATTTAAAAAATATGAATTGAAAAAAAATAATATCAACATTTTTTTTGTATCATTCATCGATATTTTTTTAAATTTTCGAATAGAATTATTTTTGAATTAACTTGATTTATTTTTTTGTATATTGGAATAAATTAAAAACTCAAAATGTAAAGATAATCAAAATTGAAAATAAAAATGTCTTAATAAATTATAAAAAGTGCATTTTTAAAGCAATTAAAATAAAAATATTAAATACTAATTAAGAAAATAATTCTAATAATGAACAAATATTTAAAAAATACTGGAATCTTAACATTTTAATATAAATTATTTTATTGATTCAATCATATGAATATAAAAATATTTATATTCAACTCACCTGCAACTTCGCAAAATTGCATACTGAAATAACTGCAAATTGTTTAAATACTCCGTTCAATAACCATATAATCACATCTTCTATGTCAGAGGGAAATAATGGATCTTTTTTTACTATAGTAGTATATAGATGAAATAATCCAAAAACAGTAACCACAAATGTTCCGACACTTTGTATTAACAATTCAAATCCAAATATCTGGTTACAATCATTTACTACGATATATAAATTTTCATAGGCTTGTGCAACTATATCAAAATTAGTAATATCGTATACTGGAGATTTTAAATTATTCACTAGATGTTTTTTAACATTCTGTTCTTTCTTCTCCAAATGTATACTTTTCAATGTTTTCAACCAATCTTTGATTAATTCAAAACGACAACCAATAATGAACACAAAAATAATGAATGTAATCTCGTATAGTATGTAAAATATACTGTAATAAATTAGACAAAAAGAATAAATATAAATATTGTTATTGAATTTAACTCGTTGTAAATATATATAAATTAGATGAAGATAAAAAACAGTAAATATTCCATAAAATATAATTATTTTCATTGTTAGTTGAAAGATTATGTTATAATTTATTTTCATGCTTATAGAAAGTAATAGTTCATCAACTCGTGTAATATTATTCAACATTGTTATCATTTTTCTTTGAAACAAATGTCTAAATAAAACCACAATAAAAGTAGTAAGAGGTACGTGGTAATACATGCAATTGTATATTGCAGTTAAAAATTTGTGTTCATGTTCCGAATGGTATTCAAAATAATAAATCTGCATGAAGTAAAACAATATTATATTAACGAATATATACGAAATACTTTTTTTGTTATTCTCCTTTATCACATTTTTACCATTCTTCTTTATTACTGAATAGGGTAAAAAACCAATCACCAATGAAATATAATATAATGGCATAATTGCAGTATTAATATCATCACAATGCATAATATAATGTGTAAAAATAATAAAGCGTTAAAAAACTATGTTAAATAAAATTAAGATATATACTTTTAATTTATTTTAATGTTATATATATTATTTAATATCTATTTTTAATACAATTTATGAAAGTTTATTATTCACTTCAAGTAACCATTACACTAAAACTACATTTTATATTCCTTTCTGTTTCATAACAATATGAAAACCAATTATTTTAATTAATTTATTATTCATATGCATGTTATTTTATGTGACGTTTAAGGAAATATTACAATATGAATTGTACGTTATTTTATTTCTATAACTTATA
Source organism: Neoneuromus ignobilis (assembly GCA_029203775.1). Lineage (NCBI taxonomy): Eukaryota > Metazoa > Arthropoda > Insecta > Megaloptera > Corydalidae > Neoneuromus > Neoneuromus ignobilis. The sequence goes on along the minus strand of CP092090.1, from coordinate 23,066,892 downwards.
AAGCAATAGTGTTACATTTAAAATGAACTTTTTTACGAATTAACTATTATTTCATTATTTATTTTACTTAATATATTTTTTCAATATAAGCTAATCTAACCAATAGTGATTCGATAAACTCATTAATCCGATAACCTACAAGTCCCAATAATAACAGATTTGTGATAGTCGATTGTAATTATATAAAAAATGTTAATAAAAAATCAGCTTTATAATAACCACATAGTCATATTAATAAATAATTATTATTTAACAAGAACAACCTTTCAAATATTTAATGTAAATTATTTAATATTTATTAAAACAATTTTGTACATTTTATAATTTCAACAAATTTCTTACTTTGATCCTATTATCTTTATTTAATACTTCAAACACAAAATTTAACTTAATTATGTTTTTTGTTATTTCATTAAAATGTATGTTAATTATGAATACAAATCTAACTAATTGAAGCCGATTAACAATTTTCAGTATTTACTTGGTTTAAATACGATAATTAATATAAATACTACATTTTTAAAGTAAACAAAAATTATCATTATGTTAAAATTTCTCAAAATAGATATTTAGTAGTGATAGTATATATTTTTACTTTTAAAAAAATCTTTTTAAAGGATTATTTTCTTAAAAATAGGATTTTTAAAATATTAATTGAGTTTCGAATAATATATTGACTTTATAATTAAACTCCATAATAAATTATTATATAATTATTTGTTATATAAATAAAGGGTACATGGAAAATAAACGTAGATTTTTTGACTTTCTAATAAAAATATATTAACCAGTTACGCTGGCAATTAATTAATATGCACGCGTGGCAAATCCGTCCAAAGCAATTTGCAGCGAGTTGGTATTTGAAATCATTTTTTTATAAAGTTTTAGACACACACACATATTAACATTATAGTAAAATTTTTAAATTGATTAACAAATTTATTAATAATTTTTGAAAAGGAGTATTTCTTGAATTTTGGTACGTTTGTTATTTTACAAAATAGAATAGTGGTATTAAAAAAGTTCATATCCATTAGATAAAAGAATATTTTTCTGTAACTTTTTGCAAATTTTCTCATTAAAGGAAAAGATGAGAAATAGCTATCTTGCAGGTCTACTCCACCCATACCATCATTGTAATCTAAAACTATATTAGGTTTTGTAATGTTTCCATTTTGGTCTGTATAATTTCTACATTTTTTCTTTTTTGTTACAATCATTTCTGCTTTGGAATGTTTTGAAGAAAGTAAATATATATCTTTTTTGTCCTTCCATTTTACAACTAAGATACCATTGTAAGATCTTAAAAGAACTTAAAATGTTTTTAATTTTGTCGCTGCGAGATCTTTTAGCATATTCTTTCTATTAGATCTGACTGTTCCGATAGTATTAATTTTTTGCAAATGTAATTTCCAATACAGTTTTGGTAACGAATGCTAGTTATCTAAAAAGAGGATGTATCCAAAATCAACTAAAGGTCTTCATAAATCCAGTACAATATTTTCTGATGCGCTATTATCAGAATAAAATAGTTCTTTGATAAAATAGTTTTTTATAATAATAAAAAAAATTATTATGTTTTGTAGTTACTTGATTATTATTCAATAAAAATATGTAAAATTAATGAAGTTCTATAAAAAAGCACTTGTATCCCTTCAAAACAAACGTGTGACACTTGCTAACTGAACTCCGATGTTATTTTAACTTAGCAAAAATCACCGACGTGCTATGTACGTCTTATCGACATTTGGTACAGATAGCAGTTGACGTACATAGCACGTCATTCCAGCGCAACTGGTTAAAAAATTCAAATCAAACTATAAAGATTGCTTTTACATTTCACCATATGGATCAATCTCTGGATAGTTAATTTCAATACTTTTTAATAAACTTCATACTCTCTTGTAATTATTTCGAAAGATTTTAATGGATATCAAATATTTCTCGAATTTGTGAACAATAATAAATAATAAATAATATATAATAGTCGATAATAAATAATATTATTTATTATAATATTATTTATTATTTAGTATAATAAATAATATTATTTATTGTACAAATAATTGTACAATAAATAATAGTCGTCATGGTATAGACATTTTATTTATTTCTCTACTCTATGTGTCAAACACTTACCTTAATAATAAAAATTTTGTAATTTAAAGTCAGTTTAAAGATATTGACAGTTAAAATAACTATAAAAGAAAATTGTATCAATTTTATATATTTATTTATATGTACACGTGTTTAAAGTGTTGCAATTCTATTAACTTACGGATTAGTCGATTTATTTACTGCAAAATGAAGTAAGAGTGTATAAAAATAGATATAGTTAAAGTGAAATTATAAATTTATTGGATACATTTATATATATATATATATATATATATATATATATAAAATGTTAACATTGTACTATATATAATAATTATGAATGATAATTGGTATGTTTCTACGTTCGCCAAAAAAAATATAGAAGTTGTTCAAGTGAATTTCCTAAAACAATTTTTCAGCATTAAAATAAGTCTGGCAGAAGAACTGTTTAAACTGACAAAGACCATCTGTTCTTTGCCAATTTAACACCTTCTAAGAAGAGCTATTAACCTTGCGTCCTTGTATGATCTCAGAACGTCAATTGTAAGATGGACAGATAACCAACGTAGTGAGAGTGTATTCATAGAAAGATTAGTTATATTCGTCTGGTCAGTAAAATTCCTATACTTTTTATATTAGAAATAATAAGATAATTAAGATAAGAATTATTTTTCAGGACGAAAATTAAAATATTTATTTTTAAACGGTAATTATACTTTTTAGTTTTTTTTATATAAATGTTAGTTGAACATTTCAAAGCATTTAATAATTACTTTAATAAACGAAAATTTAATTTTATAAATAAAAAAATAATTAAAATGTGTTAATCATAATGTGTTTCAATATTAAGTGTTTTCGATAATTATTTAAACGTTTGGCTTATAATTAATAACTAAGTTTTTAATCTGTGAGTCAACCTTAAACTTTTGTGTATCTAATCATATTTCTTTTTAATTATTTGTTATTGAAACGTTTTGAGTAATTTTTGACTAATTTTTTACGTTGTTATAATTTTTTTGTTATTTGAGACATTTGCATTTCTATATATTTATTTCACATTTATATATATATATATATATATATATATATATAAATTTTTATTTTTTTAAAAAATATTTATTTTTAAATTAAGTATATTGTTTAATATTGAATTAATTTCAAAACTTATATTAATTTCAATCAATTAAATTTATTTTCCATTATCATTTAAATAAATTGTGAAACCAAATATTATTAAACAATGTTCAATTATTTTTCTAGACAACTTCATAGCTATTTTCAGATATAGTATTATATTTTTAATATTTCTAATGCGTCAAAGTGATTTATATTTTAAAAAGATATTTTTGCAGATTTTTTAAAATGTAAATATTTTATTTAAAAAAATATTTTATTAACATGTTATATAATTATCTTTAATTTATAATAACTTATTTCACTTTTATTCACACGCAATATTTAGTTGTATATATATATATATATATATATATATATATATATATATATATATATATATATAAGTACAATATTTCATTTAAATGTATTCATCTTTTAAAATATTTTCATAAAAGTTAAATTTTATAACATGGTAGTCATTTTAGATTATATACATTCGGTTTTAAAGAAATAGTTTTTTTAATTAATGTGCTTAGTTATTAATAATATGTTTTTATAACAAAATTAGATTCTTATTAGATTATTTATATCCTACGTTGTATATATTTAAGTTCTTGTTTATATTATTACATTTTATATTGAAAAATTTATTATTAGATCTACTAAAAAGTTCTGTTTGTTCTTTAAGTAACAAAAATAATATTCTTTTATACTATTTATTATTATTTAATTAATAATGTAATTTACAATAATATTAATAACTTTTTCCTATCTTGATGACATCTTTTCAATACTTCTGCAATAAAGTGGCTCGTTCTTATAAACTAAAAACTCATATAGTGCCTTTTTCATATCTTTATCATCATTTTTTTTCCATTTAAAATTTTTATAGAGCCAAAAATAAATAGTAGCAAGAAAGTACTATATCTGGAGAATATAGTACTTCGAATCTCCCTACCAAATTCTTCTATTTTTCTGGGTTGCTGAAGGAACATTTGGCCTTGCGTTTTCATGCTATAAGATAACTTGTTTCTTATTAACAAGAGTTGAAAGCTTTTTTAAGCTCATTGTTCAAATTGTCCAACTGCAGATAATATTTTTTTAGAATTAATCGTTTCGTTTGACTTTGGAAATTCATAATAAATTAATTCTTTCATATCCCATCATATAAATAAAAATCTCTTCCTTATACTTAAATTCAGTTTAGATATTGACGAAGTGGGTTTCCAGCTTTGTAATATGCTCTTTTCCTCATTACATTTTCATATGTAAACTACTTTTTATCTTCAACTATAAGATGTTTTAAAAATGATTAATTTTTATTGCATAAAAATAGAAACGAGCAAACGGTTGCATAATCCTGCCTATTTACAGCAGTTAATTCATGTGGTATTCACCTTGCATACTTGTATTCGTATACAAGTTGTCGAACGTAATATGAAACTGTTTGTTAGGCATTATCATAAAAATGGGCCTTTTCTAAAATATTTCAAAGACAATTTTGCAACTGCTATTATAAAAGGTCTTCCAGAATGTGGTTAATCTTTAAAATTAAGGTCTCTATTCTTAAATTTTTCCAACTATCTTCTGCTTGTTTCAGATAATGAATTTGTTCCAGAAATTCATAATATGCTTTTGCAGTATCCTTTCTTTATTAATACTCGTAAGATATACAGTGCTGTAAATGAACCATAAAGCAGGCATCTCTTTCACGATACCTTGGTAAATACTAATGATAAAACATTTGTTTCAGTATATATTAAAGAGCACAAACGTTAAATTTAACAGTAAAATGAGTCATATGCCTTTTATTATAAGATTTTTCTAAGTGCTTTAAATTATCGTGCGCTTAATAAACAGTACTTTTCGGCAGATCTAATATTTAAATATATATATATATATATATATATATGTGTGTGTGTGTGTGTGTGTGTGTGTGTGTGTGAAAATTGCATACATTCTAACGAAATATTTTAAACTTTGTACATTTTATATACAAATAAATTAAAAACAATTAATGGATGTGTACAGTTATCTAAAGAAAATATAATTTTTCATTTCATTCTTTAATCACTTTTACTGTTAGGTGAACCGTGCATATTTTTTGAATACTCTATAGATAAAGTCTTCGCAATTTGCAAAATATTGAAATGGTGTAGTTGCTGAAAACCAGTCAAACGATGAAGTCGTAGATGCGACTATAATAAATAATCATCGGACACAATGCATAATACAATTATTCAAAGACAATTAAAAGACTTAATTAACTCTAAACTTTACATTCAACTACAGTTATCTCCATAAAAATTACATGAAACGTTTGACCTGAAATCACATGGTTGGGATCAATAACGTATGTAGTGCGCTAAATACAAAACATTGTGGTTGTTTTCACCCTATGCACTAGTTTGAAGCCGTCACTGTAGATGACGTCAGGCAGGTAGGCGTACTATTGGCTTTTATCACGCACAGCCTTATGCAAAAGAAATTTATTTATAGATCATTTTTGAAGGTGAAGGTATTGGCATATCTCCATACTTAAGGTAAAGCTATAACACTAACGCACTGACATACACGCTTGCATCTCAATAATATAGATTTCAATTATATACTGTTAAGAAAAAACGATAAATATAACAAAAATTGTAATTCTTTCATTGCAAGACGTGCTTATTTACTTCTATTGATTCGTATATAAATATTTATTTTAAATGTTTACTAATACTTTTAACGTCCTTCATACCATTTTAAAAAAATGTTATTTCTTGTTATATGCACACACACACACACACACACACACACACACACACATATATATATATATATATATATATATATGTATATATATATATATATATATATATATATATATATATATATATATATATATATATATATATATATATATATATATATATATATATATATATATATATATATATATATATATATATATGTATATATATATATATATATATATATATATATATATATATATATATATATATATATTTATATACATATATATACAAATTGATTTAATAGTAAACTATTTTTTTCAGAAATTTAAATATTTTTTCTAAAGCCATATAAAAGATTCGTAAACGATATTTTTTTAAATTTATTTTTTTATACATTTTCCCTAAACTTTTTTGATTAAAATTTAAATGCTAATTTAAATTAATATTTTTAGAAAAAAATTAAAAATTAATTAAAATTCAAGATTTAATGCATTGAAAACTTTACGATATTTATTCTTTCTTGAATGTACAATTTTTATATTTATTTTATTTCAATATGTTTTTAGTACAGTAATGATATAACTTAATAATTTTATCATTTCCTTAATAATTTAATAAATAAAATTTTATAACTCAAGACATGGAAATAATTTTATAATTTTTAATTTTTAAAATATAATTTTCAAAAAAGGATTATTTCGTACAAATATATCTTTATGTCAACATCTGTATTTTTATTTAATATTATTTTTCTTTTTTAATTATTTTTAATTATTTTTAAAAAGTACTAGCTTTCTTCATATGTTGGATAGTTTATATAACTTAAATGACTATTATATATATATATATATATATATATATATATATATATATATATATATATATATATATCAATCCGCCTGGTCAGTGTGGTAAATATGACCAAATACCAGTGAATGGTAGCATTCATTGAGGCTTCCATCCAGAAGTGGATTGATATGGGTTAAAATGATGTGTTATGTGACATATATATATATATATATATATATATATATATATATATATATATATATATATATATATATATATATATATATATATATATATATATTCATTATCATTAATAGCTTTCCTTTATTCATTACTGAATGAATATCTCTTCTAAAATTGTTCAATTTCAGAGATCCATACAAACACACACACACACACACACACACATATATATATATATATATATATATATATATATATATATATATATATAGTATAAATCATTTATTAATCATTATGAAGAATACATAATAATTTAAATTTTGTTAAATGAACAGATTTCTCCTTTTAAGTGAATAAACCAAAAATATAAATTATTAAAATAAAATTTTGCGTCTAAGCAGATTATTATCTAACTGGTATTTTTGCCAAAAATATGAAATTGATATTTTTCAAACACTAATCATTTATATATTACACATGCATAAAAAAATTCTCTCTCTCATACACACATATGTCTATATATATATATATATATATCCGTGTGTCTGTGTGTGTGCGAGAGAAAAAGAGAAAGAAAGAAAGCACTTATACAATAATAAAATGATTTGTGCTAATTGTATATATATATTCGTAACTAAAAACAAAGATGTTTACTTAAAAATTGAAAAATGTCGTTTAAAATATTTACATAGAATCACAAAATAATAGGATAAACATCAACTTATAATTTTTTCAAAGTAACTTATCAAAATAAAAATTGGTTTATTAATACTAATATATAATAATAATTGATTGTTAAAAATCTGTATAAAAAATAAAAACTATTTCTTATATTAATACAAATTATTTTAAAGGTTCTATCTATAAACAATTAATATTTTACTAATTTAGATAATTAATTGAAAATATATGAATCGTATATATTTAATAATTTTAAAAAACAGATATGTTACAAATTATATTAATTACTGAAAGAATGTTAAATATTTCTCAAATAATATCATGAATTATAAATTTGTTATATTAGGTAGTTAATTATTTACATGTTTTTATATTATTTGTGCACTTAAAAATAAATGTATAATTAGATTAATTTTGAATTATTTGATATGAGATAATACTAGTACTATATAAAAATTTATGAAAAACATCATTAATACATACAGTACACACACATTTTTATACATGCATATATATATATATATATATAAAGTTTTATTTAAATAATTATTCACTGTTGCAACTTAAAAGATTTCTGAAACATGATTTATTTGTGACACGACTCATTTTTATCTAGCATTACGTATATAAAAATTAAATAGTATATTTATCTTATTATTATTCATATATAATTTTCAAATAATAAATAAGTAATCTTGAGATAATAAAGTTTATTAAAGCAAAGAGAAAAAAAATCCATATATATTTTTATATATAAAAATATTTAATGATTACTTATTTGTGAAAATAGAACTCTTTATTAAAGATATTATTACAACATTAAACATAATACTACAAACACACACACATTCGCATATATATATATATATATATATATATATATATATATATAAATAATACAATTACTTACACGAAATTCCCAAACATCTCATAAGAATTAATTGTATACTATTTTGAAATAATTTTGAAAAAACATTTCTAACTGTATATTATTTGTAGTGACACTCCTATAAGTAATTAAACGTTTATAACTTTTGCGTGGCGTCTACATTATTCATTTATGTAATTTATAATCTAAGTAAAAGGTTGATATTTTTCTACTTAAATTTAGAAATTAATAATAAAATAACTAATAACATTTTAAATTACTTACTTATTTTCCATTCTATTTGGTAATTAAATATACATATAGGTCAACAATGATTCTTTTCAATTATGTGTAGAATTTCATGCATCTGAATATTATAATTATTAAAATGAACTTACAAGTTTTTTTTAATTTTTAAAAATTAATATTCTAAAAATATTGATTTGTTTTTATTAGTTTGTACATTTGATACATAAAAAATCAATACAATCATTAAAAATATTGTATAAAAACTTTAATTTTGCTTTTTATACACACACGTACACACATACACACACACACACACACATATATATATATATATATATATATATATATATATACATATATATTTCTTAAGAATATTTAAATTCATTATTTTAACCAAAGCTATAATAATAAAAATAATTTCCAAAGAATTAAATAGTTTTTGTTTTATTTAAATATATACTGATTAAATCTATACATTAAGAAAAACTCAAATGAAAATAAAATTCAAAATCATTTATGTTTTAATATAAATTAGTACTTTATTTTTTTTATAAAATTATTAATGGTTTAAATAATAATTTTTTAGCAGTAATATTATAAATTGTTCCCAAAAATCATTGATTTTTCCTATCAATTTTACATGCAAGCCAAAAGAAAATGTTTCAAATTACTTTTTTTACAAAATAACAAGTTTTATCTGAATGTCAATTTTTTATTTTATTTCTACAGAAGAAACTTCAGAAGTATGAATTTCTTAAAAAAATAAATAAAAAAAGTCCTAATATATTTTAATTATATAAAGTAATACAAATCTGACAAATACAAATTTAAATATACTTATTTATAAACTAAATACTAGTTATAATAAAATTTTGAACTAGAATTATTTTAACAATTAGTCATTAGTGTGTAATAAATGCAGACACACCTTTAATTTACCAAGAATTAGCTGTATTTACTATTACATTTTTTTTTATTTTTGAAATGAAAATTACTCTTAATTAAATATTAAAAACAATAATTTTTTATTTAAAAAAAAATACATATATATATAACATGTTTTATTATTTTTTAAATTTAGAATTAATTTTAAACTACCTAATTCATTTTCATATTTTTTTAATAATAAATTATACATTTTAAAATAAATTAATATATATATATATATATATATATATATATATATAAATTATATTTTCATTTGTATAAGAACTGATTTAATATTTATTCTTTTTTCAGTGTGACGTTGAATAAAGATCATATTATATCGGAGCCTTAAGCATTCATAGAACGAGAGAAGAAATTTGTATCATACTTTCAATCGAATTATTTCTTTTTAAATCAGTGGTGAGACACGTGCGGAGTTTTTATTTAAGTTTCTTCTAAGCACTCGAATAATTTGAAGAGGGGGGAAAGTAAAATCATTAAGTGTCAACTATAAGAAATATAGTTTTATGATAACCGAACAGTTTTAAATAAGTAACACAATAATCAACTATTGAACTTAATCATGTTTAAATTAAATTTTATAAATAAGATAAAATATTGCCTTTAATATTGTGAATAATAACAATTTTAAATTATTATTTTTTTAAAAAATGAATAATAAACTTTAATATAAAATATCGTGCTCAAAATTATTTACATACATATTTTTCCTATTAAAAAAATAATGTGTATTTTATTAATTTTCTTGAATATTACTTTGAATTAATAAATAAAAGGTATAAAAAATCGAAACATGTCTACAGAATTATAAAATAAATAATGGCACAATAATTTTTATATATTAAATATAATCTAAGAAAACATAAAAAGTACAATATAATCTATGAAATAATGTTAATATATGAAATAATTATTTTATAGGGTTGTTTATTACTAATAAAGATTTTATAAGAAAAAAGCAAATAATTATTGTATTTTAACTATAAAACACAACAATTTTCTCATTGTCAATATATATTTATATAACTGAAAAAATAAATCAATTTGTTAATGAATGAACGAGTGAAATATTATAAACAAAACAAAAAAATCACTATATATTTTAAATATTTAAATTTGGTTATATTAATTTAGTTGTGTCAATTACAAAATTAAATGTGATAAATGAATAAAAAATAATTATTTTAATAAACCACAGAAACTGATTTTCAATATTAAATTTCTTGTGATACATATTAATTGTTACTTCAAACAAATTCAAGTTTCAACATGATAACAAAAACAAAAAAGACAGATATGATCGAAACCAATTGTATTAGTATTAGATGGATACAATATGCAGCTGTTATATCAGGTTCGTATTACTTATTTTTAATATAAATGAATATTAATTGACAGGTCAACATAAAATAACCACAATATGTTTAAATAAAAAATAAATTAAGATATTTGAAACTATTTGCTATTAATCCAAATTAACTAACTTATTAAATAATGTAATTGTTTTGACAACACAAAACAAAAATATATCATAGAAAGTTTATAAATATAGTTTACATATAATAATTATATATATATATATATATATATATATATATATATATATACATATATGTTTATTGGATTTATTATAAATATATTAATTTTAAAAGCTTCTTTGCACATAAACGTATTATACATTTATTAAGTTATTGAAATTTTGAAAGAATTTATTCATCTAAAAATATTTTTTCGGTGTAACTTTTTCAAATATTAATTAATTTTTTGAAATGATATTACAATCCTTTTGTGCTTTTATTATGAACAGTCGTATTGTTATACTAATTCTTAATTTGGTATTTTTCCTGACTACGACTTTTTTATAATACATATAAATAATATAAATCAAGCGAAAATAAGATGAGATAAAAAACAAAAGAAAAACAGCAATAAATCATAACTATGGGATAATATACAATTATTTTACCTATCTATCTATCTATCTATCTATATATATATATATATATATTTATCCCTTATGGAGGTTATCATATATATATATATATATATATATATATATATATATATATTAAATATGCATTTCTTAGAGCACACTATCGTAATTTAATAATGCTACTTTCTTAAACAATATTGGCTATTTATCCTAGATTTCATATAATAATTGTTTTAAGAAACTATCTAAATATTTTTATAATTGTGCTTTAATTTATAAAAATTATTAATGAGTGTAGTAATTTGTCGATATAGCAAAAGACGATTAATTATTATTGTGTTCTTTTAATTCCAAAATAATTACTCTTTTATCTTCTTAGCCAATTATATCATTTTAATCTTCTTTAAAACTTAATTTTATATATATATATATATATATATATATATATATATATTCATTACTTTGATTATTTTTTTATTGTCAATAATAATACTCTGTTAATCATTGTAAATGCTCTCATTAAACTAGTTGATTATTTAAAACTTAACTCGAACTTTTCTTACAAATTTAAAGTTAATTATATTTTTGATTCAGTAACAGATATGATATTATTCTCGAAAAGGTACACACTTAATTTTATAGATTAAATATAACATATTTATTTAATTGAAAAATTTTTGTAGATAAGTAAACTCATTGACGTTAATTTTTTCAATCTTCTTTCTTACATTATAGATTTTATAAATATTTTTTAATTCTTTTATTAATAATAAATATACCTTTTAACGGTTTTTTAATCCAATTATATCTCTTTCTGTAAAGTTTCCATTTAACTAATTGTTATTTAATACCAAAATTAAAAGAAGCAAATTTTCCTAAATAAATATCCCCGTTGATTTTATTTTTTTTAAAGATGACTTATTTTAAAATGTCTCTATTTTAAACTATGCCTAATTTTTATGAATATCAATAAATAACACAGTTTATATTACCATTCAACTGCTAAAAATATACTACTTAATAGAATAATCTAAAATTTAAAACTATTGTAAATATGAAATGTGAGAAACATGAACAAGTTTTAAAAGTTCAACTATTATCTCCATATTAAACAAAGATCTTAAAACTATCCTGTTCCTTTTAATAATTAATTTTAATATACGGTATATATATATATATATATATATATATATATATATATATATATATATATATATATCAGCTAATATCAGCCCATGGCATGGTAAAAGCTTTATTGAATGTTACCACTCACTGGTACTTCAGTCATACTCATCGCACTAACTAGGTGGATTAAGAAGGATTCTTTATTCATATTTTTACTCCCTTATGGAGGTTATCATATATATATATACATATACACCATTACTACTTTAATATATATCATCATCATCATAAAAGCCTACATCAGCCCATTACTGAGATAAATCCTCATTGAAAGTCATCAAATCTTCTTAAATGATTTTTCAAAATTCTTTCATTTTTGTTCGGAACTAATTTTATCCATCTTTTATATTCATTATACTTTACAATTTCATCCTTTTACATTTGATAGGGTCTCTGTTTTGATTTTTTATTTCTCATTTGCCATATTCTAGTATATATCATCTTCATCCTCCTCATTATCATTATTATTATCATTGTCATTATTTTCAGACCTCGTTGACAATGCCTACTTAATAGAGTCTTTTCTAGTCAGAGTTTTTCATAAGTTGTTTTTTTTACAAGATAAGGTTGACAATCTCATACTCAACCTTCGAAAAATGAGGAACTCTCTAACTGGGAATCGAATATATATGTATGTATGTATATATATATATATATATATATATATATATGTATGTATGTATATATATATATATATCATCAACAATAGTATCTTTCTATCCACTGCTAGATGAAGATTTCTCTTAGAACTTTCCACTTCAACCAATCCAACGCCTATCTCTTCCACTCTATTCCTATAATTTTTTATGCCTCTCTGTCTCATATTCTGTCTTTCTATATATATATATATATATATATATATATATATATATATAAATTAATGTATGTATGAACAATAAATATAATTTTATGTTACAATTTAATCTCAGAAAACATGTCGTTTTACAATGCGATAAAATTTAATTTCAGTCATAAATGAGTCCTAAAATTAATAAACAAATAATGTACATATGTTCGATCTTTAGCAAATAATTGTTTGAGATATGAAAATAAAAGTTCGTTTAAAATCAATTAACTTATTTTTATTTCTGAATTTTTTATTTTTAAATTTTATTTATATATAGGGTGTGCATCAGGAGCGCATATTTAACATCGCTCATTCTAAAAATGAGTTTTATTTAAACATTAAATTGTGCGCTCCTGATGGAACACCCTGAATAGCTAGAATAGCTTTTTTATAATTTAAAAACACAATCACGATTAAAGTCAATCAACTTTTATTTATAACTACAGTTTGTAGTTACAAACTTTATTTAAACAGTAAATACTACTTATATTGCAGTTTATTTACATTTAGTGTTATTTTTGAAAGATATTTCTTACAATATTTTACAAATATTGCAATAAATAATAAGTTATAAACCTGCATGTTTGAAAAAAATATTTTAAAATTTAAAGAAATATTCAAATATTTCAATTATAAAAGTTAGTTGTAATATAAATATTAAAATAAAACTTATTACGGAAAAATATCTGCTTTATTCTCTTCAAGGATAAAGAAAGTATACATTAAAGTAAGATTAAATACTAATAAGAACTTGTTCATGGATAAAAAAAAATTGTTAGCATATAGATTATTTCATATTTAGAATAACCTGCATTATTTTGTAAAATAAATTAAACACATTTAATAACTATTGAAAATTTGAATTAAAAAAAATGTCCTTTATGAAACATATAACCGAATTGATTAGTTTTAGGAATTTTTCCCATTATTTTTAAAATTACCTTAAAAGAAAGCTTTTTTGTGTATTTAATATATAATCCTTTAAATATTTTTTTACAAAAAAAACAAATATAATTATCAGTTTTTTATAATTATTCAATTATAGAGATTTATAACTATAAAATATTTTTTTGAAAAAATATACAGTGTAGAAAATTATCATACTTTAAACAACTAATGACTAAAACTTGTAATGAAAAAATAATTAATTATTTTTCTAATACAATAATTCTCAACTCTCAAATTTAATTATAATGACAGAAGAAAAATATTTGTCTATATTTTAATTAATTATAAATAATTAACCCAATTTAATACAATAATTCAATAAAATTAATAACTTACTAATACTTCCTTTTTTCACACATATATTTGAATAAGTAACAAATACTGGTTTTTATAAATTACATGGAATGAGAATCAATGAAAAATATAAATACGTTTCTATTTTCTTCATTTTCCTCAATGTTTCAAGTAAAAATCGATTAATAAATATCTTTATAAAATATTGCTAATTTTTTTTATTAACCTATATACGAGTATATATATATATATATATATATATATATTTATATCAATTATTCGATAAGTGACAATTATACAAACAATAAAATATTTTCCAAATTAGCTTTTCAATTAAGTTGTTTTTTTAACACAAATAAATTATTACCCCTAAAACTACAAAATAATCAATGTCAAATGTTCAATAATTATTTATTGTGAACTTTGTTTTTTTTTTAACAATAAGATAACATGCATTTCGATGACGATGTCATCATCGTCAGAGCGTTATGTTATAAAATCTAAATAAAATATAGGACAGTTCACCACAGTTTTAAAACAAATATTTTTTGTATTTTTTCTAATGAAGTGATATTATTTCTATTTTCTGCAAAAAAATTAGCTATTTAATTTATATTTAAATTTTTTTTCATTTTATATTAATTTAAAAAGATTTAGTTACAAAACACTAAGTTTATAAAATAATTTTTATGTGTATATATATATATATATATTTCAGAAAAAAAGTAATGACTATAATTTAAGTAGTTGGTTCGATATTTAACATTTATAATTGATACAATATAAAAATTTTCTAAACGAACATTTACTTAATTTATTTGACATAATCGTTTCTTCTTGCTTCCAGAGACAATTTTAATAAAAGAACTTGACCTCTATGTCAAAAACATAATAGATTGGAGAGTTGTTAAATAATTTCATGAATGAAAGACTAACATATATGATTTAAATTATTTATAATATTTAAAAAAAAAAAAACAGTTTCTTCTATTTCTGTTATATTTCTGTTCTGCTATATTTTATAAAAAATATTTTTTTTGTTTACTTTGTTATAATTTTAACCTTTAACGCAACAACATTCTGACAATAAAGATAATTGAATATATTAATCCTTAAATGTTACATTCTTAGAATATTCTGTATTCTGTATATTCTTATTCTGTATTTATTTATAGAATATTAAATAATATTTGTTAATAAATATAATGAAATAAATTTAATCATAAACTATCTGAAATATTAGTAATCGTGTTAATATTAAGCGATTATAACATTTCTATCAATTTTTCTCTCATAAAAAACTAGTTTTTTTGAAAAATAAATGGTTTTCTCAGTCAATTACAATTTCTACTAATATAGTGTGACTCAAATAAGCTTGAAGGGTTTAGATATACATTTACTTGCTTACTATCAATTACTATTCTTCAATCTCATTTAGACCGTCTAGTATTCGTAGACTTCTATTAAAAATCTAATGGATTTATTTGAAATCAGATACAAGTTTTCAATAATATTATGTTTTAATGACCTAACTGAATAAAAATCTATATGTAAATTTTTAAAATACTGAGAATTAATAAACATTTTCGTTTTAATTTTTTTGATTTTGGTTTGATTTATATTGGAATATGTGATTTACTAATTACTTAATTTTTATACTGTAGTTAACTTTACTAAGATCAATCAGTTACTCAAAAATACTACGAAATTTCATAAAAGTATTTAATAATCACGTATAGTTCACCTTGTTCGCTAATACTCATTTCGATACTTATGTATAGATTGACCACAGCATTATAAATTTTTATTACGTTAATTATAAAATATTACAGTGATAGCATGACTTTCAAAATGCTTATTAGCAAAAAAATGAACAATAAATCGTTTTTATACTTTTTTTTTATTTGTGTTCAAGTATATATTCTAGTGCAGTCGAAATAAAATAACCACACCTTAATTATTAATCAAAAGTAGACATTTTTCTTGAGCTTTTTGTTTCGTTTGAATTATTTCTCATTGAATATATTATCTTATAAATTTGTATACATAGAAAAGAGCATCTTATTTTAAAAAAATATTATTATCTTAAAATCTAATCAAATGTATGTCAATAATTTTCTATGATACAATCTGGCATTTAGTACCATAGTGCTATATTTTTATAAAGCATTGTTAATACATTTGTCAACAATTTCATGTTAATACATTTGTCAGCAATTCAAATTCTTTTTTGAATTGCTGCCATGTGTGCAATTAGTTGAAACAAACAGGTCATAGATAGCATACAGGCACGCGTATTTAAGTACAAACACTACCGCTTTTAGCAAAAATATATTTCTAAAAGGTCAATATACAATGTGCAAAATAATGTCTGTCGCAATGTCTTATAGTTTTTCACAATAAAATATATCTATATATAGATTTATATACATATATATATATATATATATATATATATATATACATGAGTACATACATACATAATATTTTGACAAGTACACACTTATTAGCAATAATATAACGATATTATTATTATTGTGTACTATTAAATAGAATTATAATATCGTTGATGTATAACCGAATAAATGTTAAATATAAAATAACGAAATTTCCAGAATTTATCATTTTACATATTATAATTTTATTACTAAAAGTAATAAAAAAACTACTTTTTAAATTATTTTTTTAATATACAAAGATTACATTTAATATTTTATAATAAATTATTAGATAATTTTTAATTTTTTCTATAAAATTCTTTTGGATCCATTTTTCATTTTTAATAATTTATTAATTATATATTAAATTTTTATACAATTAAAAACTTGAATATTAAGATTTGATTCATTAAAATACTTTCGATAAATAAATGCAATAAATAAAAATGGAGTTTCAAAACTTGCTTAAGTTTTTAATGGAAAAAAAGCGACAAATTATTTATATTCAATATCTCAGTAATATTTTTAACTAATATCCATACACATATTTAATGAAAATTACTAATAAAATCATCATTAATCTCATTAAGAAACCCAAACAATGACTTATCAAAAATATTAAAATAATCTTATATAAGTAACCCAAATAAGGCTGAAAGATAATATAAGATAATAAGTAAAAAAAATATGTCTAAACCCTTTAATTTTATTAGAGCCATCCTATTGTATATAATTTTTTAAATCAACATCTAATATTTGTATCATATATATATATGTGATATTAAATGTTGTCTTTTTCACTTTAAATATACTTTTTATGAATTTTGAAATATTCAACAACTTTTAAAATTTTTATAATATTATTTATCAAATATAAAAATTCTCACTAATTTTTAATAATTGCTGTTTTTTTTAAAAAAAAGCACATTTTTAAAGGAAATAAATTTTATACTAAAATAAGAACTATCAATATAAACTTACAAACGATATAAAATTCTATGTTTTGTAACATTTGTTTACAATAGGATGATTGTAACATCATTTCATGAAAAACAAACAGAACATTTAAAAATTAATATTATTTATTTTCATAATCGTAATTGGACTATGATTGACAATTTAATTATATATATTTAAAATTCAATAAATATTATTATTATATTTATTCTAAAAATGTCACCAAATCAATTAAAATAAATTGATCTAAAAAAATACCAAGCAATTAAAAAATAAATATTTGAAAAGCAAGTAAAATAATCTCTAAATGTAATTTAATTATTGGAAAACAACTTTTAATAACAATAAAAGCAATTGAACGATTTTATAAAATATTTGTAGTCACTACATTGAAACAAATAGTAATTTACGACAGTCATACAATGAAAATAATTACATGTACTGTTAAGCAAATGGAAACTAGTAATTACCTTCACATAAAATTTATTACTCACTTATGCAATAAAAATGAGTTTCCCTCTTTTAAAGTATACACCAACATTCTTTTAGTTTCCTATTGTATTCAATTGACTATTTAAGAAATAACAATGTATAATTTATATAAGTATAAAAAAGACTTAAATAATATTAGTTTTAATTAAGATATTAACTTTTTAATGTAATACGATTTCAGATTAAATAGTACATAAAGAATAAATAAATATATCAAATCTATACTATGATATATATATATATATATATATATATATATATATATATATAATAAAAAATTAAAAATATATTTTATTATTATTAAAAACAATAATATATCTTACCATCACAATTTTCATCTTCAATCCAAAAAAATGAATCTGTAACAAAAATACAAATAAAGTTAATATATATATATATATATATATATATATATATATATATATATATATATATATACGAGTTATTTTTAACAATTTCAAATAATTTATAAATTTCAATTCAAAGGTTGATTATATCATTTATTTAAAAAATGATTTAAATTCAGCATATGTGAAATATTTATGGCAATCTTTCAATTTTCTATAATCAATAAAGTCCATTTTATATCAATACGTAACTCTTATTCTTAAAATTTTATTAATAAATGTAATATATTTGATGTTTTTACTAACGATTTTTTTAAAAAAAACTAATTGTGTCAGCAATTTTCTCGTATGAAAAATAGGTCAATTTCTTAATAAAAGTTATTTATTTCAAATATGTTTTGAATTTTAGTTTTGTTAGTCATTCGTTAAATGTATCAATAAATTTATGCATACACACATGTGTGTAAGTTTATATTTATATATATATATATATATATATATATATAAATAAATAAATAACAAAACTGTAACCATTTCCAATCATTTACAAAAGTATGACTATGCAGTAAGGTCAATTGAAGTCAATTTTTATTTTTAAACGTTATTGTATGTTTTTATTTTCAGTGTATTTTTAACATACACATTTACTACCTGCTTTATGTGCGTCTTAGAATCAGCTGTACGTTTGTGAATTGGCAACAACACTAATAAATAGTAAATAAGTGTCTCACTTGTGTTAATCATCAGTGTCTTTATAAAATATATTTAATTAGAAGGAATTAAATTTTTTGTAGCGTATATCATGACACGTGCATAGGAGTTTTTTTCCAATTGAAGATTTATATTTGAACTATATAATACGTCGTTTAAATAATACAAAAACGACATTTTTCTTTTATTTAAAATTATTTGTTTTCTATTTCTAATAAATTCTATTATATTAATGTTTGTTTTGAAACTGTGATAAATTTACTTTCACACAAATGAATTATCATCCTCAACACAACAAAATATTATTAAATGTTCAATAATTACTTATTGTTTACTTTGTTATTTATAACAACAATAGCCTAATGCACATTTCGATGGCAATGCCATCATTGTCAAAGCATTATGTTATAAAAATACTTTAGTGATAAAATCTGTTTTATAGATTTTATAACACAATGCTCCGATGATGATAATGAACATTAGCCTATTGTTGTTATAAAATTCCATTATATTTTATTATAATTTTATAAAAGACTTTTGTGTCTTTCTCTTCATTATAACTTATGTGATATTAAAAACATGATATGGTGATTTTATTAAATGATTAATACTGTAATCTTTCAAATCAAATTAAATTAGTGTTATAAAGAATGACATAATAATAAATGATTAAATTTAATACATTCACTAATTTAACGAGATTTTAATAAAAATACATAAAGACAAAACAATATTATAATAAAATATAAATTAGAATGATTAACGAAGTATTTATGTTGAAATTATGAATTTTACATGGAGAGTACGAATTTATTTAGTAATATTAAGAAACGACAATATTATTTATATAATTTCAAAATAAGATTTAAAAAAAAATTTGATAAAAGAATTTTAATCTAAATAACTGTTAAATTCTCTAAAAGTTTTCAATTTTTTCAATGCAATGAAAATAAATAAATTATAAGTAATGCTAATATAATAAAATCGAATTAAAAATGTATGTTCGAAACTACAATACATATTTTTTAATGAGTTAAAGAATTAAATCTTTGTTATGACAAAAACGCAATTTTTTTTAACACTAGCTCATCCCAAATATCACAAAATTTTATAAAAGTATTCTATAATCACTTATTGTTTATTTTTTATTGATGCTTATTTCTATGACCATACTAATAACGATAGTGTGAAAAAAATAAAATATGATTAATGCAGCGATCTAACGATAATAACATCCATCGAAGTGCGTATCAGCCAATAAAATAAACAACAAGTAATTATTAAACATTTACAAAACCTTGTGATGATGAAAGTGAGTCATTCATTTATATTGAATTTAAAAAGTAACACACACACACGTATATATATATATATATATATATATATATATATATATTCATCATCATCAATAGTCTAACCATTATTTTTGTCTTGTCAAAATTAATCATAAAACGAATTTTTATAACTTTCTTTTTATCCAATGTTTTTATTCGTTTTTAAAGTTCATTTGGACTAATCGAAAAAATACAAATCGTCAGAAAATTTTAATTGACTAAGCATATCTCCATTTATTTTTTCCTTCTGACCCTCAGTTTAGTCCTTTAAATACTTCTTCTAACGCAAATGTCAATAGTTTTGATGACATCGCATCGCCCTGTCTCACTCATTTCATAATTTTAAATATCTATTTCTTTCCGTACTTGTACGAAGAATATAACATTTCTATGAATATTTTCTGAGAGTTCAATATATGTTTTTTCAATTACTTGATTCCTCAAAAGCATTTTAATATCGCTGACTTATTGACTGAGTCAAAGACTTTTTAATAATCTACAAATCCAATGCAGAGTGATATTCAATACTTCTTCTAACGCAAATGTCAGTAGTTTTGATGATATCGCATCGCCCTACTGCAGCGACTAATAATTTCACTTACTACTTAAATATGGTATATATATATATATATATATATATATATATATATATATATTTATATATATATATATATATATATATATATATATATATATATATATATATATATATATATATATATATATATATATATATATATATATATATACGTAACAACTAAGAGAAATAATTCATAATTTATATTTAAAAGAATCAAAATACCTTTAAATAATTAATAATAATATAATATATAACATCAACATGTACTTTCAAAAAATATAGTAAAATTATTAAAATGTTGCTTAAATTTATAAAAATATTTACATTAAACATTGTAAATAAAATAGTACAAAATAAATATACGAAGATATGAATGTAATTTATTAACTCTATCCAGATAATTTTAATTCACACATTTTTAATAATTTATTTAAAGAAAAAAATGCACAAATTATCTTGCAAAAGAGATATAATAGATAAAAATATTCTTAAACATACGTACTTATATACTATTTATATTGTTAATATTTTTATTTCTTAAAATAGAAATTCATACACTTGCATATAATTTTTTTATGTCTGTAGAACAAATATTTTTTTACATTAAAAACATAACTTTACGAAGTTTTATATTGTTTTTCATTTTATTCTTTTTTATGCATGATGTAAAAAATTGCTTTAGCTAAATATTTAATTCAGGATTTTTCCATAATTTCACATTTGTAGAAAATTTTGATTATGAAAAATTATCTTTGAAACATTTAAATGATAAATTAAATTATGAATAAAACATGACTTGAATTTTATAAATATTCTTATATAATCAAAAATAAGTAAAATTAAATTTTTGAATTAATTATTTAAGTGTATATATATATAAGAATGTGTGTATATATAATTATTTTTTTATAAATCATATATGCATATGTTTTAATTATAATATTATAAATAAAATCTTTTTTTAGCTACACTGGCGATGTTTTCATCTGGGGCTCACTTCGTATGGACATCGCCTTCGCTTCCAAAACTTTTCGCTAACGACTCAAGTATTCCAACAACAGTCGAACAAGGTTCATGGCTCGCATCTATAAGTTTATTGGGTGATTTAATCGGAGCGCCGATGGGAGCTTTTGTCGCTGATTACATGGGACGAAAACATGCTATAATCCTTACAGCATTTCCATACCTCATCTCATGGATTATGATCGCTACGGCAAAAAGTATGCCTGTTTTACTTATTGCGAGATTCATTGTCGGACTTGGAGACGGGTCTAGTTATACAATTCAACCAATGTATATTGGAGAAGTGGCTGATTATGATATAAGAGGAAAGTTAGGAAACTGTATATCAATGATGGCTGATTTCGGTAGTCTTTTTGTTTACTGCATTGGACCATACGTTTCAATTCCTACAATGGCACTTCTTGGTGCAATCTTCCCTGTGATACTTATAATAACTATGCCTTTAATGCCCGAATCACCTTATCAGCTCATAGCTAAGAAGAAAAGAGATCGTGCGAAAGTAGCTTTACAAAGATTAAGAGGTAGACAGAATGTCGATGAAGAATTAGAAGAACTTTCTATTGTCGTAGCGGATCAAATGGCGAAATCGAGTAGTTGGAAAGAAATATTTACGGTAAAAAGCAACATCAAAGCCTTAATTATTTTAATTGGACTTAAAACTATACAACAACTTTCTGGAATATCAGCATTTTTAGTCTACTCAGAAATTATTTTTGAAAAAGCAAACGGATTTATCTCGTCTAGTGTATCAGCGATAATTTTTGGTGCTGTACAATTTGCTGCAAGTTTCTTATCAGCTGTAGTTGTTGATCATTTAGGAAGAAGACCTTTGTTGATTATTTCATGCTTAGGAGCTGCTGGAGCTCTTGCAGCACAAGGATCATATTTCTATCTTCAAGAAAAAACTTCATACGACGTTTCTACATTATCTTGGCTTCCGGTTACATCGATGATCATGTTTATTGTTGCTTATTCGATAGGTCTTGGTCCTATTGCTTACATGATGCCTAGTGAACTTTTTCCAACAAACGTGAAAGCTAAAGCGTTATGTTTGATGGATCTGTACTTGTGCATAGCTGCATTTGCTGTTACTAAAGTATATCCACCTTTGTCAGAAACATTAGGTGCAACTGTTCCATTCTTCGGTTTTTGTATTTGCACACTGATCGGTGTTATATTCGTAATTCTATGTGTGCCAGAAACGAAAGAAAAGACATTGGAAGAAATACAAGATTTACTTAAGGGACATAGAAGTGTAGAAGTGAGAAATAAAGATACAAATGTAACTAAATTTTAAACATATTTTTTTTAGTAGCATTGACTTTAAAATCTTTAGAAATCAAAAACGCTTATAATACAAATTACAATTAATAAAAATTATGTGCATGAAAAATGCAATAACTGTAAAAAAATTAAACAATCATTAACATCTTTC
The DNA here is from genome assembly GCA_029203775.1 of Neoneuromus ignobilis. NCBI lineage: Eukaryota > Metazoa > Arthropoda > Insecta > Megaloptera > Corydalidae > Neoneuromus > Neoneuromus ignobilis. The sequence goes on along the minus strand of CP092090.1, from coordinate 23,042,696 downwards.
AGTCTAACAGAATGAATTTTGTATATCGTTAATAAATGAAATGAATTTTATATAGTTTAGTTTAAAATAGTTTAAAAACTACTACAAAGTTATTTAGTATTAAAAATAATATATTGTTGAATTCCCTAATATTGTGTGATTTATTAGAATATTATTTGTTGTATAAATGTACTACTTTATAAATATCATTTTATACTATATATTTTGATATTATATTGCATTTACATTTAAATAGTATTGGTTTTAACTTGCCAATAATATTAAAAACTAATTTATTATTTTTATTCAAATAATATCTCGTAAAAACATTAAATAATTTAAATACAGTATTCATATAAAAAATAAACGATTTAATAAAATGATTTTAGAATAATATATTGATTTATATTTATGTAAGAATGTTATTGTTATTAACTTAATTACTACCATAGATAATGCATGAAATCTAATTTGTTATTAAGTGAAATAAATCAATATATATATAATTATTTTTAATTTCCTCTTTGTGAACAAAATTGTTAACTATTATTAAACTTTTTTTAGAATTGTAGTTTTAGTACTATAAACAAATTATATTTTGTGAATGATCTCGAAATAAGTATAAATAAGAACAATATTTTTAAGAACTATGGAGTTTTACTGAAAATCCCAATCTTTTTAAAAAAAATCCTTTTTTTATATTTCTAGAAAAAGCTTTAAAAATTATCAACTATTTCCGTGGGAAAAATCTAGTTTTTTTTGAAAAAAACAGTAAATATAATTGTTTAATTTACTTTATCTATCAAGAAATATTTAAAATTATAGAAAATATGTAAAAATTTAAGTTAATTTTTCGAATATACAGTATTCACAAATATAGTATAATGTATTGAAATTGTTTACAAAAAATAACAATTATTACACAAGTTTATATAGTATAAAGAATAAATGTCCTTTTTTATATTATATTCCATTAAAGTAAACATCAGTTAAAAAAATTATCTGGAAAATATTATCGGTAATGTTACTCATATTAATAACATAATTTTCATTTATTTATTTCTATTTATCATCTAAACGCTATTATTTTTTGCTTTAACAACATTTTGATATTTTCCAATTGTCTTCGTATTTTTTGTATCCTTTGTATTTTTGAACTTTCATTGAAAAATATTTACTAAGAATATGCTGTACTTCAGTAAGTATCCATTTAATTTTTATTCTTTTTATATTAACTATTAGATTATTTTTTTTACAATTTTTAATACTTTTTAAACAGGCTTCTAAGTACTCTACTTTCTAATTTTATATATATATATATATATATATATATATAATAATATTACTTCTAGTCATATTTTCTACATTTCTCTTCAAAATATTTTTCTATATGATTTATTAAATTTCTCATGCTTATATTCAATAATTATTTAAGACAACCTCAAATATTCATTATGTGTATTTAACATCAAAATAAATTTAATTCTAAAAAACATATTTGTAACGAGTTTTCATCAAAATAGTTTACATTAAAAACCAAATAAAAATATGACAAAAGTGAATGAAATTGTTCAAATATAAAATTCGAATATACTTTTAAAATAGTATTATAATCTAATTGATAACTTCTGTGTGAAAACAAATAATCTTTGGTGACAATTTTCGGTAAGCAAAATGAATAACCACATGATTTATTACTATAAGACATTTACCTATTTCGTAAAATAAAAAATCCTCAAAAGAAGTCATTTTCAGATTCGAAGAAGTGAAAACAAAATAATTTTTAAAGCAACTGAAGGAAAAAGATTTCCCAAGATTCTTTCAACAGCGAAAATAAAGATATGTGTGTGTTTGTATATATATATATATATATATATATATATATATATATATATATATATATATATATATATATATATATATATATAACGATGTATAGAGGCAAAATTCTATTTTGATTTAAATACACTAATTCAGATTATAATGTTGTCATTATTTAATTTCTTTTTATTATTACTTTATTTATTTTATAATTTTTTTAATAAATGTATTTGATTTGATTTTTATTGTTAAAAACATAACCATACATTTTAATGTATATATTTATAAAAATATACAATTATTGATATAAATATTTTCAAATCATACCAGTAATCATACATATTTTAAATGAAAAACATTACGTACATCGACATTATTTCAACTAAAAATGTACTCATAAAGTAAAAATCTTTCCCCATCATGGAAAGTACCAGTTTTAAATTAAATTCATATGTTGACAATGTGTAAAACTTTACGCTTACATCTATATCAATTGTTTAATTGCCCTCAATAAATTGGGTACACCAAACAAATTATCGTTTATTATGTTGCTCTGACTTTCGATCACATCTGACAGTTGTTCAATATGAAATAACATATAGGAGAGATATTTAAAAAATAGCATATATAGGATGACCCAAATGAGATTGAAGGGGTTAGATATACATTTACTTGTTTACTATCATTTATTTTTCTTTATTATCTTTTGGTCTTATTTATGCCATATATATATATATATATATAATAAAAAGAAGAAGAAAATTAATAAATAGATAATAAATGTCTATTAAGTACATTTAAAATAAATACTAACCTTTAAAAAGAGAGAAATATCCTATAATAAGTAATTAATGATTTTATTATTATATGTATTTTTTCTGCGACAAATTTGAAATTCTTTAAAAACATAAATGGAAATATTTAAAAATATTTTTACATTTATATACATTTCTTATCTTTACTTTTATTATTTTTTTACAAATAAATTTCATCTTTTCAATATTTATGCTTAAAAACAAATCTTAATATAAATAAAATATATCATTTTTATATCTGCTTTATTACCATTGAAACAAATTTTGAGAAAAAAATATTAATATTTATATTTGAAAATGTCATATAATGTTGAACACTGAAATTAAAATTCAAATAAAAAATATATATATTTTCTATTGAACAAAATATTAAACAATATATCGTTTAAAATTGAAAAATGATCATTTCATTTTATTATATTCTTATATTAGAAAGTAAGAATTGTAATGAACAAATTTATTTCCTTATACATGATGAAAAATTCAATAATGTTTATCAAATATCACTTAATATAATTTTAATACAATAAAGGTCATCCTTTCTATACGTAAGTTAAATTTTATATATTCATATTATATATATATATATATATATATATATATATATTAGGTCGTGTGAAATGAAATTTCGGATTATTATATCTGAAATAAAATAAAAATCCGTCGTTTTATACAAATGGCCTAATATATTCACCTTATAAAAAATTATCATCATATATGTGTTTGTAAAATATATATTGCATATTAATATAATATGACATTTTTTTCTAATTAAAGTTATATGATGGTTTTCCTGTAAAATAAATTTATTAAATAAATAATAATAAAAAATAAATTTTAAAAAAAACTATTTTTATAGAAAATAAATTTCGAAAAATTAAAAGAAAAACTACTTTGAATAAACAACAAATTGATGAAATGAAAGGACATTTTATGAAAGAATCAAAGATTTTAATAATAGCAACTTTAATATATATATATATATATATATATATATATATATATATATATATATATATATATATATATATATATATGTATAAAGAATAATAGATTTTTTATGATATTTTTTTTATTGTAAGAGAAATAAAATTAAAAGCAGATTTAAAAAAATCAGTTAATGTATGAAAATTTACTCAAATTATATTGAATAATATTTAATGATAAATATTTACTCCCCAATACTTGAATATTATCATAAATGAAAAAGTATATAAATTAAAAATGTGAGCTAATATTTAACATAATTTTCGGAGCACAAACAATGAATTTGTATTTTCGTTTAAAGTACTTCCTTTGTGCTATATAAATAATAAAACGTGAATTTGGATATAGGTTCAGAAATCTAATATAAATGAAAAGGACTATTTAAATATAGGAAAACGAAAAAAACAAACTGTGTTAAAGAGAAACAAATATTTCACTTTTCTCTAATTATATAAAATATTTTCATACAAATTAACTTTTACCCCAACAACACAGGATAATTAAAAAATAATTAAAAATTATTTATTGCTCACTTTCATTTTAAGATATAAAGAAATAAACACGTGCAGATAAACATTACATATAAATAATAGAAAAACGAGTCGATCATTAATTGAAGATAAGAAAAACACAAAAAATATTCGATGATGAAGGAATGAAATTTGTTTATAAACTAATACATTACTACCGAAATATGCATTAGTTTATAAACAAATAAAGTGAACAATAAATAATTTTTGAACACTTTTTCATTATTTAGTGGTGTTATTTATTTCAGTGATTTCATTTGTAATTTTAAATCACTCACTTTTTCTTATTTTCTTAACCATTTATAGATTTTTCAACTACTTTTTAAATTCTTAACATTATTCTTTTCATGCTACATTCCAGTAACAAAAATTTCTTCATTTTTAAATTCAACGTCTAAATTTCTAATTCAAAAGTACAGGCAGCAACACATATTAATTATAAGTTTTTCATTTCATAGTCAATAGTATTTTGCTTTTTATTATATTATTCCACTCTCGAAATGATGCCCATGCTACTCTTATTCTTAACCTAATCTCTAGCTATGAGCATTATACCGTAAAAAAAATCTATTTTTCTTTTATTTTATCAATTCATTCTATTATATATTTTAGCTATCTAACTTTATATATATATATATATATATATATATATATATATATATATATATATATATATATATATGTATATGATACATCGAAGAATTTTAAAAGTAAGTAAAATTATATTAAACATGCAATTATTTTTATTTTTAATAATTCGAATTTTCTTTCAATGATCATTCTATTTTATCACAAGATATATTTATTTGTATGTATTTAGAAATAAAAATGTATATGCAAATATAAATTTATGTCTGGAAAATGTAATATACTAAAAATCATTACTGCAAATAGTTACATATGCTAATTTATATAAAATTACACATACAGTAAATAAACATAGATTCGAGTTTGGCCTCTTCATCAGTAACAAAATATATATGTATCAGAATATACAAGTAATATTACAGTATCTTTAGTTACTATCTTGTTCTAGATTTCAATTTATTCGAAGGTAAATGTATATCAATTTAATTTTATAAATTAATTAATTAAGGGAATTTTATTCCATTGAATAACTTACCTGTTAAACAGTTATTAAAATTCAATTTATTAATAATCAATACCTATATTTCTCTATTACAGTATTATAATAAAAATATAAAAGAGGTAATTACCTTAAAAATGAAATAATATTTAAAACACGTCATTGACATATATATATATATATATATATATATATATATACGAGGGTCATTTGATAAGTATGGTAAATTTATTTATTGTTTAATTTAATTAATTAATTAATTTAATTCAATTTTTCAATTTAATTTTTCTTACTTTTTTACTATACTTATCAAACGACCCTCGTATATATATATATATATGTGTGTGTGTGTGTGTGTGTGTGTGTGTGTGTGTGTGTGTGTGTGTGTGTGTAAAGAAAAAAATCTCATATTTTGCAATATTTATAAGTAATATATTTTTTAAACACGGTTTTAAAACTTTGTTTGAACATGTGCAAAAGTGTAAATAACTTATAATCCAGAGAAAATTTTTACTCTTCGCCTTTGCACGATGACACAGTTCATGTGACTGCAATCGACCTTTTATATCTTTTGTTGTAATAAAGATTATGTTTATAAGTGTTAAATTCCATAAATTATGATATATATATTTATTTATATTATATATATATATATATATATATATATATATATATATATATATATATAGGTGAATAAATATTATTTTTTCTTTATATTCATGTTTTTATAAGTCGTTGACATTGATGATAAACACTTCTAATGTAACTGATTGATATACAGTAGTATCTGATTTGATCTAATTGACTATAATTGAATTTCATTATTTTCTCAGCAATAAGAGTTAAATTGAAATGTTTGTATTTTTTCTTAATAGATAATTTTTATATTTTCAAGCAAAGAAATTATCATTCCAACACCATAAGATATTAAAGAAAAAATTAATAACTATTTATAGTTCATTTTATTTGTTTATTACAATAATAGGTTGTGGACAATTCGATGACAATTCCATCATTATCTAAAATTAGATTTTATAACGCGATGCTTTAATGATAGTAATTATTTATCACTTTCTAATATCTTGTGGTGTTGGGGTGATAATTAGTTGTATAAAAGTGAATTCCCCACAGTTTTAAAACAAATAGTGATAATTTTTATATTTTAAATCTCCAAATAATTTTATTTATTCACTTCATTTATCCTAGTTTTAGGATAAATCCAATACATTTTCATTACTTTTCTAAATTGTTTGACAAATAACAATCTAACCGACTGTATGTTATTATCATTTTAATACCATTGGTATTTAAAGTAATTTTCGTACACGATCAATACTAATGTAATTATTAGATAGTGGTTACAGTATAAGTGATTTTCCGCGAAAACAAGTTGATATTATATCATACTAC
>CP092090.1:23001067-23031067 GCA_029203775.1 Neoneuromus ignobilis | reverse complement strand
ATGGAGTAACATACTAATCTTTATAATGAGTTGTAATTCAATACTAGTCTTATTATAATTTAAAACTATACAAAGAAAAAGATTTTTCTTTTTATACAAATTACCAGTTATTTATTTTTAAAAGCATTATTTTTGATTGTTTTAACTATATAAATGCATTTATTAAATATTGGAATATCAATATATTCCAACAGTTAACAAATTTCATTAATTTTTACAGATCTACCGAAATATAATAACACTTATAACTTATCAGCGACATTATAAGCTACTAAATGTACTAATACTGTTATAAATATACAAAATGTATGTCAAATGAAAAACTCTCAAGTCTAAAATGGATTTACATTCAACAGTTGGATAAAAATTATTTCATTCTCTTTGTATATGTTGTGTGATAAAAATAGCAAAAATACAGCTAGTACATCAAAGCTAAATTTAGAAAATGTTTTCATACTATTATATATACACGTATATTACACACACACATACATATATGTATATATATATATATAATATACCATTTTTTGTATAATTATTCGATCAAATTCTGAAATACCAATAATATTTTTTAAAAAAGTAATAATAGTATTCTATAATATTTGTTTAGAAACTGTGGAAAATTCATTGACACAAATGAATTATCATTCCACCATCACAAAATATTTAAACGAGCATAACAATTACTTATTGATCACTTTATTTATTTATAACAACAATAAGCTAATGCGCATTTCGATAATAAAGCCATCATCATCATAGTGCATTGTTACAAAAAAAAAATTATAACACGACACTCTGATAATATTAATTTTAAATAATATTTATAAATAAAATATGATTGAATATATAAAAACATAAGTATTATAATTTCTATGTTTTTTCAAAACAGACATATTGTCATCTCAATGAATATAAAACTTTAAATTAAACAATTTGAAATGTTTTCTTAACCACTTGCGCTGGAATGACGTGCTATACACGTCGACTGCTATCTGTACCAAATGCCGATATGACGTGCATAGCACGTCGTGTGATCTTTGCTAAGAATAACATCGGAGTTCAGTTAGCAAATATCATACATTTGTTTTGAATGCATACAAGTGTGTTTTTGTAGATATTCATTAATTTTATATATTTTCATTCAATAATAATCAAGTAACTATAATACACAATATTTTTTTTATTATTATAAAGAACTATTTTATCAAAGAATTATTTTATTCGCATAATAGCGCATCAGAAAATGTTGTACTAGATTCATATAGTTGATTTTAGACACACCCTCTTTTTAGATAACTGGTATTCGTCACCAAAACTGTATCGGAAATTACATTTGCAAAAAATTAATACTAACGGAACAGTCAGATTTAATAGAAAGAATATGCCAAAAGATCTCGCAGCGACAAAATTAAAAAGATTTTAAGTTTTTTCTAGATCTTGCAATGGTATCTTAGCTGTAAAATGGAAGGACAAAAAAGATATATATTTGCTTTCTTCAAAACATTCCAAAGCAGAAATGATTATAACAAATATATATATATAATAAAATATATATAAAAAATATATAGTTTTAGATTACAATGATGGTATGGGTGGAGCAGATCTGCAAGATAGCTACTTATCATCTTTTCCTTTAATGCAAAAAGTTCCAGAAAAATATTCTTTTATCTAATGGATATGGAATTTTTAATACCTCTATTCTATTCGGTAAAATAACAAACGTACCAAAACCCAAGAAATACTATTTTTTAAAATTTAGTAATATTATTAATACATTTGTTAATCAATTTAAGAGTTTTACTATAATGTTAATATATGTGTGTGTGTCTAAAACTTTATAAAAAAATGATTTCAAATTCCAACTCGCTACGAATTACTTTGGACAGATTTGCCACGCGTACATGTTAATTAATTACCAGCGCAAATGGTTAATATCATTCTAACAGAAGCATAAATGTAAAATCAATATGTTTTCTTTATTTTACTGAACTTATAACTTTAATGACAATTTTAATTAAATAATTAGTCTAAAATACAAGTTAGCATCAAAACGTTCTCGTTCAGTTAGAATATTATAAATGAAATTGATATTTCTAAAACAAACAAGAACTATTGAGTACGGTTATTTGAAAGTAATAATACTAATATAATAATGATTAATATACTCAATGATGTTCATGTTTCATTTGCATTGCACGAATATTCTCTACATAATATTTCATATTCAGATGTCTCAAACCTAAACTATATAAATATGTATTATTAATGTATACATAAAACATATTCAGATATATAATATTTATACGGTTATGTTTATTTATACGTATATTACTTTACAACTCCAGTCCTATTTATTTCTTATTACTCTTATTTTTTCCAAATATTGGTATTTAAACTTGTGTATATATATATATACATATTGTATATAAAAGTATATATTAAAAATTCAGTCTCAAATTAAGTAATACAAATATTCATATTTAAAATACATAAATTGAATAAATATATAAAACTACCATAGATAAAATAATTTTATAATAAAGCAATAAATTTTGTTAATTACGTAGAAAAACATCTTATATATTATATGAGAAATTAAAATAAATACAACATATAAATGAATTATACTAGTATAATAATTATTATTACTAATAAATTATGTACATACATACATACATATATATATATATAATTATAGCGTTTATTTCTAATCAAAAATGTTACAAAATTTTGAAATTTCCAACATATTGATATATTTTTTAAATAAGAAAAAATCTTGTAAAATGGAAATTTTGAAATATAATTCGAAAGTTATTCGTTAAAATCCCAAAGTGAACAATGAATAGATTTTGAATGAAAATTTGAATATCAAGTGTTTTGAAAAAAGAAAATACTTTGATACAATTACAATATTCAAATTATTTAGAATTTGCCATTTTTAAATCTATATAAAAGTATTTTCTTATAAATATAATATAAAGATTTAGTTAGTGATTTAAAAACACTAAAACTGTCATCCAAAAAATATCTTATGCCAATGGAATATGGAAAAAATAATTATTTGTGTATCAATTACCAAAGATTTATTAAGTTTAAGATATTGTCAATAACTATGCCACTATTTTTAATATTATAATATTACGAAGAACTAATATTTTTACTTTAATAAATATTTTAACTTCTTATAAATTATCAAATTCACTAAAACACTTATAAAAATTTAAAATCAATTCAAAGAAATAAATTAAATGAATATGTTTCAGTTTATAACTACTTTATCTCAAACCAAATAATTCACCTTTAGAATAAAATTTGATGTAATTAAATTAATTTTTTGAGAAATAAAATGCGACAGTAACTAAGGCTGTTAATTCTTAATACATTAATATAAACAATTATGTTTGAATAATTCCCCCTTGAATCAATAAACTTAGTTCAATAATTTATAAAAAATTATTAAAAATTATTTTGATTTTAATGAATTTTAAAAACAATTAATCATTTTTAATTATTAACGTTGATTGAATTTACACTTTACTATTTTAACAAAAAAATTAAAAAAAACTATTGATTCTAACATTTTTTATAAAATTAATTAGAAAATGTAAACATTTTTTTAATTTTTGAAATAAAATATATGATAAACATGTAATGAAAGAAATTAAACTCCACTCTCAATTCTATGTATAAGGTTATCCAAATGTGACGACTAGATTTATGTTTTATTAAAAAGAAACATGTGTATAGAGTGGTATATAGGAAAACATATAAATAGTTTCTTTTTAATGAAATACAAATCTAGGCGTCACATTTGGATGATTCTATATATGCAATTAATATATATATATATATATATATATATATATATATATATATATATATATATGTATGTGTGTGTATGTATGTATGTGAATGTGTGTTTAAGTATAAATACTTGTTATAAAAGTGTACTTAATAAATATTAATATGATTTCATTATTTACAATACTGTTGAGTTAAAAATATACTTTATTTGAAATTTAAGTGTATCCGCATTGCATTTTATTTATTTTACAAATTTGTATAATATAACATAAAGCGGTAGGAAAGTAAATTTATTTTTTTAAATTACAAAAATAATTCGAAAATATAAAAAAGATTTAGATTATACGAAATGTGTTTAGATGTAACAAATTCTAAATTTTCTAAAAATTTCTTTGCAGTCACGAACCTAAATTTATTTACAAATAGTCGTATTTTTTTAAAAAATTAAGAATTTTTTTAAAATATGTAACAGCAATTATTGTTTATATAAAACAATTTGTATTTATTAATCTAAAATTTACCAAGAGGAGCAATAATTGTGTTTATTATTGTAAATAACTACTCATTTTTGAAAATTTATAATTAACCTCATAATGTTTTTAAAATGTTGTAAAAATATAGCAATATTTTTTAAAAGATAACAAGAAAATTCGACGGTTTAAATTTTCTAAATTATTTTTTTAATATTTTTCATCATATTTTTAATTAATTTTTAAGCCTATGTAACAATCAAATTAAAATTTATCAATAAATAAAACATAATATAAATTACATTAAATTAATATTTCACAAAACTTTCTTAGCATCTTGCATATTTAAATAAATACTTTTTCCAAAAAAATATAAAAAAAATTGTATATAACAAATACTGTTTATAAAATTTTATCTATTTCTTGGAAAAAACAATACAAGACTTTATTGAAAACAGCAATTTTCCAGATATTAAGTATTATTACAAACAAAGTTTAAATTTCAATTGAATTTCTATAGTTTTATTTTTTAATGTCTAGTAATTTTTATTCATTTAACTATTATTTTTTATAAAATAATTGTTATAATTTTTTTATCGAACTGTATTAAATTAATTTACTACAATTTTATTTTTAATTTTTTATTGCTGTTATATAAAATTATTATAACATTAGGAAATGTAAGTAAAAATACAAAAGGATCAAATAACAATAAAATATGTGTTTTTACTTAGTAAATGATCGTTACATGTATATTATATATTATTATAATAATCTGATTTATATACTTATTATTAAATTTAATTAACATGGAAAATAGATTCTATCTTAACGTTATTCAAAGAGATCGTAAACAAACCTATTTTAAAATATTCATTCGATGATATTCTCATCGAAATACATATCAGAAAATAAAGTGAGCAATAAATGATTATTAAACATTTATTAAATCATACAATATTTGAATGAGAGATTTATTTGTGTTAAAAAGAATTTTCCACAATACTAAAGCTAACTGAAATTCAATCATTCGGTAAGATCCATAGTCGAAAATTTAGAATTTTAAGTATTAGTAAATCGATTTTTTTTTTCAAATTTAGTTTATAAATTATTAATATATAGATATGTTAATATATATATATATATATATATATACAATCAAATTATTTTGAATAGGTTGTAAGAAAAACTCTATTTGCTGACAAAAAGAAAATCTAATTAATTAGATAACTACGGTAACTTAACCGAATTTTAGAAAATATTTCAATTTTTTCCAAAGTATAGAAGCAAAGTAAAATTAGTTTAATCGTTTTGAAAAGAGTTCATAAAAAATGAGAAATAAAAAAATTACAAATAAAATATCCCAGTTTTAGTAACAAAGTGAAACTTTTCAAATATAGATGGATATTTTATTTTCATAGTTTTAAAACATGAACATTTAAAAAGAAATGGATAATGTTAAAACTTTTGTAATACATAATTTAAACGAACTAAAACTTCCAAAATACAAAATATATATAATAAAAATATATATTGACAATATTGTTATAGTTATCAATTTATTTCCATTTTTTTCTAACATGTATTGAATATATATATATATATATATATATATACTTGTATTTTAATATATTCATTAAAAATAAACTTATATAAAGTATAATTTAATATCGACCTTATTAAAATTTTAATTAGTTATTAAACTACAGATAAAAATCAATCAACGTATATTTTAGAAGATAGATAATTAAAAATAATAATATATCGTTAGACGAAAATAATTAAAAATAATCAAAATGTTATAAATAACAACAAAGAGAAAACATTCACTGACGTTCCACGCACATTAAAACGTTTAAATATAACTCCATTTTACCAGATATAACTGTATTGATATATATAAAAAATGTAGACGGCGAATGATCTTCAAATTATTTTTACAGTATGGTTTTTTCCAAACAAGTGTTTTCAGAATACGTTTCTCGATACGTTCAGATCATACCAGTATTAGCCAAATCAATTATGTCAATGAATTTTTTTTTAATGTTTAGAAATTGGTATCACAAGCACGTAAGTACTAAAAAAGGTAAACAGGTTTCGTTTAATTTACATTAAATTTTGCATATATTGCAATCAGTAAAATATAGAAATTTATATGTATTAGTTTCATTGTTTGTACGTTTTTAAGACTTTAATGAATATATTAATTAAGAATTTATGGTAATACTATGTACGGTTAAATATGTACATTTCAATTACAACAGTAAGTATAAAAAAATTAATAGTTTTATATTTATTTATATGTTTGTTAAATAATAAGCTACAATTTAATCAAATTTGTTTTTTAAATTGAATTCTTATTTATGTAACATTTTTATATTACATTTTATTCTGTTCAATCTTTGCCTTATTTTCATAAAAATTATATATTTCTTATATTCAACACTACATTTCATGAAATAAAAACAACTGTTGAAACTCAAAAACAAAGATTGTATTCCAATTGATTCAAAAACACACAGAATAAATTTTCTTTTTATTGATCAACTATTTTTATTTTTTTAGCATGCTACTTATAGAATTTAATAATTTACATATTAAATTTTATAGGGCTTTTCTTCATTATATGCATAAAATACGAACAAAATAATACATTAATTACTAGCATTCAACGAACAAATAATTTAGCTCAAATTTTTGTTGAAATGAATACCAAATAATAATTTGTATTTATTAATTTATTAACTTGAATATGTGTGTATATATATATATATATATATATATATATATATATATAAAGAGAATATCTATGTATAAAATGCAAATAACATAAACAACAGTTTTGAAATACATAATGAAAATCGCATAATTGATCAGAGTTCTCCAATTTACTCTGTAGTAAATATAATAATATAATTACATTTACATACAAAATGAATTGAAAATTACTGTTAAGTTCAATGTCCTTTTATAATTCAATGTCAATAGAAATAATAATTTATAAATAAAGATGATAAGTCTAATTATTCTTATAAATGAATGGAATATTTATAAATTAATAATATTTTCAGAATAAAAAATATTATATAAAATTGTGCAATTCCATGTTATTTTAAAATCATTAAACTGTTATAAACGTATTTTTTATTGTTGTGTTACTTCTATTTCAATATTTTAGAATATTTTTGTTTAGTTTTTTAACTCGATGATGATTTTCATTCATTGAAAAAACTTGATTTTTTTGCAATTCTTTTACATGTATACTCTATTAGATTTATACTATGTACTTTACTACCAAATTATGATTGTAATGATTTATATCTTAAAACGAAAATGTTAAAAATATTTTTGGTATTATTTTTAAATAAATATTTATTAAATATCGAATAAACCATTAATATAATAGCGTAAAATGCTTAAAAACTTATTAATTTAAAAATAGAGTTGATTAAAATACAGGGTCATCCAAATGCGAAGCCTAGATTTGTGTTTTATGAAAAATAAATGAAAGAAACTATACACATATACACTACCCTATACACATGTTCTTTTTAATGAAACACAAATCTGGGCGTCACATTTGGATGACCCTATACATTATATTATATGTTCAAATATAATGTTTAGAATATTACTACAAGATAATATTTTGTAATACTGTGTTCTACACAATGAATTTCAAGTTTATATTTTGTGAAGTTTGTTACAGATAATTACGCTGAACTGATCTTACTTGTGATCTACATAATTCGAAAATAACAAACATTGTGTAAACGGAGTTTTCAAGATAGCACTATCAATAAAATAAATAAATATGGCTATGACTTTCAACTTAAATGTTAATGTCTTATAAAACATTGAATTATTTAATACTACATATCAATATATAATTGACTCAATTTTTTGCTTAAAATAACTATAACAATGATAAAAATGTTTTTATCAACGAGAAAAAATACAATTATTATTAAAATTCTATCAAATTTCAATCTATTTATCACTGAAAAAAATGTATTTTTATTTTTATATTAATTAATGGTTACTTTTTATCAATTATTAATTTAAAAAGTACTTATATTTTGTTTATTTTTTTTTATTTTGTAGTATTTCATTAGTTAATAAGGAAATAATATATTTATAAAAATTGTAATTATAAATATAAATTGATGTATTTCATTTTATAATTTTATTATTTTTACTATTTAACAATCAATTAAAATTTAGAAACAACATTCATGAGTAATATAAAAAATTAGATTTTTTAGAACAAAAAAAAAAGAATAAATATAAGCTACTCGTATTTTTTATTGTATAAGATAAACTAAAATATTTCAGAACTGAAATCTGAACAAACTGATTTACTGAGCTGATATTATTCCACATCAGCATTACTAATATGAATAAGTTAACTGAAGCAATATATATATATATATATATATATATATATATATATATATATATATATATATATATGAATTTAATTTTAATAACATTTCATTCTTGAACAAATTATCAACAATTATTGTCTTTGAATAAAAAAATATATCTCAAGTTAATATAATACTATTCTATAAAGTGTTTTTTTTCAGAATATATTGAACTTTTGATTGGGATTTAATTTAAAGTTCTATCACGCTTAAAAAACACCTATACAATATATTAATAATATAGTTTGTTAAATAATTCGTAAATGATATAAAGTAATATTGAACTTTTAAAATATTCAAATAAAAATTAATGAAACTAAATAGTAAAGATATAATAGCAAAATAAAATTTCTAAACTATTTTATAATATACTATCATCCAAAAGTGACGCCTAGATATGTGTTTTATTAAAAAGAAACATGTGTATAAGGAAATTTGTATAGAGAATCACGTGTATAGTTTCTCTTGTTCCTTTTTAATAAAACACAAATCTAAGCGTCACATTTGGATCATCCCTATATTTTATAAAATAATTTAAAATCATTTTTCTCTCAGATAATGATATAAACATAAATAAATGATTAATACAATTTAATATCCTAATATGTTCCTTAACACCACTTTTTTTAAAATTTCATTTACTAAATTCATAAGGAAACATAAAATATTTTATTTAAAAATATTTTTAATACTAGTATTAATTTTATTTTTTGAATGATAATCTACAGTTGTATAGAAAACATGAATTAGTATATTTTTTTAACATTTATATATATATACATATATTTGTTAAATAAAAATATTTTTTCTTTGTACTATTATTTTTATTAAGAAACATGTAAATATACTATATAATTAAATAACTGTCACGAATAAAAAAAATTTTTTTTCCTTACTAAATAAATATCAGAAAAGTCTTTTATTACATCATATTAACGTAATAAATCAATATAATATAATACCCAAAATTCTTTAATACTTTAATAATTTTAATAAATTAATATGAATAAAAGAAACATTTATATTAAAAAAACTTCAATATCAAATTTTTATTAATATTGTTATATTAATAACCGTATGAATATATTTATATAGTCAACATGAATTATTATATTTTCTAACAAATACACACATATATCTATACATATATAAAATCATATATATATATATATATATATATATATATATATATATATATATATATATATATATATATATATATATATGTTAACTGTATTACATGTCTTACTTTTTTCATCATACTATTTATTTTAACTATGAAAACATTTAAATTTACTATCGCGAATAAAATTAAATAAATAAATAATTTCTCTTATCATAGAGAGTGGCTCTAATGAAACTAAAGGATAGTAAAGAATAGTAAAATATTTTAAGCAAGTAAATATAAGTATCAGAAATGTGTTTTTCGCATCGTATTTTTTTCGTTTTCATTTCCATTGTCATTCCTGCATTGTGATGGCTCACATTCACGACCATTTATTTTACTGCACTCATAATAGTATTTAAACTATACTTTTGTGAATGTGTCCCTTCCAGTAATGATATTGCTGCGTTGCGTCTGAGGGAAATGTGCGTCATTTGCGAAGTCGTGATTTCTTCCTGTGTGCAATTGTCAAGGACTGGTTGACGACCCTCCAATGACAGAAACACTTGCCGTGCTGAATTATTACATTGTCCAAACAGTTCTTACAATCATCCTTCAGACAGTCTAGCGTAAATTTACTTATAGCTCAATATAAATCTTCACACTCTTGCGATAAAAGTATCCACATTGGATTTCATAAAATGTCATAATATTTGTCGACGTCATATGCAATCATATTTCTTCTCGTATATTTATTTATTTATGTACACATTGCATATACATCACAAATATTCTAAATGTAGCATAAAATGCAACTGATGTTTATTAAATTTAAATTGTATGTATATTAAAAATATCTATTCTTATGAAATATTTTAATTGAAAGTAAATAAATTTTTAATAAATTATATATATATATATATATATATATATATATATATATATATATAATACAAACAATAAAAATAAAAAAAATCCCGGACATTTTTTTTTCAATTCCATTTAATACATTTTCATTTGAGGTCTTATTTTCTGTTTTCACAAATCTTATCAACTAAATTGAAAATATTCACATATGTAAACAAAATTAAATAGTTATTCATTTAAAAATATTTCAATATCAAATTTATAAATATTAAATCATCTTCTAAATACTGTAACATATTTGTCTCACATAAAACAAAAATTATGAATAGAAAAATAAATATAAGAAATGTGACAAAATATCGGAAACAAAAACAATATTAGTTAAAAAAATTAAAAGTATATTAAAATAAAACATCGATAATTACGTTTACAAATTTAAAGTTCATTACCTTTAAAAAAATATATAAACCTACACAAAAATTTTTATTCAAATAAAACGTAATTTCTTCTATACAATTTAATAAAATAAAAAAATCATTTTTAATATAACTTCGCAATTTTTGTTCAATTTTGTATATTGTAAAAAATGTTAGATATATGAAACAGGCGTAATAAAAATATATATTAATTTTGTAAAATGTCAAGAACAGAAACAATACAAGCTTTATAAAGAAACATATCCGGGTGAATCTCATGATTTTATAATACAAAAGTGAAAAAATTATGATATAAAAATAAAAGTTACACGAGATTTATATATATATATATATATAAAGAGAGAGAGAGAAAATATACACGAATGTTTAAATATAAACAAAAATTAAATTAACTCATAGGATATTCAAAGATATGTATAGTCTAGACCTTAACTTAAGTTTAGTTCAATTTTTTCATAATTTGAATTACTTTCCATCAATTATTTTTTGTAAAAATAATACCTTCATTAGAATTCATATTTCTAAGAAAGATATCCTTTCATTAGTATATATGTAAAAAAAAGTATTAGTATATATGTAATCATTTAGTATTTATTTAGTATTTAAATAAATACTAAATGATTTTAAGAAAAAAAAATATCAATAAATTTATTACTAACGAGTGTCACTTGGGCTGCAAAATTTTAATTTTAATTATACAAGGTGGGCAAATGGAGCTGAAGGGTTTAGGGATACATTTACTAGCTTACTTTTATTTACTATTCTTTACTATTTATCAGTCTTACTTAGGCCATCCTATGTAATGAAAAAAATATTATAATCAAAAGAAAGTAATTAAATTAAATAATTGAAATAAATATAATGTGTGTAAATAAATTTCATATTAACAAAATTAAAATGGTCCAGAAAATAAATTTGAAATGATTTCCTTATTATTAAAAACAGTTAGAACGAAACGAAGTTACTTATAAGCTTTGTAAAAGAAATAACACATCGTGAACAGAATATATATTTATAAAAACTGACACAAGTTGATATTACGAATTCTGTCACTAAAATACAAAATAAGATCTTTAGTAACTTTTATTTGACTTTTATGAAGACATAAAAAAAATTTAAAATTTGTATTACGAGAAGATATTTATTTTTCAACAGGAAATAATTTCCTAAAAATTCATAATAAATAATATATATATATATCGTTTTCTAAAATAAAAAGTTATCAACAAAAATTAAAATTATTAATTAAATTAAAACAAATAATGCTTAAATATAAAAATGGTTTACATTAAAAAATATCTTTAATCCGTCAGAAAATGTATTTTAAAAAATATTTTAAAAGTTGTTTAAACATTACAAATGAATATCTATAATTATTTTTTTTAAAAAATTTTCAAAATATTCGTTTTATTATACGAAATTGTTAATATATTTTAATATTTATCAATAAATTATATTTAAGAATAATAAAAAAAAAATAAAAAAAAGCTTATATATATATATATATATATATATATATATATATATATATATATATATATAAACATATATACAATGAAATAAATATTATAATAATCGTGTATCATATACACCTGAAAGATTTCAACATTTCCTCATTTTTTCCCAATGATATCTAACAGTTGTTTTCAAAGTGTCCATTGAACAAACATCCGGCATTCTATCAACACC
Source organism: Neoneuromus ignobilis (assembly GCA_029203775.1). NCBI lineage: Eukaryota > Metazoa > Arthropoda > Insecta > Megaloptera > Corydalidae > Neoneuromus > Neoneuromus ignobilis. The sequence goes on along the minus strand of CP092090.1, from coordinate 23,018,265 downwards.
GAATAGTTTTTTTTTGGCACATTTTTTATGATGTCTCCAACGGTAACAGGTTTCCGGACCGATCGGACGTCCGGTGATTTATATCGAATTCCAAGATACACTTAGATTTTTGTAGAGAAATCTATTTTACTTTTGTAACGAATCACTCTCAAGGAATTTCGGTTTATATTATCCATTTTATACATTTGTTTGACAGATTTATTTGACAGAAAATTAGACTCTAAGTAAATCATATTCAGTTATTTTTTTATATAATTTTGATTGCTTGAAATTTTATATATATAATTATTGATTTTGTTATGATTACAATTTCTATAAATATACATTAAAATTACTTTGATAAAGACTACTATAATTATATATACATATATATATATATATATATATATATATATATATATATATTTACGTCTGTGTGTTTGTATATATGTATGTAGGTTCGAAATTGTGTATATAAGTGGAGTATAAATGTCTTGTACATATCTATTTATAAATATAGAAATTATTAAATCATATATTCAATAAATTATAAAATAACTTAAGTATCACGTTTGTTGAATTGAATAAATCAGTATCAACAATTTAATGAATAATAACTATATGTAACGTCTAAATTATTATTATAGTACTAGATGTATTTGAACACACAAACGTGTTTTTTAAAAAAATATAGTAGAAAATTCTTGTTATTTATTGACTTTCATGTCGAATATGTTATACGTACGATATTTACATACATTTTCTTATCATCTCTATTTTATTTAAATGTGTCCTTTTAAGTTATTTTGTATGTTTCTTAAATTATTTTCATAATGAATATATTTATTTTAAATATATTCTCACATCAGTACTAAAGAAATGATATATCATATTTATTAGTGAATTTTTTTAAAGAAAAAAATATATTTAAATTTTATTTTTATTCAGAATAATTATTTCTTTGAAAATATTTTAAAGTTGAATTTCATTTTTAAATCAAATCACGCTATACTTTTCATTTAAAAAAATTTCTAAATAATTTAATTATAAATCTTTTTTAAATTCATAACAGGTTATGACTAATATTATAATTATGAGTATCTTTTTGTAATATTACTTAAGTATGAATTTTATAAATAATGAATGTAGAAAATAATTTTTTTGCGTATATAATTTAGGCAACTAAATATACATTAAAGCAAAAAATACCATTTAGAATAAAATTATATACAACACAGAGATATATATATATATATATATATATATATATATATATATATATATATATATATATATATATATATATATATATATATATATATATATCTAATAAATATTTTTCAAAATTGATAAATTTTTACAGATATTTAATAAAATTTCAGTTATGTTTTACATTTTCATTTTCCATTTTCAGTTATAATTTATTACAAGGAAAAAATTAATAACATAAAGATAAAAATTTAAACATTTAATCAATTTCAGACAATAAAAATTAGAAATTAAAATAGACATCCTGATCCCATAAAAACTGAAATCATAAAATGCTATTTTCAATTTTTTTTGTAATTTTACATTTCAATTTTCAACATATGATGATTTTGCTATATATAAAAGAAAAAGCTATACTTTGATTAAAATCTCCCAAATCAGGTACTCCTTAAAAATTTTAAATATACTAGATAGCCTCTAAAAACATTAAAGTCAAGAGTCTAAATCTATTTTCCAAAATGTTTTAAAAATTGTCAAACTGCTATATTATTTCATTAAAACTATGCATCCTTGAATGTTTTAAAAACATCAAATAAAAAATAATTGTTCACAATTATATATATATATATATAATCAGACTCACATAAGTAATGGCACACATGGGTAACATAACCAATTTATTGATATAATTCAATGAAGTCGTTAAATTAAAAAAAGTATTTAATTGAAAATAAATATAATGGATATTATAATAAATAAATTCAATGAATATTATATTTATTTTTAATTAAATATTTTTTTTAACTTAACGACTTAATTGAATTATATAAATAAATTGCTTATGTTACCCATGTGGGGCATGACCTATGTGCGACAGTGTATATACGAGTATATTATAAAATAATATTCAAAAATTTTGAACAAATAAAGAAAGAAAGTTCATAGAACATAATTTATTAAAAAAAAATAAGTATTAGTGAACAAATAAATAATTAATATGCAATAAAAATTGTTTGAAAGTAATGATATAAATATTAAACATCTATATATACGGTCAAAAATCATTCAAATACGACGCCTAAATTTGTGTTGTATTAAAAAGAAACTATACCAATGTTTCCCTAAACACATGTTTCTTTTTAATAAAACACAAATCTAGACGTCACATTTGAATGACCATATATATTTATATATTTTATATATATATATATATATATATATAATTATTAACTGAGATTTCAAATATTTGTTAGTATATAAATAAATACAAAGAATATAAAACTATTTTCTCTAATGAAATACTTGTTTGTACACTATAATATGTCACAAACAATTTACATTAGATTAGTTCGGAATTTGACCTTCGTCTATGTGATCATCATTTTATCATTTACTACTATACTATGTTGTTATTCAAATTATATTAGAATAATGTTATATAATATGGATTTGAATTACATGAGTGAAGAATCCAGTTATATATTAATTTACAATAATAAGACTGATTTCATATATGTACGAGTACATAAATTAATATATTTATACATAAATACGTACATACATACATATATATACACTCTCTCCTTCTCTCTCTCTCACACACACACACATACATATATATATATATATATATATATATATATATATATATATATATATATATATATATATATATATATACATTTTAATTACCTTTATTTTGAAAAGATGCTACCATTTTTACTTCTGAAATTATTTTTTTAATATTTTTCATTGTAGTAACTTATACTTTTCTAAAAATAAAATAAGTAATATATTAAATTCTACATATAATAATTTTATAAAAATTTTACTGTGAAAATGACGTATTCTTACTACATATTCACACACTTTAATGCAATTATTAAACTCTGCAGAGTATAATTCTAATGAATATGAACTTTTAACTACTCACTGAAAGTTTACATCACATAGACGTCGAGTTTACGCAAACAATTTGTCCTTGAACGAAAATTTCCATTATGAAACTTTGTGAAAGTTTAAGAGAATCTAGGATTTTTGTTTTCAATCCAGATTTATTTTAGTCCTTTATTGTCATTTATCGAATAATAGTAAGAGATTTTATCATAATCTTGTGCTTTATAATATACAAACATGTACATATATATTTATATTTATATATATATATATATATATATATATATATATATATATATATATATATATAAGATAATAAAATAATATATTAAATGAATTTTAATATGTAAAAAGGTTAAAATGTTTTTGTTTTTAATTCTTAATGATAATTTTTTTAATGGCATTTCTAAATTTATAAATATTAACTTATACAAGTAAAGTTAAATATAGAAAATTATATTTATATTAACCAATTTATTTTTATAGTTTTATGGCATATTTTTGAAAAATAAATAATAACGAAATTCACAAAAATTAGGCAATTATACGAATTTAGTGTTAATTTCAACACATAGTATCAGCCATTTTATAATGGATGCACTATTAAAAATGCAATAATTCAAATTGTTAATAAAATTATATTTGCGACTCTTATTTAAATGTAAAGTTAATTCTATATAAATAAATAAAGTTTTTCAAATAGAATTCCATTTTTCAATGAAAAATATCAAGTTCTCAATTTGTTTATTTATAAAAATGTGATCAATTTTATTTTTGATAGATTATTTGTATAAATAATAAACAAACAAATAATTGCCATATATATTAATAAAAAAATATTTTACATTCGTTATAGAGTTTTCAAATCAAATATTGTGCATAATATAAAAAAAATACATAAACAAGTTTTATACAAAATAAATCATTCTTAAATTACACAGATTATCTGAAATGTACACATTTCAGTCGAACGAGTGAAAGTGGAAATGCTGTTTTACAGCTTTTCAGTCATAAATAAATAAACTCATGCTTTCGTTATATAGGTACATGACTAGAATAACATTTGGAATTATAGTGTATACATTTTTATTTATTCTCTGTTTGATATATTATGAAAAGATTTCCAGAAAAATTATTTATAAACATGGATAATTTAGACGAAGTTCCGAAATTTACATCGTTTTTATATGAATTTAGTGGCTATGACAATTTTATTTTCATACTACGAGCCTCTTGACAAATAAAAATTTCTATCCTGACAAAAATTTTCAAAATTACGATAGTCGTAAACGACTAGACTGAAAAGTTTTAATTCCCTATAGATAAATATTTACTGTTTTTATATTTTTTCCTAGACGATACTAATATTAAAATAGATTTTTTTTTCAATAAACATAAATCAAATAAACATGTACATAGTATTCAAAATAATATATATATATATATATATATATATATATAATTATTTATTTTATATTTATTTAAAAAATACAATTCAGTCTTCATTAACAAAAACAATATAGTAAAAATATACGTTAATATGTTAAAATAACATAATTACTTAGATTGTTCAAACACTTCTGATAAACCTCCAAAGAAATACTACACATTGTATTTATACGTCCTTTTGTTCGTGTTGAGGTTTTCTTATTTATTTGAGATGTAATAATAATACCACGCACTGAATCTTTTGATCTGAAAAAGACGACTTTACGGCCATAATTGATTAATCAGTGAATTGAAGACACATCAAAAGGATTCATATGATATGTGTATTTATAAAGAGAAATTCAAATAAACAAACTGAATATTGCACACGTACACAACTCATTTATGTTCGAAAGCGAAATAGAGATAAAGGAATAATTAATATTCAAAAGGATGTAAACCAAGCTTATTTTATTCAATGAATATTTAATATGGAGTTGATAATTAAATTTCTCACAGTTAAAATCATGTTATTTTGTAAGAATTATACAAAAGTGAATCAATAACTGACAAAAAACTCGTCGAGTAAAATACAGAAGTGGAAAATAAATTTACAGAGTATATTGACAACTAAATTTATATAATAACTATGTAAAATGACATATTAATTAATAATTATATTTATTTTCTAAAAATATTTATACCATTATTATAAATAAATTTAATAAGTGAATATTCAACCTTAAATAATATTTGTAGAGTTCAAATAAGTAAAAAAATACCTTGAAGTGGAATTAAAAAATCCTGAATTTCTTTAATTTGTCGAATATTCAAAAACAATCCGTACATTTTCTATGGATAAGTTTTGTAATTAAAAGAAAATTATTTTAAAAATGTAGAAATAAAAAAGTAATTATTTTTTGTTATAAAATAGAAATCTATACTGTGCTTGAAATTTACATATATATATATATATATATATATATATATATATATATATATATATATATATATATAATTCAGAATACAAATTATATTTTTATATATTTTATCAGATTAAAATATAATTAAATTTTAATATAAATAAATGGATTAATCTCGTACGTCATACAATTTCAATGTTAAAATCACAAACAAAACGAATGCCAAAAGCACGCTCTTTTCTTGTCATAATAATATGATTCTTAATTTAATACAGAACAAAAGCATTCAATTATCTTATAACGTCTACTTTACGATAACATGTGAATTTAAAAAAGTTATCTCATAAACAAAATTTGATTTTAAGTTTTCGTTGTACACGACGTACCAAATTTCTTTAATTGAAGTATTGAATCAACTTATACGTCGAACAAATCAATATTAAGCTGCCTCTTACAGATAACTTAAAGCTTTTTTGGTGTGACAGATCCGTAAAAATTATGTTCATTCTTTCTTTTTTAAGGTATTTTTACATGGTTATCAATAAAATATTGTATATCAAATAAAACTAGTAATAAATTGTTTTCTATCTTATATTAAATTAAAAATATAGATAAAAATAATTATAAAAAAAAATGACAACTAATACAAAAATACTTATATAAAAAACTATATATAATCACATTTACTGAAATCGTTTCTAATAAAATTCAAGAAATGTCCCTTATTCGCAATATTCAATATATAAGTTAATAAAAAACTGTTCACTTTTCTCAATAAATCAAGCTACTATACGACATTCAATAATATAAATATATATATATATATATATATATATATATATATATATATATATATATATATATATATATGGAGATATCATGAAAAAGTGATATTTAAAATGCAAAGCTAATGTGAAACATATGTAAAAAGGCTGTTATTTTCAAATATATACATTTCTACATAGCTTATAACAAAAAAACATAACTAATCCTTAATTAAATATTTAAACATACAACACAATATTTGTTGTTTTTGTTCTATTGATTGATTATATTTTTAGTATAAATTTAAAAAAAATGTTTTTCAAACATAGTTGTAATAACACATTAACAAAATTAATTCTGTAAAATATTTTTTACAAAAAAAATATTGTATAAATATTTAATAGAAAAAAATGAACTAACATAAATCAAAATACTTTTCTTTTCACAAACCTATGTATCTTGAAAAAATTAGAAAATAATGATTTATAAAAAGAAATATAAAAATATTTTTTTTGGAAAAAAGATTGATTGTATTCGATTCATTAGTGTTTAAAAAATCTTAGAGTAATTTTTCAATATAAGCATAATTTAGTTAAATTTTGAACTCATTATTTTTGATTGATTGTTTCCGGTGATCAATTCAAAAATATCCAGCGACATTTAACAAATGTTGAAAATTCAGATAATTTAATTCATTAATTTAAAAAAATGTTTAAGAATCTATGACCAAAATAATTAGAAGAAATTAAGAATTAAAAATGATAAATTCTGTAATTTTCCTGAAGTGACTATTAAAGCAGTGTTTTAAATAATAATAGAACAGGCACTTCTTTTTTATTTAAATATAACAAAAGTATTTCTTAAATTTATTGCCAAAAATCATTTGTAATAAAAAATAATGTATCAAATCTAAATTAAAATTTTTATATTTCATTTATTATTATTACGATTCAATGATTTTTATTAAATTTAGAAAATATTGAAAAGAAACATTTATAATTTAGCTTATATATATATATATATATATATATATATATAGTATTTTATATATATATATATATATATAGTATTTTATATATTGTCAAGTTATAGTCACCTACGATTTTCTGATATTATAATTTTCTTAATAAGCTAAAATGAACATCAAAAAATAATCGAAAAATTAAAGTACGTCAAAAAAATAATCTTAAAGTAAACTATAGCAAATCAAAAATAATATATAATGAATTTATAGATCAGAGGAAAATTTAATCAAAAAAAATAGAAATAGAAGTTGAGGTTATGTACATTTAAAACAACTTATTAACACATAAAAAACATTTATATATGAAATGAACAGAAGAATAAAATTGAGATAATGTCAATTTGAAAAATCTCTTATTTTGAAATTAAATGTTCCTTTATGTTTAAAAAGAATTTTTTTTAATAATTGCCATATATGTTCTCACTTATATTAATGAAACATTGATATTATGTTTCAAAATAATTCCGCGACACTAGATAATACTGATAAGTATGGTAAGATAGATATATATATATATATATATATATATATATATATATATATATATATGTTATAAATAATACTTAAGAGAAACACATAATACTAAAGATACAAACATAATACTACGATACAAACATATAACAAGAATTAAAATATTAAATTAAAAGTGGGTCAGATATACTATAATAAGAGAAAAATTCCGATGGACAACATCAATTATTGATTGGTAATTCAGAGATAAAAAAAGGACCAAGAATAGACCCATTTTTAAACATATGAGAAAATTCGTCGGTGTGGAATGTAAGGGAAAGACAATAAATCGCTGAAAATGGAATGTTCTGGGAGAGGTTTAATAGAGTCTGATATTATATATATATATATATATATATATATATATATATAATATATGTATATATATATATAAATATATGTATATATATATATATATATATATATATATATATATATATATATATATATATATATATATATATATATACGTAGTAATTTACATTTTTAAACCAAATAAAAAAAACTATTAATAAAATAAGAACTTTTCTTACATAATTTTTATAGTTACTTGATGTTACGAATAAAAAAAATATTTATTTTGTATGAACTAATTTCATATCTCAATAAATAATTTTATTATTACATTAAATAATAATTGAATATTACACTTGATTTCAATTTTTAGTACACTTTAAAATATAACACTATTTTTTAATCAATTGTATAATTTATTTTGTATTTAAAGTTGTTTTACTACATAAATTATGCATAAACTCCTTTCAGTAACCCTTTTTACCTAATAAATATTTTATACTAAATTATTATCCTTATAAAAACAAATAATAAAAAGTTTTAATATACATTTCTAATTACCATTATATTAACAATTCATCTAAAATAAAACAGTAATTTGTTTACGAATGTATTATTTATGTATATGTTTATAAGTTTTTATTTTTTATTTCTTAGGCATATATAAATTTTTGTAAACAAATGAGAGGTAAAAAGTATATTCGTACACAAGGGAAATTAAATTGGTTTTTATCATGCAAGTTTATGTACTATTGAAGTTTATTCTATTTATTATGTATAAGTAAGCTACATAAATATACCATTTAAAGAAAATAGTACACACACATGCACATATATATATATACAATTATTTATTGTAGTCATACATAAAATTTAGAAATTCATCCATATGTCAATTTTAATCCTACTAAATTTATTAAAATATATTACACTAAAATAAGCTAGATTAAGAAATATATTGCACTAAAATAGAATGTGTTATTTTACATACATACTAATATATATATATATATATATATATATATATATATATATATATATATATATATATATATATGTGTGTGTGTGTGTGTGTCATGTAAGAGCGCTGCTTTATTATATAATAATTCAAATAATTTAAAATCTGCTTCTCCAACAAAGATCATATTTAAGACATATTGGTAAAAATAAACTTTTTATAAATCTGTACATATCTAAATACTAAATTGTAAATAACACGCATATTAAACATATCCAAAAATACTCATATACAAAAAGGAATACTACAATTCAATACACGAACAAATACGACAAAATATATTCGTCAAAACTCGAACTCAATCGTTTTCGCATGATTTCAACCATGATTCTACTATTCTGACTGAATAGCTCGAACCTTGCGAACATCCACGTTAGAAACGTGAACAGCATATCAACTATAAACTTATTATTACATTCTATCTTCTTGTTTTTTACTTTTCTACTGTCATGCTAAACCTATTTTATTTCCGATACAAAATAAATATAATATTTTTATTTAATTTAAATATGCTATATATTCAATACTCGAAATGTTGAACAGTATATTAAATTTAAATAAATTTTACTGATTTTTCTATACACAAAAAATACAATCATGTGTATCTGTGTATCATCATGTGTTTATTTATGTATATACACACACACACACACACACACACACACACATATATATATATATATATATATATATATATATATAATAATTAGAAATTCTTGATTGGATCAAACTGTAAGTTTTTGATAAGAAATATTCTGGAGAAAGAAATTTGTTGCAGTTTTATCGAATATTTTAAACACAATTACATATAAGCATAAAAAAACAAATAGATGATATCTAAAAAGAACAAATTTACAGAAACTGCACTTTAAAACGTACCTATATATGATTATATTATTAACCCAACATGCAAATGATAAAACTGATGACACTTAATAGAAGAAATGTATGATCAATCTCAATTGTAATTAAGCTATAAGCGGATTAGATATGACAGATAAAGAAGACCGATTGAGAAAAATAAATACTCGTAGATGGCCTCTATCGTAATTTTTTTATATGGATAGCTATTTACTGAATATCTACGCAAATTTTATCCTGAATAATTCCAAATAAAAAAATATATACAACAGATTTAGCTTTTTCTAATTGTTTATATATATCCCTACTCAGAATCAGAATCAGAAAAAAATTATTTTGTCTAATAATTACATGAGGTTTACATGATATTTTCTGGGTTAGTTAGGCTGCCTATCTTATGATAATGTGCCTATGGTTGAGTATTATTTTCGATATGTGTTAGTGAGATTTTGTAACAACACAGGAAAAATATCCCTACTGTTTTTGTACAAAATTTATATGTTTATGAGCTTTGTTTAAATATTTAAAATAAATCTATTTTATATTAAAAATGATCATTATATGACTTGAGATATTTATGTGAATCAAATGCTAATTGGAAATTAAAATCTCGATTTTCAAATATTAATAAGATTTGTATAGTATGCACAAAATTAAATCATATATATATATATATATGTATTTGTGTGTATGTATGTATAGTTTTCGACCGATGGCATAGTGGTAGGCATCACTGCCTATCATTCTGAAGATTGCATTTGATCCCCAATCGGAAAGAATCCTGCAAATTGGGTTTGGGCAAGAAGCTGACAAACTCATTTCGTAAAAAAAACAACCATTGCGGAACTCTGATAATGTTTGAGAGGTCTAGTACTCTAGTCATCGAAGAACGTCTACAGACGTTTTAAACAAATTATAGATAGATGTATGTATAAAGCGAATGCAGGTAAGAATGTAAAGAGCATATTAAAATAATGTATGATCAAAGACATTCAAAATCACCAAACATTATGACTTATTTGGGAAGAGAAATATGGGTAAACCTAAAAAAACATTAGAGAAACAATTTCAATATTTAATTAAAAGGAATTTGATCAGGCCTAATTAGTTTTAAACATGTATGTTTAATATGTATATATATATATATATATATATATATATATATATATATATATATATATATATATAATTCAACGGCTTCAGACTATACAAAGAATTACGAAAAGATGCATATTAGGAATAATACGTAGAAATAGAAAGAAAAAGGTATAGATTCGAAAGGAAGCCTAAATTACAGAGGTTAAAACAAAAATAAAAACTTTAAAATTAAAATCAACCTATTATATAACAATAAATAAACACTAAAGAAAAAACCATCAAAGGACAAAAAAAAATACTAGTTGGAAACTCAGAGATATAAAAGAATCCAAAAAGACCCATGAGTAGATGAGTTGAAAACTTGAGAAAAATCGTCAGTATGGAATAGAAGACAAAGATATTAAATTACTGTACTTAGAAAATTTTAGGAGATGTATGATAGACAGAGTATGATTGTATATATATATAACATCTATGCAACGTAGTTAATTTTAAGCTCTTTTTTATTTCAGTATTAAAAATGATCAAAATAATATTTTCAAAAGAATGAAAAACACTTATAAATATACATATCATATATATTACATATAAATATATATCAAGTACCAAAAACGAAAACAACAGGTATAAAATATATGATCTACAGGTTATTAAATTCCGCTCTAAAATAAATCCTGAAATATCAAGATCTCACTGTAATTCCTTAATAATGTATTTGCTTGATTACTTTATCATACAAAGTATAAAATCATAAAATTATATATTTTATACAGAAAACTGCAAATTCAACAATCTACGTGAAATTATGTTTTTATTAGTTATTAAAAAATTCACACCCAGCTATGAGTTTTTAAAGTTTTATTAACGTTATTAAAACTGTTTTATAACAGGAGCGTACTCGTTTTTCTCAATAAAATCTGATAAAGCATTGACGGAAATGAATTCATTGCTCATTGATAACATTTTCATCTTTTGCTTAATCATTTATTTCACACATATCAAAATAAATTCACATAAACTCAACGTCAAATTAACTGATCTTCATAAAAATTTTACTTGTAAAGAGAATATGGAAAATATCCTCAATAACTTAAAATCATCTATAAATTGTTAAAATGATAGAACGTTAATTCATAGCAGTACGAAATAATAATAAATATCGATTAAAATATTTCATAATACCAAGAAAATAAATTTATGTTTAGATATATGAAGAAAATTTCTAGAAAAATATTAAAAGTATGTGAATAAATAATATTAGTTGTATATATTGAAAATAAAAGTTTTTGACAGAAATCTTTATTAAATTCAAACAAATTTGAAACAAAATTAATTAGAATATTTTCTTTCCCTTTTCAACGAATATATATGTTATTTTGTCATTTTTCTAGTAAAAAATGAATTTTGGGTCGAAAGAGAGACTCGACATTGAATACAATCAAATTATCTATCGATTTTTGTGTATTTTTCCATGATTTATTTTGTTATTCTTTGAAAATGTATATCCTCTAAATCCTGTTACAGAATGCGAAAGTCGCAATATTTAGATAGTACGTGGGATGATTTCCATTCAAACTCTAATAATATATCTTTGGTCGTCTTAGCAACATACAGCTTAATATTAACCATACGATGTTTACTGACAACTAACGGTCGTTTTTCTTTTAATACCTGTTTCAGTTTGTATAACTATTGATTATATTTATAGACTGTGATTGTTTTACGCAATAACACAGTTTATAATAATAAAGAACCCCTTCCTGATCCTATTATGTACACAATAAAATCTTTAGACTGTGAATGTTTTACCTTGTGAATGTAGACCTTGATGTCCAAGATCTATGCACTCATTTTTAAGTTTATAATTATCAAAATATATCCACTTTTCTTTATCAGTTACAGTTCCATATAAAAAACATTTTTTTCTAGATTTGAAAAGTAGCGAAATACAAATAATAAAACTACTCAATATGTTCCTTGATTAAAATACGTAGGATCAAAATGCATTTTTGTGTACCTTTCCCATAACTTGTAAGTGTCTGTAAACAGTAAATTGATTAATCCCTAGTTCTTTCATCCAATAACATTTACAATTCATCATTTTCGATTTTTTTTGTCTAGAGCGTTCCATATCTTTCACATCAAAATCACTTTGAAATTTTCTAAACCAAAATTTACAAACACTAATGGATACATAACTCTACACATAAGAATCATAAATTGTTTTAAGGGCATCTACATCACTTTTCTTTTAATAGAACAAAAAAAAAGTAAAATATAACGAATATGCTCTTTACTACTCTTCCTATTTCATCACGTTAAAACAACTCTAATATCAACGAAAATGACATACAAATTTATAAATATATATATATATATATATATATATATATATATGTATGGGGGGAGGGAGAGAAAGAATCGCCAATATTGAAGAACAACAAAACATTTATTAAAATAAAATAAAATTTTAATGCATATTGTTAGCAACTGTCTGTGAGCATTACTTTTAATGCACATCTTTAATGCTTTCAATTACAGAAAATATTTTATTTTTGTTCTCTTAGTACTTATAAAATTCAATTCTCTAAAGAAAATATATAAAGATGTTATAAAATATAAAATAACAAAACTTATTGTTTCTAATAATTTCGATTTACAATTTCAACTTATTATTTGTTTTACATTTATTATTTCAATAAACTTATAATATTGTTATATATGTTGATATATTTATATATATATATATATATATATATATATATATATATATATATGTTTGTGAGTGTATATTACAATGATGAAGTATTGTAATGCAAAAAGAAAAAACAGAAATTTTTGTTTATAAGAAATAGTTTCGAAAAGAATGTAAAATACAGGCGCAATATACAAATATAGTATCTATCACACAATATTATATACATATATATATATATATATATATATATATATATATATATATTATAATATTAAGTATTTAATAATTATTTACTTTCAAACTTTGGCCACTCTTCGTGAATTAAAGAAGTTTTGTAGAGCAATAATAATTTATAAATGAATTATTCGGTTCACTGATTTTGTATAAAATTTTGTTAATCGTATACTATGCTTCTCTTGATAAGATTTTCGCAAATATTCTCTTAAATGATCATATTTGCGGAAAATAAAATTCTTTGCAAAAGAGGTGAGGATTTCAATTTCAATATAGACCTATTTTCAACCGATTTTCATTGGTGGTTTAAATTAACTGAAGAAAATATCTACACTTCCGAAACGGATGTACAATTTAATTGAAAACTAAGATAATGTTATTAAATTTTATCCAAACTGCGTGCGGAAAGACACTGCTTTGAATAGATTATTTGTCTTGAAGTTTTTATAGCGTCGACACTTATTTTATATTAAGTTATTTAAACGACCATTTGAACGACATAAAATATTAACAATCTGGCAAATGAAAAAAAATTATATATATATATTTATATATATATATATATATTTATATATATAAATTTCAAATACATATAATTTAGTTTTGAAATTTATAAGTAATTTAATTATATTATCTCTTAATTTTCGAAATATTAATTCAATTTTAATATTTTTATATGAGTTTCTTTCATCAGTGGAATATTAATTTGTGAAAATTTACATTATTATTAATAATCAATTTTAATCATGTTAATATAAAGATATCAACAGTAAATAATCAAAATTATAATATAAAAGTAAATATTTTATATTATTTTTCGATAACATATAAAGTAATATTTATGTAAATATTAAACTTTGGTTGATTTAGTAATTATTTGAAATTATATATATATATATATATATATATATATATATATATATATATATATGTAACATAATTATTTAATTTCTAATTTAAATACGTCCGTTGTTTCTAATTTTTGCATTTCATAAAATAAAAGGCACTGCATTATACTACTTTTTAATTAAATTTTATTAAATTACTCTCATTTTGAAATTAAGTACACTATATTTTCAAATGAATACATATATATATATATATATGTGTGTGTGTGTGTGTGTGTGTGTATGCGTCTGTTTATAATGTAATGGTTTTTGTGTATGTATATATACAAAATATTTAATTAAAACATGTTTAATGTTTATTTCATAATCTGTAATTATTTCTCATTAAATTAACAGGTTTATGAGATACAAACATTTCAAAAATTTACTGGATACTTTTTCACAAACATCATTGTATTATATACTCGTACTACCACATATTTCAAAATGCAGTTTTATTTACCGACTTAATTAGACAAACATAAAATAATTATCTATCTATCTATCTATCTATCTATATATATATATATATATATATATATATATATATATATATATATAATATTCACTACCGTATATAAAATATATTTTAGAAAATGTATTTACATAAAAATATCAAAAATGTTATTTTAATGGAAATGTAAAGCCAATTCTTAAATTTTTATTTTAGATTATAAACAATTTTAAAATGAAATATTTTATATTAATTTAACTAACATTATTTTTTAATATATAAATATTATATTTTGTGTGTGATGATGAAACTATAGTTTTTAGAACTTTGCTTGATATTATGTCGTATATCTATATCAAAGATGGACATACGATATCAGGATAAACGTACACGATATATAGAACCATTTGTCATATATTTTCTTCGCGATTTACGTGTTCAGTGCGGATACGTTAGTTTACTGTATGTACTTTAACTTAAAGTAGAACTTTATGTATTAAAAAATAACAGAATATTAATGTACTTTCAGTTTTGAAACTTCTTCAAAATAAATTGTTATCATTGAAGGAGTTAAAATTTATTATATAAATTAATAATAATAGAAATAAATTACCGATAGAATAATTCAAAATTAATAAAACAAAATATATCATTTTAAATTTACTAACATTTTTTTATAATTTTTACATTATAATATTTTAATTCTTCTTATTACTTTATTGTAAAATGAAAAATATTTTCAGATTCCATATTTTTTTAAGAATCCACAATGAAGAATAACTGCTCTTAATATTCATAAAATACTTAATAACATAATTTAAATACACACACTTTTTTCAAGAGTGTTACATTTTTTTGTATTTTTAATATATTTTTAGTAATATTTTATTTGAACACAAAAAATTCAAAATAGAAGTAACATATTTTAATAAATTTGAGTTTATCTAAAGTCAATATCATTTTTTTCACCTAAAAAACATTTTCAAATCTAATGAGTTTATCTGTAGTATTTAAATTTAATTAAAAAATGGATTGAATTGATGAAATCAAAAATTATTAATTTGTAATATACAATCAACATTTTATTTAAAGCAATCGTATTTTATCAAACTAAATATAGGAAAATAAATTATTTTAATGATTAGGTAAAAATATTTTTATTCCAATGTTTTAAAATTCATTGTTTATTTAGTTTAGTATGAATCATGAAAAAAATAATATTTTTTTATTTTATAATGTACATATAAATGCGAATTAAATTCATTGAAGCATGAATTTGAAAATGAATGTTTAAAATTTCATTTTATTTATCTAAATATTCAATATATATATATATATATATATATATATATATATATATATATATATATAGTGATAATATACTGATCAAACTTCAAAGAATAATTTTATTATCATATATTTTGTACCGACAACACAATTAATTCGAATAACAATTTATTTGTAATTTAATTAGATAATATATTTCTCTGTAACTCCAAATGATGCTTTTTAATATTTAAAAGTGTTTTAAATACAAATACTTATTAATTTACACTATTTCCTTTAAAATTTTAATTTTTACACACTTTTACATAAATACTTTATAATAATATTTAATACTAAAATATTCCTGAATTTGATATTTAACAGAATTGTCTTTTAACAGCATTATCATCATCAATAATATTTCGTAGTATACAATTAATAGAATTATAATTTTAAAAAAAATTGTGTTTAAATAACATTATTTGTTATATAATAATATAATTATATAAAAATTCATATTTTTTTAGATACATTTGAAAGTTCAAGTATTTATTTTAAATTTTATAACAAAACATATGATTAAATATTATTTTAATTTGTGAATTATTACAAACTTAATTTTATCCAAGATGTCTTAAATATCTTTTCATAAAA
>CP092090.1:22981067-22998567 GCA_029203775.1 Neoneuromus ignobilis | reverse complement strand
TTAATCCAAAATTAACGGATACTTAAAATAATTTTATGTATAGTTGATGAACTAATTTAAATTTAAAACTAATGACATTAAAAATAAAATGATATGAAATATCTCAATCGTCAATAAATTTCTACCGTAACAACTATAGTATTAAAATATTTGTACAATAATAAAGAAAATTTGTAAAAAATATAACTGTAAAACAAAAATGAATGAAATAAATATTCTTTTAAATTTAAAGTATATATGGAAACAAATTCTAAATTAATCCCTTCCTAAAATGAAGATAATTTCAAGCTTAGGTAGTATATTTGTTAACAATATTATTTAATCTAATAAATCTCTTTTAAGTTAAGTATCACAGATAATATTATTAACAACATATTTAATTATTTAATGATATTTCATACGTATATGTGAAATAGAATACCAAATAAATAGATTACCATAATTTATATATGCCATTAGAATTTAAAAATTATTTACAATCTCAATTTTAGTACAATTTTTACTGATTATTTATTTAAAAATAAGTATATATTTTTTATATAGCAATAATTTTTGTAATATTAAATATAATTATTTATCTACAATCAAAAATATTTCATTACAGGTATTTTATAGCTCTAAATTATTTTACATCTGATTCTTTAAAATATAATAATTATACATAAACTACAAATATGATTTCAATATGAAATTTAATTTTAGTTTTCCACAGTACAAATATGTTATTATCTGAAAGCTGTCAAAAGCAAGTGGATAGTTTGGAAATTAACAAGTTGAACAGATAATGCCATCGTCATTTCAAGTTTGACCTTATTTACATATATATTTATTCATAGAAATTATTCCCTATGTTTCTCTAGTAAAATAAAATTACTGAAATACAACTATCAAAATTAATCATTTTGATAAAAAAATATTTTTTTCATTTAACATCTAATTTAAAAATAAATTTATATTGTGTAAAAAATAATTTGTAATTATTGTGTACAGGTTTTAATAAAACAATTTAATAATAATTACAAATATATTTTAATTTTTATCAATGATTCATTTCATAATTTAAAAGATTATTAAATTTCTAATATTTTATTTAATTACTTTAATCTAAAAAATATAATTTATTCAAAAATTATTCGTTAGAAACAACTATTCAATTTAAAGGAAACAAAAAAAAATTATTTTATTTTATATTTATTATTCTGACTGAAATGCTATACACACACATTATATATATATACAAACATGCACACATACACATTTATAATAATTTGTATAAAGTTTATAATTAATAAAATAATGACATTGTATTACTTTTTGTATAAAATTGAAAACAGTTTTTTTTAAAAAAATAAGGTAAAGTTACATAGTTTTCACATGTATATTATATTTTATATTTGAATAAAATAAAATATTTGATTTTAAGTAGAAAAAAAATATTCTACGTTTAACAGAAATGATTCGTATTTCTTAAAATATATTTAAACAGTAGAAATGAATACGAAAAAATGAACAAAAGGCATTCTAATCAATAGTAAATAAATCAATTTTGAGTTAATTATTTAATAACACATTTTCAATGAAACCAATCTATGTTGATCGACGTTTCATTTTTTGTTTGTTTTTCATAGCGTTATTTTCCCCATAACGTGGTTCATTGTTTATCGTTTTATTTCACAATGTTTTGTAAATATGAACAAACATCACATGTGACACAAAATATGAACTTGTAAAGGTGTTCAACAGTCACAGAAATAAAATGTTATCAATCATCATGAATAATGACAAAAATTATTACAAAACTGTACACATTTATGACATTAGTATAGAAAATTGAAATTCCCAAAATACAACCATACACACACACACACACACACACACATATATTTATATATATATATATATATATATATATATATATATATATATATATTCATTCATCGTTACTGTTATCATTATCCTTGTCTCTGTAACATTTACAGAGCCGTGAATTTTCAGAAAATTCTAGCTCAGTAGAGCTTTCCATGGCCGATTTCATAATAATTATTTTTACAAGATGACGTAATCACCTTTGAGCCCAACTCCCAACTTAAGACATTTTTAAACTGGAGTTCGAACACAATCTTTCGTCTTGAAAGCCAGACGTTGATGCATAATTATACACACACACACACACACACACACACACACACACACACACACACACACATATATATATATATATATATATATATATATATATATATTTATATAATATATATATATATATATATATATATATATATATATATATATATATATATATATATATATATATATATATATATATATATATATATATATATATATATATATATATATATATAATCAGCAGCATTATTTCATCTACTTTTCAATGAGGATCTCTTTCTAAATATTTCACTTCATGCAATCCAATGCCTTTCTCTTTTATTTCACTCTTCTCTTATATCTCATCAAAAAATATAAACATAAAATTTTATATTTATGAAAATACAAATTTTTTTATCGAAAACATTGAACTTTAACAAATTAGTTACAGTTTTTACCATTTGAAATACTGATGAACAACATAATTTATATACATACATGTAAGTTTACACACTCATACATGTATGTATATGTACATGTCTATATATATACATATATATATATATATATATATATATATATATATATATATATATAAAACAATTTCATTTTCCATTCAAATCAGTGATAAATTTTATTCCATTAAACAAGCAAAACAGAAACATTTAAGGTTATTATTTCAAACTACATCAATTTAACAACAAAAATTTGACTCATATTACGTGTACATTGTGATTTATATATATTTGAAAACCGAATAACATGCAAAATCTAAATTTTCCTGCTATTGACATAAAATTAAATTATCATAAATTTTTACATATATAACATTTGATATTATAATATTTGTAAATATTGTAATTTGTATATATATATATATATATATATATATATATATAATTTTTTGTATAATTATTTTAAAAAATATAACAATTATTAAAATTATTTAAAACAATATTGTTCAATTCAAATTAGTTAATAATAATTTCAAACACATGTAAGTAATTTTTAACTGAAAATCTAAAAATATATTTAAAGAGCTATGACAATTCAACAAATTAAATACTAATGTTAATTAACTAAAAAAATACATACTTATTTTATTTCTATTATTTTTGTAGTCATTTCAATTAAAATTATTTTTGTTTCATTTAAATTTGTGAAATAAAGTGCAAATATTAAACCTCAACTATAAGAATATACGTACTAATATATATATATATATATATATATATATATATATATATATATATATATATATATATATTCGATTATCCTGGCTACGATTAGTCTGGTTTAGCTATAGTCCGGTTTGAAATTTTCCCAAAAAATTTTTTTACTTGAAAATATCCTACTAAAAAGTATTTTTTGAAAAAAATTAATACATAAAATTATTTTTATATGCAAATTTTCAAGTTTTTCCTTTTATTATGAAAACATAATAAAAAAGAAAACCGAAATCGTATATGCACATTATGCGCAACGCATGCGCAGTTCTAGTTTTGTGATCTTTTTTTCTTTTTCTATTATTTTTCGATTCGCAACTCTAAAATAAAATCGATTTTTTGATAATTAAATTTTAATAATCCAATTGAAAATGAATTTAAAATGAATGTATAAACCTCTGATTTTATTTTGTTGATGCATACAAACATTTGAATATATTACCCTCGTTTCATTTACTAAAAAACAGGGGGAAAAAACATTTGTTTGGAACCAATTAACGTTTTTTGTATTCAGTTAATGTTTAGATTAGACGGGTTTCAAATAGTCCGGCTAATCAGTGGAACCGATTAGCCAGACTATGGGAGATATTACTGTATATATATATATATGTTTTTATATGTATACTATTATCAAAAGAACATAAATAAACTTTATTTTTTCAAGTTATAGATTAAATGTAGAAAAAAATATTTATTTACATACTGCTTCAAATTTCTATTTCGGTTTTAAAAAAATGCTTCAATATATCATCAACGACAATAAAAGTCGACATATATCAAAATGTTAAAAAATCTCGTTAATTATAACATGTATATCTACATTCAGGCTATGTGACTGAAAATTATACAGACACGTTAACGGTTTCACTAGTCGACAAAAAAATTTTACAAAGGATAAATGAAACAGAAGTTTGACCTAAAAATTGGAGCATAGAACTTGCAAATGTTTTAAATTTATTTAAACTAATTAAATATTTATACATATATATGCTTACATGTATATATATATATATATATATAATATGTATGTATATATGGGTATATATGTATGTAAATATCAACTAACAATGTATGTACATATGCAAGAACTGTAATTGAACAAACGAACTGATAAGGTTACACATCGAGGTTACTTGTCAAAAATGACGAATTTTAGTCATCTGTCTAATGTGACTTTTTGTGTCTTAACAAGCAGTTTATCATTTGTCATTGAACATTTATACCGTTTTCGGGTTAGAAAATTCATCTTATTCATCTTGACAGTAGACTATTGTTATATTTCCTCTTATTTTCCATAATGTGAATTGTATAAAACATAAGAATTTAATGAAAAAAAGTTTACTAATCTGCTGCCTTTTACAACGATTACAAATATATCAATTAACTTTTATAAAAATAATGAGTAACAAGATAATATCTGTAAAATAATATTCTTTTATTCGTTAACATTTCAACAAAGACATCATAGTCTTTCTTTTGTTGGAAGAACATATTTATTATGTTATCTGAAATAAATATTTTTCATCATATTTATTAACGTATGTATCTATAATATTATCTTTATTCATAAATATGTAAAATCTTGTTTTTATATTTTAAAAATATTTTTCAATTTTACTGAACAATCCATGTATGTATAATAATATATATATATATATATATATATATATATATATATAATATATTATATATACATAAATAGATAGATAAATATAGATATACTTATGTATAGATAAAGAAAACTTTATATATAAACTATTTTAAATAATTAATATACAAATTTATTAACACTATTCAGAACGATACTTTAAACGAATTTTTAATTATTTAATTTTACATAAAAAACAATATATTTGTATCTGATATAACATAAAATTGTTGTTTATATTTTAATTAAATTGATTATTTTTAAATTATTTCTTCTAATCTGAAAACAGAATTTTTTATACATTTTGGTTAAATTTTCAATAAAATTCTTTCTACAAAATTATTCACGTTTAAGAAAAAAAGTACAATTTAATTTATTAATCAGTTCAAATCGATTCAAATTTCCTTTTTTTAATTAAATTTACATATTTTTCATATGTTTATTTTACTTTCACAAGTTTTATTTTAATAAAAATTTACTTAATGCATATTTTTTAACATTTTTACATATTTTTATATAAAAGTATATTTTTATCCTATTATTTAAAACAATAAAATAAATATTTAAATATATATATATATATATATATATATATATATATATATATATATGTATATATAACTTCTTTACATATAATAATAAAATACAAACGCAACATAAAACCAATAGTCGGTTTTAGTCACTTTGTATAAAATTGATAACAATCAATTTTACACAAACGTACAAAAAGCCTTTAATCAATTTCCATCTTTTATTAGAGTAAACCATGAAATAATTTACCTCTTTTATATAAATAATGTAACTGAATTCATCTGAATGAATATCTAAAATGTAAAATTGATCTAAAATTGTTAAATATGAAAACTTATTATATTATAATAACGTTGCCTTTCTCTAAGAAAAGCGAGGAAAAAGTTATCACAGAACGCACCTTGCAAAATATGAAGAACTTTCTACTTTAGTAGCTTGAGGACTAGCAATTAATCTTGATGTACAATAAAGGTACAAAGACAAAAGGATAATTCAATAACATAAAGTAATGTGTTTATTTAATGAAGTAGTAATCTTAAAATAACCTAAGGTCTAATTTTATATCAAATTATAAAAGTCATGTACAGCTCTAAATTTTGTATTAATTAATTCTTCTCTATTTATACTAAGTATTTTATATATTTTTGAATAAAACTTCAAACGTATATTTAAAAAAAAAATAACTTTCTTGATATGATTCTACTGTAACCAAAAATATTTATTGATTATTTTCAACATTTCTACTCATCTTAAGTATATAATAACGAATTAGTAATTCAAAACATATATATTAATATCATAATGAAGTACAAAAGAAATATAGATTTTATATATATATATATATATATATATATATATATATATATATCCAAATGAGCCTAAAGGGTTTACACATATATTTACTGATCCAAATGAGCCTAAAGGGTTTACACATATATTTACTTGCTTACCATCGTTTATTATTTCTTACTATCCTTTAGCCTTATTTAAAATTATATCCTTTAGCCTTATATTAAATATTATATATGTATATATATATATATATATATATATATATATATATATATATATATATATATACATAAAACATTTATTTAGGAGAAATTGTTATAATAAAATTTACATAAACTAAATAAAAATAGAATAATATCTTTTATTATTTAGAAAGAAAGATTTATTTTGAAAGAAGTAAATATATTTTTATTATAAAACTACATTACACATTTAGTATATTTAAAAACATGAAAAAAACTAGAAGAAAAAAGAATAAATTATTTTATTTCAATATTAAATTTATCTAATTTGAAAATGTTTAAATAACATTATTACTTAATGTTTAAATATCATTATTAGAAAAACTCTGTTATTTAAAATTTGTTATAAATTTTTCTAAAATTATCTAAAACCTCAAACAGTAATGAAGTGTGATATTAATATTATTTGGAAAATTTAGGAATAAAATTTCTATTATATATGCTTATTATTCCAAATACTAAATATATTTTATCATTGGTTCCAAACTTTTTAAACCCCTATTATTTGAATTTGGCATTAAGGGTAAGTAAAAATTTTAATCATTATCGTTTAAATAGATTTAAAAACTATGATGAACATTTTTTTTTGTTTTAACAGTATTAATATAAATCGTCACAATGTTAATTATTATCGTTAGCATGAAAAAATTTATGTTCAATCTTAAAATTTAAATAAATAAGACATATATTATTTATTATATACTGTTTTTATTTAATCGTAAAATATCTACAAAAGCAATAAAAATTATTTATCATATTTATGGTGATTATACTATAGCTAAAAGTTAAAGTTTTGAATGATTTCGTAAATTTAAAAATAATAATATTAGCTTAAAAAATAATTTAGAAAACTGCCGTAAAGATAAACACATATAACTTACCAAAAGGTTAAATATTAATTAAAGAATCTCGAGAAAATCAAAAAAGGGTTTTCATATGAGCACTCAAAAAGTATAAATGCTAACTAGACAAGTACTTGTTTTCGTTGTTCAATCGCACCGATAAAAGTTTTTGTATGGAACCGTAATCAACGATAAAAAAATGAATATTCGACGATAATCCCTAACGCAAAAAAATGTGGGTAAGTTACAGTAAAACCTCTACTTTAACACCACAGTGAAATATCCATGGGTATAAGGTTTGCTTATGTATCTGGTGGAATTTGCATGAAGTTGTTTAATATGTGCTGTTGCAGCCGGATTACAAAGTTACATAGTACATTACAGTTAACAATTGAGACGACTGAACGAAGCTTTGATTCAAAAACAAACACATTCTGTGAAAAAACTAAACAAAGTCATTCTCCTCGATGATAATGCCAAGTCGCACGTTATTGCTGACCCGGAATATTAACAAGCTGCAATAGCAAACCTATCCCGCCCAATGTACTCTTCGGACATTGTTCCATCTAACACTCACTTTTTTCTTTCATTGTGGAGAAGATACAAAAATTCTAAGAGAGTACGAAAAGGGATCGATGATTTCGTTTGCTAAAAAGACAAAGACTTCTTTTATCTTATATGTATCTTTTGCTTGAAAGATAAAAAATTCCGAAAAATAATTGGATTCAAAATATTGTTTTGTTTTTGAAATATTTATAAAAAAAAATAACTTAAAAATGATGAAAATGTTCGCATACATCAAATTTTTACTCAATTCGTTTAATGATTTTTATTGGTTATACTTAATGTTTTATTTTTATTATCTAATTTTAATTTTTAAATTTGTAATTTATTTTATGAAAATATTATTAAATCTGTTTTTTATGTTCAATAATATTTTTTATTCATGTGCAGATTTATTTATTTTTCTGTCTTTATTATCAAATTTCTCTCATACCACTTAACATTGCTCAAAATATTTCTAAATATCCTGCAAATAATTTAATAATATATACTAAAAATGTAATATTTTTCTTCTTAAATAAATTATATATGTCTTTATTCAAAGTTAAGATATTTATATATGTAAGCATGTATAAAATTAAATTTGAATTAAAACGCAAATAAAATATTTTACACAAATAAACTTTCACACCAAAACTACAAGACATTTAAAGAATATTTAATAATTATTTATTATTCACTTTCTTTGTTTATAAGATGATATGCATTTCAACGATAATGCTGTCATCATCAAAGTGCTACACTATTAGATACTAAAAAATTATTGAACACTTTTTTAATATCTTGTGGTAATAATTTGTGTGAAAGTAAAGTCGCCATTGTTTCTAAACAAATAATAAAATATTTTAATTAAAGTTAGATATCAATTCTGATATTAAACTCAAATACTGACTGATTGTCAAACATTTTGTTAAAAAAATCTGATAATATTAAAGTTAAATACAAAATTTAAATCTAAAAATATACTCTCAAGGAAATAGAAAAAAAATTGAAATAATTAAATATTTTTCGAAATATTTTCTATATTAAAAATAAAAAACGCGTTTTATTGAATGGATGTTTTAATTAACAAAACTGAGAACTTGAATTAAGTAAAATTGTATCAATGGTTCATTTTTCAGCAACAAGTCATTAAGAGAACAAAAATAAACAGATATACAATGAAATGATTGAATTAATGTTCGTATCAAAAAATTGAACCATTGTTCACTTGTATACGAAAAACACTGCTTATTCGTTATCAATTCGAGAATAAACATTAATATTAGAAAAATGTGCGCAAGTTATCAATAACGGTAGATAAGTCTCATACATATGTATACAAAATATTGTATCACAATATTGGAAAAACAATTTAAAAATGAATGATATCTGTTGTGAAACTTTACATTCAAATTTCAAATTTATTATTGATTCTATTTTTTTTTTTGGCATTTTAAATACTAACGTGAATACTTTTTTTATTATTTTTATAAGTTATATAAATATATATATATATATATATATATATATATATATATATATGTATGTATACAATGAACAAAATTTATTAAAAAATTATTGAAAGGATAGAAATCAATCCTTAAATACAGTAAAAAAAACAAGTAACGATTTTTAATTTATGTTAAAGTAATTTAATAAAAAATAAAATTATATATTTAATTTTAATAAAAAATAGCGGTACTTTATTCATTATTTTATAAAATAAATAAACAAGAAAATTCAAAAATATGAAATGTAAACTTTATGGCAAAATCATATAACTAAAACCAAATAAAAAATGATACTCCAATTGTAAAAAGTTTTATTACAAAATACACTCGACAAAATAGCAGAAATAAATATGACACGTTTAAAAATTCCGTATATTTTATGTATAATGTCTTCACGCCTCTTAAATTGGCTCTTGAAGTGTCAAGTTGCATTTGACCCTGTTAGATGAAAACTGGGGCGTTTCCATCATTTTTAGTTTAACGGCACATTAAAGTCTACAACGAACGTGTGACGTTACATTTGCATAATTTTTAATTATCTTCCTTGAATTTTAATTAATGCTATTAGTTTCCCTGCGGATGTAATTATTGAATACGGTTTTAATGAATTGATTGAATTTGGGTTATCCGAATGAAATGTGCTTAGTATGGAATAAATTTTTAATGCGTAAGTGAACTACTAATTCATGAAAATTTTTATGTTAATTATTTTATAGCAATGAATTTATTTTTTGATAATAATTGACAAATTAAATAGTTATAAATTAAATACTATTAAAATATGTAGTTTAATTTGCAAAATTCATGTTTTTAAAAAAAATATTCTCACGCTTCATAACTATTTGAGGTTCTAAACAATTCTAGAAAAATTTATAATAACAAATTTAAAACAATAAATATAGTTTTTCTAATAATGATATTTAAACACTAAGTTATTTCATTTTAAAATTAGATAAATTTAATAATTCAATAAAATGAATTGTTCGTTTTTATTCTATTTGTTTGTGTATTTAAATATACTAAATTCTTCCTAAATAATGAGATATTTTTCGGTTTTTATTTAGTTTATAAAAATTATATTCTAGCAAATTTTCTTGAATAAATGTTTTAAAATAAAGTACAATAAAGTAACAATTTTAGGAGAAGTTTTCATTTAACAACAGATAGTAAAAAATTAATAATAATGATAATATTCATATTAATTATTATACAGTAGTTACGCATATTTTTAGTAATAGTTTTATTTTAGGAAAGTTTTTAACCATATTGCAAATTCGAGTACTAAAATATTGATTAATAATTTTATTTACTCTCTTATTGGTGAGCGCTGAAAATAATCCATGTTTTCGTTCAAGTATCATATTTTTATAAAATATACAATTTTGATATTATTTGAATAAAGTATATTAATTTTTCTCACTTGAAATACTTCTTTTTTTAAAAAAACGTCAAATTAGATTTAAAAAAGTTTTCTTTTATTAAAAAAAATATCTGCTATTTCAGAAAAATAAATAATACACACTTTCACTAAAATAAAAATTAACATTCATATATTTAATAGTCTATTTATAAATATAAAAGAAAATATTCAAGTTGAGCATGAAAAATATACAAAATATAAATTTAATTCCAAGATTAAAATACAGAAAAGCGTCTCTACTTTGAATAATTGTTTAACATTGAACAAAAAATTATATTGTATATGTGATATTAAATATCATAGCAAATACATATTCTTCTAGAATAATTTATAAATAAATTTTAATATACGTCTAAAATTAATGAATACTTAGAATAAATAATTAACAACTGCTATATGAAAAAAATACTATAGGAAACTACGAAAATTCTTTTTATATAAAGCGTCAACAGAACTTAACAAAAAAATAATTTGAATATATCATTTGCATGAATCTACCATTTACAATGAACAAGAAAAAACTTTTAAAAAAGCGAAATCCCGTTTCGTCTGAATAAATTCTTTCTTGATATCTATATTCTTTTAATTTAATATTTTAACACGAGACAATTTAAATTATACTGATAAACATTGGAATGAATGAATGTGTTAATAAAGGAATTATCTAACGTAATTACAAAAGTATTACCATGTATACATACATATAAATATTCAAATATATATATATATATAGCATGCACACTATTCGATAATTCTTAAAAAATAAACTAAATGAGCTTTATATTCAGTAGTTTTAATCTTAGTTAAGCTTTTTTAAAATTTACATCACGTTTTTACATAATTTAATGATCGTCTCATCAGCGAATTTCTTTTTAATGTGTTTAAATTAAACTAAATTTTCTTTTTTTCACGATTCTAGTTATTCTCTTAACGCAACATGTTCTCTGAAAAAAGCCTATGTATAAATTTATTTTCTGTTATTCTTAGCTACTCGTATAATTTTATTACCATTCAATTTTATTTCTTTGTTAATTAATTTTAAATCACTGTATATATATTTATATATATATATATATATATAAGATTTAAAAAAGATTTTGTTCCTTATAATATTTATGATACTCATAGTTTATAATTAGAATACAAATTCAAAAATATCAAAATAATATCAGTTAAATTAATGTAGTTTGATAATCGGTTTTAACTCAATTGATTTTCATATACAAAATTTTAATTTTATATCATTATCAGAAAATTATCGAATTAGTGAATAATAAATCTTATATATTTCTAAATGGATCGTAAAAAAAGATATTTTTAACTGAAATAATACAATAAAATATTAAAATATAAATAAAGAAATATTTGAGATTATTGTTTCATCTACATCTAATATATATGTATAATCAAATATAACATAAATATATTTGAATCAGAAAATATCTTTTAAAAATTTTTAAAAATAACTTAATTGTAAATAAGTTCAAAAATAATGTAATAATAATTACATCAATAATAATTAAAGAAACAAAGAAATAAAAAAAAATCCAAAAGTGAAATTTGCTATTCAATATTAGGCTTTAATATATCAATATCTTTTTTAATATCTTATTTAATATACCAATACTATGCTTCAAATTCATTTTAGAAAATAAATTTATCTACTTCAAGTATTAATCATTATTCAAATTTAGTTTTGATCATATCTGCGTAAACTTCAGTTAAACATAAAATAATAGTTTTCAAATTAATACCCAAATAAATAATATCACAGTAAATTGTTTATATTTTAAATGAAAAAATATCACTTTTGCTACATGACCGATTTCAAGTTATTAAAAAAGTTAACAATCACATATTACTTTAATTTAATAAAAAAGTGTTCTTTTTTGAAATGTTATAGTTGAAGTCAAAAATAATTTCCGAACTATTTTATTAACAAACAAAGATTCAAGTAAAGAGAATTGAAAAAAATAATTGAAATTAATATATATATATATATATATATATATATATATATATATATATAAAATATTTCAGTATTTATACTTGAACAAAAATATTAATATTATATTATGACCTTTATACAATGTGAGCTAGAATCCAATTAAAAATATTTATATATATATATATATATATATATATATATATATATATAAATATAAATATAGAATATTATGACGATTTACAAAACTTGTCAATCCGTGCTTGTAGTCATAAAAAAAATATGTTTTCGTGAAGCTCTGTACAAATATACAAATCTGTAAACGAAAAAAGCATATATGAAGTATATAGCTATACATACTAACAAACAAAATTGTGATACAAAAAAAAGTAGTATTTGATATTCTCGACTGAAAAGAAAATAATATTTCTGATTGTAAGTTGAACGTGAGTACATTTGCAAGAACGCCATCCACTCCTCTCTCTTTGATGTAAGTAAAAACGACGGCTCATTTAATGTTCACTCTTACCGTAAAGGCGTAGGATAACATTATTTGTTTCATTATTATTGTTATCATATTTCCTTTATTTTCGTTCCAGTGAACAAAAAAATTGGTCAGTTTTAAAGAAACATTTTTCAAAATGTGTTTTTATAAACGTTAACGAAAATGTGTGCATGAAAAAAGATTTTTTTGAAAAGTCAGCTTTTATTATATAGTTTCACGATTTCTACAAATGTGATATGCTCGTGATGACATTTCCTATTTTCTTCGCAAACATATATATATATATATATATATATATATATATAAACATTACTATGAGGTAAACGTGAGTCGATATATGTTATCTCATATAAATCTTCTAACATTTGTATGCCAGACATTATACAGTAGGCATTGTGAAATACGTTTACAAATCTCATCCAAAAAAGCATTAGTTAGTCAAGATATATATATATATATATATATATATATATATATATATATATATATATATATAACATCGATTAGTACACAATTTACACAAATAATTATATATATATATATATATATATATATATATATATATATGCATATAAATATTCGAATAAATATGGTATTTATCATATGAAATACGAATAAAAATATATAATTAAAAATAATTACAAATATATAATTAAAAATATATTATTTTAAAACATGGAATATAATAATATTCCTTAAAAATATATTTTTAAAACTAAATACAATCAAGATTTTATTTTAGAAATTATTTTAACATTACTTTTTGTTTTGAAACTATGGCAAATTCAATATCACAAATGAATCACTCCAATACTATCAATTTTTTTTAAAATGTTTAATAATATTTTTTACTAACATGAACTTCAATGGTTATGCCATCGTCAAAACGCTGCTTTATAAAACATGTCGGTCAGAACTTTATTTTTCATTTCAATTATTTTGATAATTCATGAAGGCGGTTAGAGAAGAGTTCAATATATTTTTCAGATGTCAAATTGTCATTAAGTATTTAATGTAAACATTTTGTTTGCTATTTCTAAATTACATGTTTTTATTTTTATGAAAATATTACTTATTATTATTTTTTCTGTTTGTATATATATATATATATATATATATATATATATATATATATATATATATATATATATATACATGATATCGAACCCAAAATAAATCGAACTTTTCATAATAAATCTATTAACAATATCTTAAACTTATTCAGCCTTGTTTTATTTAAAGTAATCTCATCCGCTGTCTACATATTACTTCAAATATTTTTCCAGTTCTGAAAAGCATTCTGTAAGATTACGTATAAATGTCGTAACGAATTTTGCTTGATTTTTTTAACGTTCAACATTATTAATCTTTCATGGTGGACTTTTACTTTGGGAATATAGTAAAGTTCACTGAAGTCAAATTTGTAGTGTCGGGTGGTTGGAAAACAAGTATCATCTAATATTTTGCAATAAAATTTGCCGTTGAGGAACAACATGTGAGTAGTAATATTGTCGTGATAGAGAATACAGATTTTATTTCTTAGAAAATGTAAAGATCTGTCATATAACTGTAAAATTTCACCCAAGCACGTTACTCTTCAAGATTGTCTATATTTCAATATTCAAAACATCACTGAATATACGGAAGATGATTCACTTAACCGTGTGTAACTCAATGAAGGAATAATGTAAGTTTGAAGTTTGAAGTTCCTTCTACATAGTGCTTTTATTGCAAATGAACTCAGTTAGCTTATTGGCAGTTTATTTTGAAAAATTGATTTCTTTTTGGAAAAATTTCTTAATATATTATTATTACTTAGCGGTATACCTCTCATAGGGTCATTGGCTTTCTAAATGAGTTTCATAACAGTTATATTTTTTACGAAATGGAAATGTTAACTCTATACCCCATCTCTAACTTAGGGACTTTTGAATCCAAAATTCGAAATTCATAGATAATCACCCATCCAAATATTGATCGAGCCATGCACTGCTTAAATGCGATTATTGAATAACAATTTTTTTTCCAGTGTGGTATAGTATTTCACACACGCACACGCACACACATACATAATATTTTAATTTAAAATTATCTTTTTTTCATTTTTAAGAAAACCTTTTTTCACTGTATATATATTACTTCTTAGAAGTAATTAATTAGTGACATATCTCGAGATACATTTAATATCAAATGTCTTAAAATACTGAACGGTGTTAAACGATTGAAGAATACTAATATTAAGAAAAAAAGTATAAATATGGATGGTGAATTTTAAATTTCCGATCCAATACATATACTTTTCCAAGTTATTGTTGTGGTTTATAATTCCATATTATCTTATTTGAAATAGCATTTATTCTACTATTTTTTTAAAAAAATACTATTTATTATTTTATCTAAATTATCAAAGGAAATATATTACTGTAAAAAAGTTAAAATATAAAATAAAACTAATTTCCTTTTTATTTGCTAAAAATGATACATAGGCATTGATATATTTAGATATTATTTTTATAAAGATTATGAAAAAACTATTATTAAACAATTTTATGATAAAGGAATATAATTGGTAAAAATTATATAATTTACACAATTCTAAAAAATGAAATAATTTAAATGAATGAATATATTTTCATATATAAATTAATGTCTAAAACATGAATAGTACACAGTATATAATCTAAGAAAATATTCATTATACAAAATCAACATCCGATTTTTTTTTAATTCTATTTTAGTATTATTTCGTTCGTAGAAATTTCAAAAATACACAAGAAAACATTTGAGATAAAATTGTTTCATCTTAAAATTTTAATAAGATCCTACGCACAACACTTTAAAATTCTCTCTAGATTTTATACATCTTAATATTTAAAATTATGCCTTGATTTCTTACAATAATTGAACATAAATAAAATGTTATGATTTTAGAGATTAATTATAATTGAAAATAAATATATAACTAACAAATAATTAATTTTATATTTATAAGAACATGTTATACAAATGGAAGTTTTCAAATCATATAAGAACAAATGTTTTCTTGCACAAATAAGATCATAGTTTCAAATAGAGTGTATACCATTAGTCTAAAACGTGGAGGTACTAGGTACTAAATGAGAAGAATGTTTTAGTAGAATGCTAGGTTTTAAACATACAAATTCTACTTCACGAAAGTTCTTTAAAATAGGTAAATAGCATAGAGTTGATGAATATTACAAAATGTACATAGTAAAAATTACATCATGACCATATATTCCATATACCATACTTATTAAATACTTTATACTTACTGTAAGGAATATTATTAAAAAAGATATATTTAAAAAAAATAATTATACACTATATTTTTAAACATACTTTAGACTAGTAAGTTAAATATAAGGCAACCAAGAAAGATCAGACGTTTTATATTATATAATATATATTATTAAACAACAAAACTTTCTTGGTTAACTAATATAATATTTTTGATAATAAAAAAGTATACATAAAATTCATAAAGCTTTTTCCAGCTTATCACATTAAAAAGTTTATTATAGTTTTAAATATTTTTTTATAAAAGCACCAGAAGGGTTCATCCCCTTCTCGTTACGCTTCCCTGTGGGGGAGTCTACTCCCTCACATTCGCTTAACTCACTTCCTCCAGGATACATGCAATTGTGAATAATATTTATTTGCAATCGTTAAAGTTCGGAGGTAATCGTTTACTATCGAGGTAGATTAATATTTATTATTAATTTTGTAATGGAATTATTATTATTATTATATATATATATATATATATATATATATATATATATATATATATATATATAGATAGATAGATAGATAGATAGATAGATAGATAGATAGAGAGAGAGAGAGAAAGTTATAATATTTGCTTCACAAATATATAAAAAAAATATTAATAGTAATTTTTATCTTTTAATTATTAAAGGATGGTATGTAAAAAAAAGTTAAAATTTTATTTTAATCTGTTAGATATGTTTTAAAGTTAAATAAAGCACTTTTTTCTAAAATTATATTTATTTTAGATGTAATAAAATATTTAATGATAACAATAATATTTTTTTATTAATGTAATAAAAAATACATATTTTCCTTAAATAAAATTTGTTAAAGCATGAGAATAATTTAGTATCTTGTAGATTTTAATTTAAAATTAATAAGTTAATTATTTTAA
>CP092090.1:22953567-22976067 GCA_029203775.1 Neoneuromus ignobilis | reverse complement strand
TGTAAATTTATTTTTTTTAAAAAAAAAGCACACTGTTAAAGACGCTAAGTACCGACAATCAGAATACGCGCTTCAATATAATTAATAACATGTTACTGCGAACGGTCAACTGTATTTGACGTAAAATTAATTGTAGTCAAACAAGTCATCCAAAATTTAACACAAAAATATGATTTTAGAAATTATTTTATTCAAAAATATATTACGCTTTTTCAGATTATTGTTCTTATTTTTTCAGCATCTATTTATACAAAACGATAAATTATGTCTAAATAAATAATTAAATTTTTAATCTGCATATTCGTGTTTGTCTTTACATAATTTAAAGGATTCCTTTATTTCATTACGAAATTTAGCTAGACATTTCGAGTTTGTTCACTTTCATTAACGTTTCTTTGTTGCTAAACGCTTAGTGAAATTTAAATAAAGAATTCACAATCGTTTATACATTTTTTCAAAAAAAAAAAACATACACAGAGAGAATATTAAAACACAGTATCTACTCAAACTTGTCTAATGTGTTGGTGACTAAAGAGCGAATAATTTAATCGAATTAATATTCATTGTTAATGACGATGCACATTATATACTTATAATAAAATCTAAACTGTATTAAACATAAATACATGTTGATGCAATATTATGTAAATAGTGAATTTTATTTTATATTTTATATTTAGATCGTTATATATATATATATATATATATATATATATATATAACATTTATTGATGATTATTAAACAAATAACTTTTCTAAATATTGTAGACATTTAGATTTGTTTCTCTATTAGTTTTCAAATTACTTTTATTTTTTTGTTAATATAACAATATTAATTCTTTTAGAAAGAAAGAAAAGAAATTTTCGTTTTAAACAATATGAATTGTATTGAATCATTTTATTTATAAAATTCACATTTTTCTATTTAAAATAATTCAATCTCACTTTGTAAAATTGTTGTCTTTTCAGCTATATCATTCGATGACTATATAATTTATCTTTTAAACTTGTATCAAAGTATAAACTTTATAAATTTTCTCTGGCATAAAACTGGTCTACTACCAGTGACATATAATTGTCACTTATAACTAAAATATTAAATTTAATCAAATTACTCTTTACGACAAGGATGATTCATTAAAATAACATAAATCATTTATTAATTATTTATTTTTATAATTATTCTGAAATAGAGTACCCTTCATATATATATATATATATATATATATATAATATAACTTTTCTCAATAACACACTTTTTCAATTACCTAACTCAAAGTTTGTTTAAAATTATAAAAAATTAACTATTCTTGAAATCTAAAATCATTGTATTTTTTATTTCAATAATAACAAATAAGTATTAATACATAAAGCATTCTATTAATACTGGAAGTTTATAAATCAATATACATAATTTTATTTCATTGAACATTATAGAATATCACTTTATATTAATTTATTTAAAATGATATATTTTTTATTTGTTATTTCTGACTATATTTTTTAATTATTTGATCTTAATTATAATCTTTAATAATTTACAGTTTTACCAAATTTCAGGAACACAATTAAATTACTTTTATCCCATCACATAAAACGATTATATTTTATTTATAAATATAATCGTTCACTGACAATAAATACATATATTTTTTAAAAGATGAATTATGTATTGTTGATCAAATTGATCTATAAACTACATCCAATTCAATTTTTAGTATTAATAATAAAAATAATTATGGAAATATGAGTTTCCTTTCGTAAAACTTTAGAACAGATAAAGTTTCATTAATAAAATATTTACATTTTTAAAATCTAATAATCAACAATACTGATATGCGTTCATTGTAAAATTAACAAAAACTCGAATTAAAATTCAGCAAAACATTATAAACTATAAAGAGTGATTAGTGTTTATAAGTTATAAATAATAAAATACTATGGAGTATATATAAGTATTCAGTAAAATTTTGTTATTTGGTAATATAAATAATAAATTACTAAAAAAAGTCAAATTCTAATTCAAGATCACATCTCTTCGTCACTATTTGAACGTTAGAAACTTTATGATTTATTTTACCATAAGAACTCATTATTCAAAGTATAAATAAAATTAACATACAAATATAATCAACAAATAGATTTTATCAAAACTTTAACACAGCTTACATACTTTCCAATGTCAATCTATAAAAAAGAACATGCATAGAAAACAGCGATTAATCATGTTTATTCATAAATTAGATAACATGCATCATTCTTGTATGGATCTCAGGGCAAAATAAACACGTCTAACTTTATTATTACATGATAAATTACAACGCAACAATACAAAATCATTCTGTAAAATAACTGAACACATTTATGCTAAATAGTGATGTTAAGTAAGCTAAAACGAAACTTATTCGAAAATAAACAAAGATGCAGAATGTGTGTTAAAAAAATATACATTTAAAAAATGGTTTGAAACGTGGTACTGCATTTTATATAATTAATCATTTTTTTACATTTCACTTTATAAATTCAACGGACACATATATTCACACATACATACATATAAATATATATATATATATATATATATATAGAGAGAGAGAGAGAGAGAGAGATAAGCGTGTCTATTAGATGAAATTGCAAAGAAGTAATCTTTTTTCAAAAATTGTTACTTGACAATAAAAAATAATAATATAGAAAAATATTGTTCTACATTATTCCAAAACATATCACTTATTCCAAAAGACATCCAACAACAAATAAAGAAAATTTAACAATGACTTTATTCATTCTGAATATTTACCAATATAACTTCATCACACAAACATTTTTTTCCTTTTATCAAAAAATGTTATTAACAAAAAGCATTAGAACTTTTAAAACAAAAAATCACTTATTTTTTACTATTAAATGTGCTAGTGTTTATAATATAAGTAAAATAATACTATCAACAATTTCGAATGAAGTTGTAAAAAATATAAAAACATTTTTTTATTGACTAAATCAACTATTTTTAATAAGTGAGTGATTCTTATATAATATACTGAATTTGATTTTACAACTAAAACTGTATTTGTATTTTTTTGAAAATGTTCTAAATTTAAAACTTATTTCTTAATAACTATTAGGTGGTCCAAGAGAAATTAAAAGGTTTAGACAAAAATTCACTTGCTTATTATTATTTACTCTCCTTCATTATTATTCAGACCACTCTATATTAACAAATACTAACTTTTTCTAAATAATAAATACATGTTGGACAAAATATTTTAATATTGTTTGGTATATTTTAAAAAATATTTAATTCAAAATGACATAAAATATTCTAAAGATTATTTAAATAACTATAAAATGAAAGCTTTAAATATTTAAATTCGCCTTTATACTATCTTTCCTCATATACTTATTATAAACATATTATATATATATATATATATATATATATATATATATATATATATATATATATATATATATATATATATAAGCGAATATGTTACGTAGTCATAAAAAGAAAATTAAATTTTACTATATATTCCATGGACCATGTAGTAAATATGGGGCAAGTTTCTAAATGGAAATGTCAGAGAGAGAGATAAAATCTATCATATAATATAATACATATTTTGGTGTTTAGTATATACCATTACTTCGTCAAGTAAAGGAACAATGATGCAAGAAATAAGGGTATTTAACGGACTAAATAATTATGTTTAGGGTTACATTCATACAAAACAAAATTACTGGCCTGTCTATCACATAGCAAAGTACTATAAAATTTCATGGTAACTGATCTAAAGGGCAATGATGCATCGTGAACGTGACTGGCACAATATCACGAGTAAAAGATGACATGGACGACGCATGTTTAGTAATGAGACGCATGTTTAGTTGGAAATTTTCACGAAATTTACGCATAACGCCACTGAACTGAACACTGCATAAATTCAAGTGATATACATAAATATCTCACATGAATTTTTAGAAGTCAAACTTATTGGTTTTATATTTATTTACAAGTTTTTTCATCACTTTCTGGAGTAATCATTTGAAAAATATTAAATATATAATTATTTCATGAATGTTTTTCTTTAATTTGTGAAAATGTTATTAACTTTTTATATTACAATTCGTATATATATATATATATATATATATATATATATACTTATTTGTGTTTAATTTCATTCAAAGTAAAAGCTTCGTGTATAAATTGATTGATTCTTAAATATAGTAAACAAACGTTGTTTTCATTAAGACTCAAAAATATAGCATTATAAATAAAATGAATAGAATAATATCAACAATTTATTTTTGTTAGTATGCCATTACCTATTTTCATCTCTAATATTGTTCCATCTTACTCGTACTTATAAACTGTCCAAGTTGAAACTTGTATATGTACGTTTATTTTGCTTTATATTATTATATATTTTATACTTTTCATAATACAAATGCGAATATTTGTTATAACAATTTTGTAACCTAGCTCTTTAGATTAAAATGTCTTTCTAAAAATATCCAATAAAATAAACTTAATAATGGAATGATGAAAAATTACTGAAATTAATTACCTTTATTTTTTTATAAAAATAATTTTAATTAAATTATTTATAATTTAAATTTCCAAATAATTCATATAGGAAAAAGTGCTATTTAAAAAAGAACAATTGAAAAATAATTATAACTACAAAAAGAAACGTTTAAATTTCATATAAAAAATCCATTCAAACGTTTTCTACCCTTTGAATTATTTTGAATAATTGAATTTATGAAATGATGCTTTTTATAATGAAAACGATAAGCAGGTGTAAAGC
The DNA here is from genome assembly GCA_029203775.1 of Neoneuromus ignobilis. Classification (NCBI taxonomy): domain Eukaryota; kingdom Metazoa; phylum Arthropoda; class Insecta; order Megaloptera; family Corydalidae; genus Neoneuromus; species Neoneuromus ignobilis. The sequence goes on along the minus strand of CP092090.1, from coordinate 22,971,256 downwards.
AAAAGGATATTGTGAATAGTCGAGAGTCATTAATATTTAAAAATTGTCGACATTATTTAAACTCTAATGAGAAACGTGTAAAATATTTCATATTAAACAATTTAAAGAGGTTTAAATCTAAATATTTAATTTCTGGTATGTTTAACTTACTTTAGACTTTAAAAAAAATTAAATTACATTTTCAAAACACATTAAAACATTATATATAAATATATATATATATATATATATATATATATATATATATATATATATATATATGATTTCTTACAACAATATTTAAATTACGTGCACCGATATTTTTTTCAGTACTTGTTTTCCATTTTTCACAGTCTTTTTTCTAGTTAATTTAATTTTTCTGATTATGTTTCATCTCGGTAAGGTAATTTTTACTTTCTGAGCACGTAAGTTTTTTATATTTATCAATGACTATTGTCAGAATCACGAAAAACTCATTGTATATATTCATTTACGAGTTTCTGTTTTCACTTTCTCGTCTGTTTTTTCACTTCCGCTAAACAAGATTACGTATCAAATCTAAAGTAAGATTAAGTACTCTCTCGTTGAAATGAGAATTTGGCTCTTTGTTCTGTCTAACTCAAAATAAAGATTTTTATTATATGTATATACATGTATGTATATATATATATATATATATATATATATATATATATATATATATATAATATAAAAATAAGACAGCAGTAGATAATAAATTAATATTATATAAATCAAAAAGGATTTTAGTTATCTTGTGTTATAAATTTTCTACTAAATATCAATAAAAAAATAATTAATTAATGTTAATGAATATACATAGGCCAAATCAGTAATTTAACACTAACCTAGTACTTTGCGAATTGGATTTAAAATCTTGCAGCATCCAATCTATTTGTTAGATCTTTTACCAACAATTATTACTTTTCCATTACTTTAAAGAAATGAAACATCTAATACTAAACGTTTACAATCATAATTGTTCATACATTTCTTAATTTCTGATTATGACATAACAAAAAAATATTTTTAAATATATGAACAAATAATATTAATAGAGATTATTATATATGTGGTTCAAAGAAAGAAAATTTGTCAAATGTTAACATAAACCTAATTATTTTTATACATAGATATTTAAGTTTCTTTAACTAAATAATTCAAGCATTAAAAGTTTCATTTTATTTCAATAGAAATATTTTTCTATACTCTATGAAAAAATTAAACATTTTATTTAAATATAAAGTAAATACAAGCTACTATTTCCTGTGTCAATAGTCTACAGAAAAATGAAAATTTATCAAAAAAAAAAAAAAATATTTTTATAAAAATATTAAATATTTGGAAAAAGTAAAGAAAGCAAACATAATATAACTGTTTGTTTTATTTATTGAAACTGTAAATAAATATAAAAAGCACATATTTTGCTAATTTTAAGAAGGGCCATATTAATTTCAGTGAAATTATAATTTGACAACACCTGTATATATATTTACTAAGTTTCGTAAACAAATTGATGAACAATATTTGTTTATCATAGGACGAAATATAAATTGAAACATGATGTTGTATTTACTTTGTAATGAAAATAACTTCGAAGGTCTTTCAACATACACTCAGCAACTAAACCAAAATACTAAACATCCACGAAACTTCTACATACACGTGCACACACATGCTCACACACACACATGTGTGTATATATATATATATATATATAATTAATTTAGTGCCATAACTTAATACATAATATTCGAAATATTATATATAATCAATTATATATATATATATATATATATATATATATATATATATATATATATATATATATAAATATATATATATAAATATATATATATAGTATATATATATATATATTAAAATATATACATGTGTATAGACGGCTAGTTGTGTGTGTTATTAAAAACATGTGTATAGTTTCTTTTTAATAAAATACAAATCTAGGCATCACACTTGGATGACCATATATATATATATATATATATATATATATATATATATATATATATATATATATATATATATATATATAACATATATACATTTTTTATTGTTTTCACTTAATACAAAAACAGTAATACAGTTTTATATAAATATAAATTGGTAAATAAACACTTGACCCAAAACATAAGCATAACCTATTTCACGTGCATTGTAGAAATTCCTATATTTTCGCAGTATGCAATAAATTACAATCAGATGGAAACTCGGAAAACAATTTGTTAACTTGTATAACTCTATTGAGTATACAAATAACAGTTTCGGTTAACTGAAATTGTTTCTATACTGCAGATAATCAATTTCATAATAAATGAATAACTTTTAACCAAAGTTTTTGTTCATTTAAAACTTTTCTGCTTGCAATACACTAATGGAAAGAACAAATGTCAATTTAATTTAATAAGTTTTTGTTTGTCAGTTTTTATAAAAATAAAAATTGTGTACATATATATATTAACAAATTCATTATAAAAAAATCAAAATTTCAATAATTTCATTCACATAAAAAAATTAAATATTAATAATATAAAATGAATTGATATTTATTCTATTCAATGATAGTTATTTGATATGTACTCGTACTGTGAACAAAATACACTATTGAATTTTTTCGATATTGAGATATACCTATTTGGAAGTAAATCATTAGAAAACTGACAATAATTATTAAATAATAATCTTTAAAAATAATAATCATTGTGATCATAACGAAAATTAGTTTATTAATATAGAGTAAATGCTTGTTTATTGTACATTCACTTTACAATGTTCCTAATAATGTAATATATTTCAACGTTCATATTTGATATAAATTTTTAAATCGCTACTGACAGATAATCAATTCACTTTTAGAATTTTTCCACCTGTTGATGTGTCAAATGTGTTTCCTATATTATAATCAGATTCTCCGTAAAATAAGATAAACATCTAACACACTTTTACAAGTGTGAAGAAAACCACAATTACTTTGACCTATATTTGAATTACTGTCATATTTTTATTATTTAACAAATTGAATTAATTTTATCACAAATGAATCATTTGCATCCTCCATTAGAGTATTTTATAAAAGTATCGTGTAATAATTTATTATTCACTTTATTTACTTAAAGTCGATGTGTATTTCGAAGACTATGCCATCAGTGTCAGAGCACTGCATATAATTTATTTGACACTTCTATAAAATCTAATGGCTTCAGGGATGAATAATTCATAGGCATTAAAATGAATTTGCCACAGCATGAAAATAAAAAAAAAACGTAAAATAAGATTAAAATTTAAATAAGGAAACAAAAATGTAATTCTTCAAAATTTAATAAAAATTAAAAAACTGTAGAGAATAAAAATTAAATAATAATTTTGTTATAAAATTTATTTTAGAAGAATTTTTCAATAATATAATTTTAAAAATATAAAGATATATACATACACACACAAAACTTTACGTATATGATTGTGTGTAATATGTACATATTTATATCGAAGTTAGTAACGTCAACATAAATTTGTAGACTTCGTATTTAGAAAACAGCTAAATGCTTTATAACATTTCAATTATATATAATATAATAACTTTTCTAATAACCAATGAACGTAAATTGACTTATTAATTTTTGAAATACATAAAACTTTTAAATGATCATTCTGAAAAATAATTACTTAACAAATTTATATTTTTTTATATATAAATTAATATATATGTCATTATAAATTTATAAATAATCTTTAATAGATTATTTAGTTTAACGACATAATTTTTTTTCAATATATTGTACAATAAGTAATATCTAACCTTCAATATTATATTGGGTAAAAATTTCAATACATTATTTTAATGTTATAATTCTATTATATTAAAATATATTGATTTACAATATTAATACTCAATATCGACTGTTCAAACAGATTCTGATTATTTAAAGAAAACACATTGATTACTTTGAAATATATCGCAATTTCCACTACGGTGAACTTTAAATGTAATCGCGTCAGCCTTAAAGATCAGTGTCTGCGGTCGTGTCTAACCTAATTACGGTCTTAACCGTTATCCTCACAAAGTCCCTTGAAGAGGATGCCACTTTACACTAAATCAAGTCTGTATTTTACATTCGTATGTTTTCCAACAAAATTCGCTTCAGTACTTATTTGTAGAAAATACCATCTTTAGAGATTTTTATTTCATTGATTTCTTCCATAATTTATTACTTTCGTGTAATTATTTTCATACTTAATTATAACAAAAGAAATATTTCTTGTATAAATTCCAAATAGACTAATAGAAAATAATTATTATTGAAAAATATAAATCAATTTTTAACTTACAATATAAAACATGTCAAAACTATCAATTAACATAGGGTCATCCAAATTTGACGCTTAGATTTGTGTTTTATTAAAAAGAAATAAAAAAAACTATACACATGTTTCTCTATACACCACCTTATACACATATTCCTTCTTAATAAAACACAAATCTAGGCGTCATATTTGGATAACCCTATATAATTTAAATGCCTATTTATTTTTATTGAAATAGGAAACATAACTCGTTCAATATATTCTAATTAACCTTTTAGAATAAATTTATCTTTTAACATACTTCAGTTAGTTTTTCAGAAAAATTCCTAAAAATGATAATATATTTATCAAAAAATATCCAAAAAAATCTATAATCTAAAAATAATCACGTTTTAAAAAATATATTTTATTTCGTTACACTAACAAATTAAAACAAAAAATATTTTAAATCATTCATTTTTTTTCTTATAATTATATAATATTAAAATTCAAATGATTTATCATATTATTTCTCTTCAAATTTTAATCATATTAAGTAAAAAAAAAAATAGATGTGAATTTAACCAAATTCTTCCATATATGTTTTGATCGAATTATATGACTTAGTAATTAATTTTTAATATGCAGAGAGTACATTTCACAGAAATGTGAATTTTGCAGAATACCGAAATGTAGAATCTGTAATTTGATTTTTATTTACTAATTACTCGTCTGCTTATTTAAAATATAAGCTCATTAGCGTTCGTCATTTAATTAGAATATGCTGTGCAGTCGCTGTAATTTTTTAATTGAGTTATTTTCATTCCTAACATTCTCAAAATGACATGTTAATTTCATTTTACTGTTTCAAGTGAAATATCTTTTTAAAATGTAAATTTGTCTATTCAATTATCTTCTTTAAGTGGCCTTAACAAAATAAAAAACAAATAAATAGTTTTCTAACTTTTCATGTAATTAATATTATTAGAATTAATATTAAGTTTCTATTTCAATAGAATATTCAAATGAATTTAATAAATATGAATTAAAATATTAAAAAATGTTTAAAAAAAATTATTCAATTAAATCATTTGCAATATTTTCAAAAATTTATACTTCAAAAAATTTTATTAAAAAATCCCTCTATTCAAAATATTACATTTGCAAATATTTTTCTCTACAATGAACAACTGTCATTCTATTTTTATATTTTTTTTATTCTTATAAATCAAATAAAAAACTATTGTTTAATAAAATTTTAACACTATTGGGAATTAGAAGATTAAATTAACCAAATTAAAAAAGTTTTCTCTTCATTCCTTTTTTGATTTGAGATGTGAAATATAACATTTATTTAATTTGCAGTTTTTTTTTCGTAATATTTATTTTTTAATCTTTAATTGGAATTAAAATCATTCAGAAACGTTTAGCTTATTCATTAAACAAGACTTTTTATTATATATTATTTATTTTTCGTTTAATATATACGTATACTTGTGTATATATATATATATATATATATATATATATATATATATATATATATATATATTTAAAAATATCTTGTTGTACTTCTTATCTGATAAAAATATATTAAGTTATAAGTACTCAATGAACAAATATCAAATTTATCTTTTATTTTTGATCATCTTTATGTAATCACATTTTTCCGTTAAAAAATAAAATATAATTATATAATTATCATATATATATATATATATATATATATATATATATATATATATATATATATGGCAAACAAATTTAAATATAAGGGCGGAAACACTTGTGTTGAGTTTACTGTACGCTATACGTATGATTTATTTTATACGTACGAGTATATTTGTGTAAATAAATTAAATGTTTACAAATATTTACTCTGGTCGGTAGAACTGATTGATAACCAATTTTTATAATGATGTTGTTGCATTTTCCTGTTTACCGTAAACGTATTTCAAATATTGATAAAATATAATGATTGATCTGAACATTTATACAAATAAATATAATAAAAATAAGAATTTGGGTATTTTGCAATGATGAACAGAAATATTTTTTTACGAAATAAATTAGTTTGTTTATACATAATCGTTTTTTTTTCAGAAATTCTGATAAAAACAATATTTTAATAAAATATATTTGATGAATATATACTTGTTGCTTCTCTCTCTCTCTCTCTCTCTCTATATATATATATATATATATATATATATATATATATATATATATATATATATATATATATATATATATATATATATATATATATATATATATATATATATATATTTATATATATATATATATATATATATATATATATATATATATATATATATATATATATATATATATATATATATATATATATATATATATATATATATTTATATATATATATATATATATATATATATATATATATATTATAAATAAGAATTACACACAAAAATGTTAAATATTATATAATAGTAACTAAAATAAATTAATTTTTTAAATTAACTTAATGTTATATAGATTATTAGTATATTCAGTATTTTATAGCCAATAATTTAATAAATATTTTTTCTCTAATAATTAATAACTTACAAATCAGCGTTCATTAAGCATATAAAGTGAAGAATTTATTAGTTGAAGTTGTATAGGGTCATCCAAATGTGACGCTTAGATTTGTGTTTTATGATATTAAAAAGAAATTATACATATGTTTCTTTTTAATAAAATACAAATCTAAGCGTACAGTTGAATGACCCTACACAAAAAAAAAACAACTCAGTATCAATCCAGCATACATTAAAATACATATAAACCATTCAAATTCAGTACCTTAAATCATTATCTATATTTTTAATAAAATATGAGTAATACCTCAAAATTAAAAAAAATATTTTCTCTATACATTTTTATAAATGATTTTAACATATTAAAATTAAATTATTTTGTTTTTACTCAGGAATCACTAAATTTCATTATTCAATCATTGGAAAATTACTTATTCGTATTTTTTTTACTTCAACAAATTTACACTGTAATTTAATAATTTCCTTAGTACAAACACATCTCAGAATCATTTTATTTTTAACTTGTTTTATTCATAGTGAATCATGATTCTTCTATCATATTCAGTGTCATTACATCCAATTTAATAAATTTAATTACTTTTTAAAAAATACAATTTAATTTATCAAATTCAAATTTTTGCATGACATTTGGATGACTATATATTTCAAATGCAGTGTTATAAGATTTAAAATATCTACAGATATTTGTTACTCTAATAGTATATACATTCGAATTTAATCGTGAAAACATCATACAAACATATTTACTGCACATACAAATAAAATATTATGTAAGTTAGTTACGTTAACAATTTATCATTTCTTAAAATGTATCGACAAATCAACATAAAGGTCATCATTTTATGTAGTGATTTCAAAGCAAGTGCACAATAAATGTGAATATTTTTCGTGCTATGTTTTCTTTTATTTATTTATTTCATATATGCATATATATATATATATATATATATATATATATATATATATATGTATGTACTTTTATACTATATTTGTGTGTGTGTATGTATTCATGTGAACATATATAGATGTATATTAAATGTGTTTGTATATGAAATAAAACACTTTTAAAATATTAGTATATTAAAATATATTAATATATGTAATTTTATAATTAAAGTTTTTAATTCGTATTAATTGTAATTTAAATTTAAAATTATATGGTTATTGCACTATTTTGACACATCTTGAAAATTCATCGGTGTTCACAGTATGTTTCATTAATGTTTGTGTTTTATTGTTTTAGTAATCCAGAGTTTTAATTAATATATCTTTATTTAAAATATGATTTTGAAAAAACATTTCTATAAATTGATTGAAATTCATTTCTTGTAAACTGTAAAGTGTTGGAAATAATATAGATATGACAATATTAATAATTTGATGTCTTAATTCAAATAGAACTATTGTACTCTAGATTAAAATGTTTTTTTTTTATAAAAGATTTTATTTATAACAAACTGATCGATGTTAATAGGTTATATCTAAGGATTTTTCTCTACACGCTCATACAACAAACATACATACGTACATATGCATACAAATTATATGCATATGTATGTGTGTGCACGTATACGTATACTCTAATTATTAATATCAATTTCATATAATAACATTTAAATTAATTCGAAGACAAAAACAAGTACATTAACTTTAGCTTGAATTCAAATAATTCATAACCAAAAATTGTGTTTTCTAAATAGTAAACTGAATGTAGAAATGAATTATGATTGCACATAGACACATACAATTAGTTGAAAATATAATTACGTATTTTTTTTTAATACATACGGATTTATCACGAAAACACCTATAAATTGAACTGATAATTATTTTCAATTGTGCATATTATCTACTTATTTTACTTAAATATGTTACAATGAAATAAAAAATCGAAAACATATTTGAAATTATTGAATATACAGATGAAAACTTCCTGTCTTTTGCAAGTTAAAATATGGATTTTGTAAATTAATTTTATATTATATAAAAGAAGCAATAAAATAAATTCGAACATACATTTTTAATAACAAGTTTTTTCATTTTACTACCAGTTTTCGAAAATGAAATGTGAGGTTATACTAATTGTCAATTTTAAGAACCCCACTAAGTATTTTTGTCATTTAAATATGAAAGTTTTCTTTTATGTTTAGAAATAAGTACGTAATATAAAACAACAAAACTATCAAAAAAATGTACAAATTTAAAAAAAACCTACCGAAGCTCCAATCCTTCCTATTATCCCACCTTCAGTTGAAATCACAAACACAGTTACACTATACTACACTACACTTTCAGACAGACGAACTCAAACTGAATTCAAATTTGAAACCTCCAACGATTTTGGGTAATACCAACCTAAGAAAAATAAATTTGAAATCTATGTTCACAGTCTCTGTTGACAAGTTCTTAAACGACCCAAAACTCGTTGAGTGGTTTTTCAAGTGGTTTCTTTGGGTTGGTATAACCCAAAATCGTTGAGAGGTTTCAAATTTGAATTCAGTTTGAGTTCGTCTGTCTGAAAGTGTAGTGTAGTATAGTGTAGTGTAACTGTGTTTGTGATTTCAACTGAAGGTGGGATAATAGGAAGGATTGCAGCTTCGGTAGGTTTTTTTTTAATTTGTATATTTTTTTGATAGTTTTGTTGTTTTATATTACGTATTTATTTCTAAACATAAAAGAAAACTTTCATATTTAAGTGACAAAAATAATTAGTGGGGTTTTTAAAATTGACAATTAGTATAACCTTACATTTCATTTTTGAAAACTGATAGTAAAATGAAAAAAACTTGTTACTAAAAATGTATGTTCGAATTTATTTTATTACTTCTTTTATATAATATGAAATTAATTTACAAAATCCATATTTTAACTTGCAAAAGACAGGAAGTTTTCATCTGTATATTCAATAATTTCAAATATATTTTCGATTTTTTATATCATTGTAACATATTCAAGTAAAACAAGTAGATAATATGCACAATTGAAAATAATTATCAGTTTAATTTATAGGTGTTTTCGTGATAAATCCTTATGTATTAAAAAAAATACGTAGTTATATTTTCAACTAATTGTATCTGTCTATGTGCAATCATAATTCATTTCTACATTCAGTTTACTATTTTGAAAAGACAATTTTTGGTTATGAATTATTTGAATTCAAGCTAAAGTTAGTGTACTTGTTTTTGTCTTTGAATTAATTTAAATGTTATTAAATGAATTGGTATTAATAATTAGAGTATACGTGTGCGTGCACACACATACATATGCATGTAATTGTATATACATTTATTTTTTTGTAGGTTTAATTTCTTTTGAAAGTTATATTTTTTTATCGATTCTGTTTTTGATTTCTTTGTCTTTTCTGCTATTCTATTTCCAAGAACAATTTTGATTATTTTTAATTTTTTCACTTTTACTTCTGAATTTTCTTTCAATTGATTTATAAATTTGTATTTTTTAACACTTCTTTAATTTTCAATCTCATTCTATTTTTTTCTTTTTTTAAATAAACTAACTTACTTTTTTCTCCAAATTTCAATAATTTTCTTATTATCTACATTCTTTTCTAGTAGTTTTCATTTAATTGTTATTTACACCATCCTCATTTGATATTAATAATTAATGTAAGTGCGCGCATACGTACACACACACATATTATATATATATATATATATATATATATATATATATATATATATATATATTATTAATTAATTATATGTATGTATATATTTTTTTGTATATTTAATTTCGTTTAAAAATAATGTTGTTTATTTTAATTACAGATTTCCTGCTCATGTCCAAATCCAATCGAGGGATTATCTATCAAACGACGATGGAAATAAGGCCAGATTATTTTATTTATTACAGTTAAAACTGTACACGCATCGCAAGTTCTTGTCCTCCCAAATATTTAGAATAAGTTTCATCAGAGATATCGTTTTATTGTTTCTTCATTAACTCTATTAACTTATTTTTTTTATTAAAACGACGTCATGATGTATATGTTTATGTATATATTTTTTATATATTTTTGTACACATTACGTTGATTCTCAATTAACGGTCTTCAATATATAAGATGTTATATTGATTGATTGTTGATTTTGTTATCAACGCACGGAGATTTCGGGGTGGATGAAGTGCTGTAAAGCAAAGTTGAAGCCCCGACTCCACCATTTTTCTACACATGATTTCCCAGCGTTAGAACAGGCTGCATTCTAGCAGTGTTAGATAGGGACGCATATATTAATCCGCTTCACGGGTTTTATATGTATGTTCACCTTGTAGCAGGTGTAGATAGGCAGGATCTCTTCGGTGAGCGAACGATCTAGCTCTCCGAAGAAATTCTATAGCGTATTTGTTTACTAATCATTTTTTTATTTTATGATTTTCATGTTTTACTTCTACATATTTCGTCTTCGTCAACTTGGAGGAAACGTACTGCAGCTTCATCAGGGACAATGGAACAAATAGTACCATTGTCCATAAAATCAAAACTATTCTATAATTGAACTTGCATATTGAAGGTGCCAATACAAGTGATAACGAGTTTTGGAATCTTGTATGTAATGTTCGTTATAATAATAATTTTGATTTTAAAGTGTCCCTTTTTGAACTTGCGCTTGCATTGTGTACAGTTTTTTAATCGCGCGCTGTTAGTGAATAAAAGAAAAAACTCGAAGATTAGTTTGAATTTATACCCTTATGGAATTTTTTAATTTTATTGAATGTTTCAGATACCATGGTCGATTCAAGAAGAAAGATTTACTGAATTTGCGAATTCCAATTAATCAACATTTTTAATTTTATTAATTTTCATTAAATTTCAAACATTTTCAAAATTATTAATTTTCTTCAAAAACATAAAGGACTTAGTATATTTTAAAAAGCACTGTTTTTAATAATGATCATACGAGAGTTATTAAAAGAGAAATAATTGATCCAATCTTGTGTTCATAAAATTTACATCGCAGAGTGAAAGGGAGAACTTATAAAGAAGATTAGTTATAAGAAAAATGAATTATTTTAATTTTTCCAATGGAATTTTTTAATTTTATTGTATGTTTCAGATACCATAGATGGTGAATAGTCCAAGTAGGTGGTCCTGGATTGTATAATTTTGAAATTTATTATTAACTTTCGGATTAAATTCAATTTTTCTTTCGTAATTTATTATATTTTAATTTTTCAAAATTTTTTTTAAATTTTAAAAATTATTTGTTTGATTAATTCAATTAATCTTTCGTCTACATACCTTTTTATATTTCTTGGTATGATCATCTTGGATAAAATATGTAAGAGTAGTAATGGGAATTAAAATGTATAATAGGGTATTTTCCAAATTCATTGAAATTTAACATTTTTTAATAATATATAGATCTAAATTTTTCACTATATTAATTTTATTTTGATAAATGCAAAATTATCTTATATTACTTTTTGAATTGGATAAAATTCCAATTCAAATATTACACACATACATACAACACACATTAAACTTACATATACACATACTAGTATAACTAGTAAAACTATTAAAGAAAATAGTAGATACCGAAAAATAAAACGAAATTGTATAATCTCCAATTTAAAAAGAATTATTTTCTGATGAGATGTGAAAATTTCGTTTTCGAAGTTTTCCGAGAATTAACGAAGTACAAATTTTATGAAATAAATTAATGGTGCTCCGTGCATTGTTAAACAGAAGCAAATTTGGGTGTCGATGAACGAAGAGAGTAGGAGGAGGAGAGCCCCCTGATGAAAAAACAAAAATCGTTCTGAAATTAGAGTAGAGAAACAGGACATATAATAGAACCTACATTAGTTTTTTTTACAAAAATGGGATAAGGAAAACTTGAAAAACCATCGATTGATTAGTTTACTTCCGACGATGTACACAATTTTCGAACAATCATTTCAAAGCGATTACAAAATCAACTAGATTTTTCATACGGATCAGAATAAGTAGAATTTCGAAGTGGATTAGAATAGTAGAAGGATTAGGATAATAAATTACATTATTTTCACAGCAATTCCAAATAAACTTGAAGAAACAATAGAAGAATTGGATAAAGAGTTAAAAAATATGTCTTATGGAAAACCTCAACAAAACAACTTATTATTATCATACTTTTATTAATTTTCGATATTTTTTTATTTGTTACAGATATACGAAGACATTCCAAATTTTCTTTGTTATTCGATCAATAAAAAAATCGGCAAAAAAATCATTGTATGAAAATATTATCACAGCGTGATTAAAGCTCATTTTTAAAATAATTACAAGATGCAAACTTCAATAAGAAATCATTGGAAAAATTCATAATGTTTTAATAATTAATTCTATTAATATAAATTTTGACTGTTTCAGGAAAAATGAATATTTTCCCAATAAATTACAAAAACTCAAAAGTAATTGTCAAAAGTTAACGCATGAAAACAAGTGAAACAACTTTTGGTTTGAAATAATATTTAATGGCTTAAAATGAAATAATAAAAATTATTTACAGATATACCTAATTAAGAAAAATCAGTTTACGAAAGAAGATAATTAGAATTTTGATGAAATAACTTTTTAATAATAAATATATATTAAAAGAAAAAACATAGAGGAAAAGAACAACTTTGAATGGTTGACAAAGGAAATTAAGTACTTTGTGGGTAATATTTTTTGATTTTCAGCTTAATGTATTTATTTTATTTCAGCTCTTAATATTTTCTTACTTTCAGAATAATAAAAATAAGAAGTAAGATAATTCACCTAATATTTTTTGAGTATTTATTAATTTTTTATTTTTTAAATCTTACTTGTTGCCTCATTTATTTCTTTGTCTATTTTTTGATTTTTTTAATTTATTTTGATTTTTAGCTTAACTTATTTCATTTTCTTTTGATTTTTAGCACATTACTTTATTTGATTTACATGATATTGTTTTACTCTATTTTCTGCATATTATTTTATTTAAATTTTATGATATTTGATTTGATTTTTAGCATAATTTCTGATTTATGTTTTAATTTTGATTTCTATTTTAATTTTTTTCTTATCTTATTTTATTTTATTTTCAGCCTAATTAATTTTATTTTGATTTGTAGCTCATTGATTTATATGATATTATTTTACTTTAATTTCTGCATATTATTTTATTTAAACTGTAATATATTATTTGATTTGATTTTTAGCATAATTTCTGATTTATGTTTTAATTTTGATTTCTATTTTAATTTTTTTTATCTTATTTTATTTTATTTTCAGCCTAATTAATTTTATTTTGATTTTTAGCTCATTGATTTATATGATATTATTTTACTTTATTTTCTGCATATTATTTTATTTAAACTGTAAGATTATATTTGATTTGATTTTTAGGAAAATTTCTGATTTGTTTTAATTTTTTTCTTATTTTATTTTGAGCCCAATTTATTTTATTTTAATTTTTAGCTCATTAATTTATATAATATTATTTGATTTTCTGCATATTATTTTCTTTCAATTGTATATTACTTGATTTGATTTTCAGCATTATTTATTGTAATTTTCTATACATTGTTTTATTTTATTTTTAACGTTATTTGCGATTTATATTTTCATGTTTTTTGTAATCTTTGATTTTCTTTTTTGATATTGTTTTTTAATGTTCTGTTTTATCTATTTTGTCTTTCTTATATTCATATTCTCGTTTTTTAATATTTTTTTCAATGTAATAATCTGTTTATATTCTATTTATATCTGTTTATATTTTATTTATCTGTTTATATTCTGTTTATATTTTATTTTTGTATGCCATTTACAGATTTTGTTAAATTTATGAATATGTGTATATAATTAAATATGAATAAAATTAAATGTCAAAAGATGTGAAGTAAAAAGAAACAAGTATGAAACAACAAAATTAAACTGATGAGATAAGATTTTCAAAATATAATTGAATAATGATGGACCAAATGAAAGCAAATTTTTACTATGGATAAAAAGTAACGAAAGGATTATATGAAATACAAAACTTTCTCTCTCTCTTTCATATATATATATATATATATATATATATATATATATGTATGTATGTATATGTTTTTATTATTTATAAATTGTTTGTTTCAGATTTTTTAAATATTAGCACCATTAAGAACTTTTTAAAACTCTACTTGAATTTGGTTTATAGAAATACTAAGATAATATATAAATGAATATATGATTTATAATCAGATGAATATAAATTTATCAAGCAATATTCAGAATAAGTTTACTTCAAGGAATAAATATTAAAATTTGGACAAATAAGATAATTTTAGACTGAATACTTCTCAATGGAATAAATAATATATAAATTAAAAAATCCAGGTGATTGTAACTGGAATATTGGATTAAAATTATTGGGTGATAAGGGATATATTTTTTTTACTTAGCTAACTTAGGATTTAGCTTTTTGTTTATTGCATTTACATACTTTTAGATTTAGTTTTGTTTTTAATTCAGTAATATTACTTATTTTTTTAGGGCCTTCTACATATCTGCAACCTCAACGTGGTGTAGAAGTGGCAACGTACATGAAATATTTATAAACAATGAAGGAAATAAAACTAATCAGTAATTATAAATTGAACAATTTAATAAAATCTCGTCATTTGAAAGTACATTTCCTTTAAAAGAAATTACATATTTATTTATTACTTTTTAAATTCAAGATTCTATCCTTAACATTTAATATAAACATTTTATGTACGGCGAATGCAGACTTATTTACATATTTCTAGGTATATTATAAAGTTTGTTACACTAATATGCGTATTGAATTTATATTCTTGAGGTATCAAAGCTAAGCTGCAAAAGAAAATAACTGTCAAAAATACTGAACTCGAATTCCACAAAAAATAAGAATCTAAGGTTTTTGTAATGTACATTTTTTAATTTGTATGAATATAAAATAATAAAAAAATAATTGAAATTAGCTGTATAGTGTCATTTGATATATAATTTAATTAATTTATTATAAAATGTAAAAAAGCTTATTATTTTATAATAAACTGATCTTTTTGAAATGATTTTTTTAGTTTTTTTATACATCTATTCTAGTTTTCTCGTACTTAATCATAAACACCAAATTTTATGATTCATATATTCCACTGGAAAAGCTCTGAAATTAATTCATTTCCATTATTTGTTTTGATACAGTGTCAAATTCACTTCATCAAAAATCAAGTCAATAAATACCCACAATATTTAATAAAAATGTTTGATAATTGCTGATTATTTACTTTATTTGCGAATATGCATTTCGTCAGCCAGTCGTTATTGTTAGAAAACTGCGTTATAAAATCTAGATTTTATAATAAATCTATGTCGATGACGGTATATCCATTGAAAGAGAAACATAAATGATTATCGAACAATTTTATGAAAAATTGTGATGTTGAGATGAATGATTTATTTATGCCAATTTGTTTCTTCTAAAAAATTTTGAACATGAAATAAATTTACGATGAATTTAATGTTAAACATAGAAAAATATACAAGAGATGACTAAACAACAAACAATTAAAAAAATAAGGTCACAAATAAAGTCAAATAAAACAATCCATTTTCATTTTAAAGAAAGTAAATGAAATAATTTTCACTTTAAATAATCAATTGTTGAAAATGTGTACACTGTAAAATTTGAAGATAAATAACAAACAAAATGACTATAAATCTAAGATTAATTAAAAATTAATAAGAAACTGTTTTTAAATGCGATATTTGCAATGTACAGTTATATAGATCATTTTAAAAATTACCATATTCATTTAAAGAATCTACGAACTATCTCAGTTTATTTACTATACAAATGTATAATACTTTCTTTTGTCTAATCATTACACGTAATTTCTAAGTAAAATCAATAATAAATAAAAATATAAGAACTATCGTTGTGCAGTAATGAGCGATGACACGGCCGGCTATCAATTGTACGACTCGGCTGTGTAACGCTAGTAACAATTTTAGAGCTGTGATGCAAATGGGTTAAAATGTATCGACAAATCAACATGAAGGTCATCATTTTATGTAGTGATTTTAAAGCAAATGCACAATAAATTTGAATTTACTCTCTTGGTGAGTGTTTTTTTGAAGCAAAACTTCTTTAGCGGCGTTGGGGTAAAATTTTTACTTGACGCGGAAACCACTTACGTTGCGGAATTTAATGTGCTCACGATTTTTAGCGGTTCATTTGAATTTGCATAAATGTTTAGACGATAAAGTGAGAAAAAGCCCATCATGATACGCACTCTTTTAACACGTGATTAGATAGCACAGCTATTCTAATGCAAGCACGTATTTTTTTAACTATTTGAATGATTTCATTATTCTGTTTAGTAATTTTTATATACAATTAGTTGTTGTTAATTGTGCTTAAATAAGAGTGTTATTCAATGTGATAAAATTAATATTTTTGGTATGTATATTAATTTTTATAACCTCATCATAATATTAACCTCAATAATCATAAAAAGAACAGTCAATTAAATCCACGCAGTATTTAAAAATTTAGCAAACAACATGAAATTGAGGGAATTGGCACGTATACCAATATATACAGTATATAGTATTTTAGAACATTATAACATACATTTAATCTATTTATCAAATAAAAAAAATACTATTAAAAACACGTTGTATTCAGAAATTATCGAAACCTATAACAGTTTTGAGGTTATCTGTTGTTTTATTTGTAACAAATTTTCACAATAATTATGAATTCTTTGTTCTCAGGTGTCATTTTGAAGATTTATTGAATTTTATGTGGTGTTATAAAATTTTCAATTATCTATAAA
>CP092090.1:22896067-22948567 GCA_029203775.1 Neoneuromus ignobilis | reverse complement strand
CAAACATCATTTATAACACAATATAAACTCTTAAATATATATTCTGGTACTGTGGTAAATTTACTTTAATATAAATGAATTATTCACTCCCTACGTTACAAAATTATTTTTTTATCCTTGATTAAACAATTATATAAAATGTTTTATAAGGCATTAAACACACACACACACACACACACACACACACATATATATATATATATATATATATATATATATATATATATATAAGTATGTACATACTCGTATATCCAACCAGTAAAGTACTGGCTAACATCACCACTTGTCATGCAGGAGAAGTGCATTCGATCCCAAGTCGGTAATCAAGGACAAGTGGGTCTCTAGTTTTAATAAAGTAACATACTTAAGAGAATACACTATAAATAATAAATCCTTACCTAATCCTTTATATATATATATATATATATATATATATATATATATATATATAAACATATGTATCTATTACTCATATATTATAGATTCATTGTATATTGTACCTACATGTATGTATGTGTATAATGAAAAATATAAAAATATCGCATAATTCTGCTTAAAAAAATATTTTTAATTAAGATTTTTTGATGTAACATTTTTGAAATTGATTTTTTTAAAACTTAATATTTATATTATGTAATAAATTCTTTTCAGACAACAACCAGGCAGTTCACAAATTTAATACGTGTTCTTGTTTAGATTTCACTGGAAGTTGTTAATGTAGTCAACATAAAAAGTCAAGAAATATTTATTAACATTATTATTCTGTTTTTGTTTCACTGCGAACATCAACGCGAATGAAGTTTCGCTCAACTTCTTGTATAATTAAGAAGCAATTTCAGTGTCACTTTCTAAAGTATATTTTTTCTTATATACCGTTTTGCATATATATATATATATATATATATATATATATATATATAATGAAAATACCTCATTACTGACGTTTTTATTACTTAATGATACTAAATAGAACACAGTTAAATAATCAGTGAAAAATTAAATCCAACGAAAAATCAAAACCTCGTTTTTGAAAAATGAAATTGTTTTTACCCAATTTAAAATATCAATAGATTCACATTTCCAGTCCGATAATGTGTGTATTGTACAAATGTTTAATGTATCGTTAATAATGTTAACAAGTTGTATGAAATTCAACAAAGCGAGGTTGAAAAATGTGGTCGTTTACATTTATTTTCATTATTCCGAAACTCTCAAGTTTGTATCGTTTAAAATTTCTACAGATTTATTTTTAAAGAAAATTATCATTATTGCTTTTCTGTAATATTAAATTTATATATATATATATATATATATATATATGCACGAGTATATATATATATATATATATACATATACACAATACATACTTCCTAATTTAATTTACAAGTTTATATTTTAATCATTTTTTTTTGTTACACATTTTGGCTAGTTGAATAGTTTTTCACAGTTTATTTCTTTTACTTAATTAATAATTTATTATTTATTAATTTACACAATACATACTCGTACACAATACATACTTTCTAATTTAATGTACAAGTTTATATTTTAATTTATTTTTTTGTTACACATTTTGGCTAGTTGAATAGTTTTTCACAGTTTATTTCTTTTACTTAATTAATAATTTGTTATTTATTAATTTATACATACTCGTGCACAATACATACTTCCTAATTTAATGTACAAGTTTATATTTTAATTTTTTTTTTGTTACACAGTTTGGCTAGTTGAATAGTTTTTCACAGTTTATTTCTTTTACTTAATTAAAAATTTATTATTTACTAATTTATCAATAGGAATCTTTTAATTATTCTCTGTAAAATTTTAATTAAATTTGTCGTGAATGATAACAATATCTACATAAAATTAGTATTTCTAATAAATTTTCACAGTATTCAAGTTTAGTTTGTATTAAATTTTAGTTTATATAACATTAAATTTTCAATTTGTTCAGTCTTTATTTTTTTTCTATTAAATTCTTAAAATTGTTATTAAAAATAAATCTAAAAAAGTACTACTTATCAAAATTATTACATTTTACATGAAAAGTTCTTAAATTAAAATAGTAGACACTTAAAATTATAGATATAAGCCTTAAGTATATGCAAATAATATTTTTTTCTTCAATATGTGTGTACTTTGCGACAACTTGCGTATATAAATTTTCATTCTGAATGACTCATACATTTTCATCGTGAATTAATGAGGCTTCTTGCGGATCTGCGATCTCTGTGTACCCACAAATGATAAGCTTCATTGTGTACAAAGTGGAAACTCGTATTTTTGCTGATATTTACGATACATTCATAAAGATTTACGATATCTCTGGGAATATGATGACTGGAAGTTCATAAATTTATATTCGATTCTTTTTGTTGTTAAATCTCTCAATTATCTACGTCTATATTACACCACAACTTATTTTGAACTGCAGTGCAAATATTTTCAATTAATGTATTAAAAAAAAAACTTTACTCTCTCCTTAAAAAACTATATTCTTGTCATTTTTATTTGTGTGAATAACTTTTTAAAATGTACTTATTAATCAATGTGATCTAACATATTTTTTAATATTTATACGAACGAAAATTTTACAAAATACCATTACTTTTGAGTATTTTTGTTTCGAACCCTAATATAATACTTTTTGTTGAATACGTTCAAAAAACAATATTGTGCTTCATAACCCTCTGTCGTACTGTTATCATTACCCATACTGTTATCATTATATGTATATATATATATATATATATATATATATATAAAATAAATATATAATATATATATATATATATATATATATATATATATATATAAAAAATTATATATATAAAAATCGTGGATTTAAAACTTATTGCATTTTAAAAACATTGCTGAGATCATACACATGGAATTACGGTTTTATATACACATTCACACACACACACACTTTTATATACATATATACATACATACATATATATATATATATATATATATATATATATATATATATATATATGTTAATCCAAATGTGACGTCTAGATTTGTATTTAATTAAAAAGAAACAAGAGACTATACACATATTCTTTTTTAATAAAACACAAATCTAGGCGTTACATTTGGATAACCTTTATTTATTTATTTATTTATATATATATATATATATATATATATATATATATATATATATATCACATACACATTTATTGGTAATAGAATATTTTTTATTGACTTTAATAACTTATAAAATGAAATGTGTTCGTTATATACTTATAATCAAAAACCAATAATGGAAATAGTTTCATTGTTATATAATTAAATTTAAAAATAAAGGTAGCACGATTTTCTTTCATTATCTTTTACTGTTTTTCTATTTTAATAAATTTTATATTATTTTAATATTTTTTCTATAAATATAAATTTATTTATTAAATTTAGTATTAAAACATCACTTAATCTTAAAACAGAACAAAAATTTCAAAATATATCATTAAAACTATAAATATTATGCAAATGAGCTACTTTTATTAAATATTTTCATTCGATTTTAAAGTAATATTGTCGTGTATATATATATATATATATATATATATATATATATATATATATATATATTATGATTAATTGAATATGTCAATATTTATTTACAAATTTCATAACTAATCTCCCAAGAGTTTAATTAATTAGCTAAAAATTAATATACTATATTTCAAAATTAAACAAGTTCGGAATACAAAATAACAAATTTCTTATATAATCTGATATTACACTAATCTTAAAATATAATAATACGCAACTATTAATATAATTATATATTTATATTTGCATATTTTTATTATTTAATTTTTAAATTTTTAATTGTTATATACACACACATACACAAACATATATTACATATAAATCATGTTCACTAATAATTCGTACATAATTACTAAATAATTGAATCAATAGACTTCAAAAGACAGATTTTTGATATATGTTTAGCAAAAATATACCAAAAAAATTCTTCCTTATTATATATTTATTTACATCAGTATCAGAAATTATGACAGCATGCACAAATCAAATGAATAAAATATTTAAAATAAAATGTATCTAAAAATCAAAAGTAAACAATAGAGATGGCCACACATTAGAATGAATTGCACATAAAAATCATAGAACTTCTGCATAAATATGTCAGCAGTTCATATTAATAGTTTTTAAGACCCTGCTTCTATAAAACTAATCCCTGATCTTCACAAGTACAATATAAACAAATAAAGAAATTATTACAATTCATTAGTGTTTATTACTTTATTTACCTATATCTGTATGCATATATTTATATATATTCACATCTAAACATTATATAATAATCATTAAACTGAACTTATTCTTTCAAGATTGTAGCTTTAAAACACCAACACATTGAACACCACATCATACAATATAAAACGTTCGACACATTCTCAAAGGACCACATCACACAACTTGCAAACATTCTTCACTCAGAGGAATGTTACAAAAGTTGATGCAACTTTTATTAAATTATATATAAAATATATTTCTTTTTTTAACTACAAAAAATTAATGATTGTAGTATCTCTAAGATATATATTAACATTACAATAAATAAATGAAACAATACTTTCACTCATGTTTTTCATACAAAAATAATCAAATTTGAAAAATATTTCTATACAATTATATATTTGAACCGAATATAAAAAAATAACTTTAATATTCTTATAATACTCAACAAAAAATATTATTTAAATAATCAATAAACAAATAATACAATATTAAAATTTAAAATCGTTTCTGAATAAAAATATTATTTTAATAAAATAACGATTTTCTTGATATTTTCATGCACTTATCGCAGACGGTTACATACAAAATAAGTAGTCACTGGGTTGAACGAACATGGACATAAAATGTCGATCCATGCAGACATCTACTTACAATATAAAAATGCAACATTAAATATACAAAGTGTAAAAAAATTCCACTTTTAATCTAAAAGAATCTTGTGTTATATTTTCTCTTTCTACACATGTCTCTTTTCATTTAAAATAATTCTTGGAAAACTAAAAACTACTACAATAAGAAATGTAAAATTTCAAATATTAAAATTATTTTTAACTACAATACATAAGAAAATATCCTTTTCATTTTTATAACTATATTATTTTAAAAATACTTATTTCGATACTCACTTCATTAATTTTAAACTGAAATATATTACACATATCTGAATAAATACATTTACTTCGTCATAGCTGATTAAATCTGATAATTTAAATTCAATTTAATTATACTATTTAAAATTCATTGAACAATTTTTAATTTTCGTAAATAATTTACTGTTTGCTATATATATATATATATATATATATATATATATATATATATATATATATATATATATATATATATATAAAAGTATGGTAAATTTATTTACTGTAAAGTTTAATTAATTAGAAATTTAATTATATTTTTTAATCTAGTTTTTTTTACTTTTTACCATACTTAACAAACGACCCGCGTGTATATATATATATATATATATATATATATATATCAATTTTTAAACAATAAATTTTCTTCAAAATATTTATTTCTTATTTAAGTATATTAATAGCAATATACAATATTAAGTGTTAAATAAGAATAAGAAAATTAATAAACCTAAATTCATTAATTATTCCTATTTAAGATTTACACATTTTCCTCGTTTCACTATGTTCTGTTCAATCTACTTTTACATTATAATCCAACCATTTCTCGATTTAATTAAAATTAAATTATCGAAACTATATATAACAAAGTTTTGAATACTCTTATTAATTTTCATTTAATACTATAATCATATGAAAATCATATTTTATAAAACAATTTAAAGGTAAAATTAAGTAACATTTATTTTCAATTTTTGTACCAACATTATATGTTTTTCAGATATTTATCTTTGAGTCTTTATTGATATTTCCCCATCTTCACACAACAATAAATTGCCTAAATGTGGCCTCAAATAAAAATCTAATTTAAAATACATCAATAATGATTCGTCATTAAGTTATCAATAAATATCAGAACAGAATAATAATAATAGAAAAATGATTATCATCAATAGAATATTTTTTCTTAAAAATTAATTTTAGTGCTTTATTTGAAATTCAAACTGTTTATTTTGTTTAATTATAATTTGTGGAATTAAGTCCTTAGAATATGAATAAAAAATATTTAAAAGCTATTTTTTAAAAAAGTTATTAAATATATTGTTCGACTATTACTATATTATTTTAAATATCAAAACTTCTATTCTAAAATTATAGCATTACGAATATTTGAAAAATATTTTCTCTCTAAATACTTTTGAGAATTCAATATGAATATGTCACGTATTGCAGGTATGTTTGTAAACAATTCGATTCGAAATAATACACAATATGCATACGCCACAAGCTATTCTAGGTCACCAGTGAACTTGCACTTCTATACAAGAAATACGATTGTGCACAAAACATACAGCTTTCTACTTCCACCATTATCGATAAGTTTGTCAAAGGAAAGATTTCAGACTATACAATGGAGCAAGGGAGAGCCACAACACATTAGTAGAGATGCTACACGACTACAACCCTCCAGCGTTGTACTATCAGGCAAGCGGTCGAAACCTTCTTGTCCCGAACAATGAAATGTTCCGCGGTTCTTCATCGTACCCTTGGGATATTTACTTGCCGTTTCTCTGATACAATTATTTCAAAAATGTCCTATTTATTCAAAAATGTTTATACAGTACAATGAGGAAAATTGTTGCGTTTAATTGACTTTTCTCATTCTAAAACTCTCATATAGAGAATATTACAAGCGTAGAATTACACTTGAAAGAAAATAGTATCTTCATAGTATTTAGCGGTTTGCAAATTATCAACTAAATTAATATATAATAATGCTTTTATCAACTAAAAAAACATTTATATATATATAATGCAATTAATTAGGATTGAAAATTCTATTTACAAAAATCTGTTATATTGTACTCCTCTCAATCTAGTTTTTAAAAACCTTCACTGAGAAATGAGGTGTTAATTATTCGAATGAAGATCATTTCAAAACCGCACATCTACCTAAAAAATGAAACTTTTTCTTTTTTTATAGTTTCACAATTTAATTTTGAAAAAAAAAATTTCTTTGATTAAAAATCTTTTCTACTAATACCTCATAAAATCTTTAAATAGACTAAAATCTTAATCTACTTTCTAAATTTTTTCACTCGAATTTATATATATATAATGGAAATTGAAATTATAAAATCTTAAATTAAGATTGAATGAATCTAAAATTTTAAATAAATTCATACAACTCAAAAAATAGAAAAAGATTATCTTGAATAATGAATTAATAATTTGGTTGTAAATTTTACATAAATTAATTTCAAAAGTAATTACTAAATCATATTAGATACTTTTTATATACTTTCGGTAACATTAAATTATAAAATTATTACTTTTTATTAATATGTTTTTTTTAGTATTATGCGTATTTAAAAAAATATTAGACAAAAATAATTAAACGATTTCAGTTGGTAGTATACTTAAAAATATATAATTTTAAACATTATTTTTTTCTAAAACTACTCACGAGTGCATTTTGTAGCGTTCATTCCATAATAATACTCTATATATGCTTATCGGAATAAAATATCAACTTTATACTATACAGTTACATCAAATACAAAAATTTAAAGAATATTTAAAAGAAATGTGAAAAAAATTCATTCAACACAATTACAATAACAATGATTTAATATATAATTAATAAAATAAACAAAAATTTCTATGCGCAAAAAAGAACTAAAAATTACCAAATGCATAACATCAAAAAATATGCAATTTATATAAACTTCTTAATCTTTAGTCAAATTCCCAGTACTTGATCGAAACGTTATAACATCTGAGTTTTAAATTTATTATAAGAGTCGAAAACGAAGTCACGTGCGTAAAATTCTAACCCAGTGTGTCGATTAAATATTCAACGCGTAGCATGAGGCTGCGGTCTTGTAGGAAGGTCGGTTGTGTGATATAAACGAAAATAGAATTTGCTTAGTGGGTTTCAGGTTATACTCAATCAAATTAAGTGACTGAAATTGCAGTTGTATTTGACGTGCCCTAAATCTAGATGTATTGTGGTAACTGTTACGATCAATTTGAGGTTCATCTAAGTAGGATACTTAAGTAAACGTCTTATAAATATTCAAAATTGATACATAATTTGTTAAGACATAACATTGATTCTATTATACAAGAGTCGACGTTCACTTTCATCGCTTACATAATTACAACTTTAATCAAACTGAATCTGTAGTGAATAATTTTCTCTGACTATTATATAAACATATGTACATGTACGTACATATATATATATATATATATATATATATATATATATATATATATAAATATATAAACTGACCTGTGGCGTAGTTATTTGCCTCACCACTTATCATACGGGAGAATACTTTCGATCCCCAAATCGGAGAAATAGGGCAGGCGGGGCTCTTTAGCAGAGATAAAAGCAAACTGCCTAAGGAAGTAAAAACCAGATGAAAAATTCCCACCAATTCACCTGTTAGTCAACGTGATAAATATTACCAAATACTAATTAATGATAACATTCAATGAAGCTTTCGCATAACAGTGGGCTAATATATATACAAATATATGTATAGAGGTATGAATTAAATTCTTCATAAGATAAAATCATCAGTTTGCTAAAATTTAATGTATTCTATAAATACTCATATTATTATTTTTATTTTAAATGATAACTCCATGAAAATAAAATACAGAATTTTAATATTTATAAATTTAATACAAGAAAATCACTCAAACTCAACACCATAAGATTTTATAAATATTCAATAATTACATGAACAATTACTTATTATTTATTTTAATTACTAAAAAACTAATGTGCATTTCGATAGCCATATCATTATCAGAGTTTTTCATTATTAAATCTTTCCTAAAATACAGTTGTTTGACGATGATAGTATAATCATCTAAAATTCCACGAGTTTTTAAATAAATAAAGTGAAAAATAAGTGATTGTCGGATATTTACCAAGTCTAAGGTATTGGGAGAAAGAGAATGATTCATTTGTATTAAAATGAATTTGCCAAAATACAAAAACTATTTGTAATATTAACTTTGTAACCACAGTAAATAATTTAGTGAATAAAATATTTTACACCTAATTATCCATGATTTTATATTATTAAATTAATTATAGTATCAAATTAATATAATGTAATATATGTGTATATGATATTTATTCTTCTATATTTCGTAAATATATTCCAAATATCTATTGCTGATTGAATTAATCATTTATTTATTACATTTTAGAGTTATTACGTATTGTATATTTTATCAAATATTTGATTATAAAATCATTCCTTAATGCAGAAGTATCTTAATTTTAAAATATATTAAATAAAATCGAACCTATATTACTTTAAAAATATTTCCAATGTTGAATATAGAATATAAAATTTATTTTTTTCTATTTGTTAATATTCTTTATATAGAAAACATCACTTTATAATACATTGAATAAATTATTCTTCATTCATTTATTCATGTAGCACATAGTAGTTCCTATATATGTATGTATATGTATATAAATATATATATATATATATATATATATATATATATATATATATATATATATATATTACTCTTAAATGTTACAGCTTCTTTAGAATACAATGTTAGTTTTTTATTAAATACTGACATATTTAATCTACCTACATCATTTTACGAGTACCTACATCATAAATATAGAATATTAAATGTTTTACTTGACTAAGTTATGCCGTATACAGAGAAAAAAATTATAATAAATTACAAAAAATATATTTTTTGGAATATCATACAATAGAATTAACCAAATTTGAAGTAAAAGATAAAGTATATAAATATTACATTTATTGATTGTATATTTTTCATACAATATTTTTTCTTTTTCGGAAACATAAATTTTAATTTTTTTTTGCTTTTATAACAAAACTTCTGTTAACATATTTTTAAATATAAAATATACAATTATTTCGTAATAAACACTATTTGTAACAAATAATTTAAACAAACTGATTATACTGATAAAATCAAAGAAATGAAAAACTCAATATTTTATAATTATTTTTATTTAATGTATGCAGTTCAAAATAAGTTTTATATAAAATATAAAATTTATTTTGAACATCATAATAATATATTAAAGTCTTATATGAAATGAACTTCCTATAATACACTTGATGTAATTATTAAAATGATACATTATTTATAAAAATTAAATAAAACATGCAATAAATTATATTTTTCTGTTAATTTTTTTAGAAATTATCAAATCTAAAGAAAATTAAATTCAAATATAAATTCATATAAAGAAATATATATATATATATATATATATATATATATATATATATATATATATATATATATATTACACACACATTCATACATGAATATTATGTGTTATAGGTTGAAAATATTTACAATTTCAAAATGTCTATACATCAGTGTTTTACGTTATGAATTGATTGAAAATATTTTCAAAGATGTAAATCGTTTAAGTTGTAAGAAACATACAGCACATCCATGCCAATATGTAAAATATAAAAATGTCTATATAGATGATGATGTTAACAATAGCATACAATAACCAATATAGACATCGCGTGATATAAAAACATAATGTATTTTATGCTATCGAGGAAAATGTTTGCAGAAAAATCACAGTGATTTTAACATGTCAACCTAAAAGATATGACGTCATGTAAAGATGGATGTAATGTTACGAAAGAAACTTGTTTCATATTAAAGCGAATAATGTGTTTTCTTTTATGAAAATGTCATGAAAGTGTCTTGATAAACATTTTCTTTATAAGATTTTTATTATTTTCTCCGTATTTTTCTCGAATAACATGAAGTATTTTAATGAAATGATTATTTTTACTCAATATAAAACTAATTTCATACAAGCAAATATACATTTCATTATCAATTTTATTTACTGTTTGTAATTTTTAGATATTACTTCATTAATTCTTTGTGTATTCATAAAAAAAACAAGTTTAAAATAAATTTAAAAAAATCAATTATTTTTTATAAGCTCTAATCAGTAACACGATAGTACAAAATAAAAATCAAAACCTCTTTGATTTTATATTTAAAAAATCTGGCTTATAATTTAAATAATCTTTTGAAATCTTTAGAAATTATTTTAAGCGTCTCTTACTGATCATTACAAAAAAAATAATTGGAGTTTTTGACAAAAGTTTATAATATTTTTATTAGACATATTTTACTCATTAAACTCAATAATTTTTATTGCTTAAAATACTGGTTTTAAAACAAATATTATTTCTGATTCCTTAATTAATGTTTTATTAATAAAAATCATGAATATTTTACATCCAAAATAAACCAAAGGATTCGTATTTATTAAAATTCATATATAAATAATAAATAAAATTCCAGGAATAAACTCTACGAGTATTAAAAAAAATGAAGGGTATTAATATTCAATGCAAAGCTTTATAAATATTACATATATATATATATATATATATATATATATATATATATATATATAATATATAAATTTTATTGCATTTAAAATTTTTAATTTATAACATAAGTTCTGATATTTCAAACTTATAAAATATCATCATTAAACTGAATATATCATATAACTGAAAATATATCATATAACTGAAAATATACAAAATACTCTCAACTGTTAACTACATACAGACATATATACATTAATTTATATATATATATATATATATATATATATATATTTAAAAAGTTATAAAATGTTACAATATTTCTATCTTAGGTAAAATATATCTTAAATTTTTACCTTATTTTTAAAAAAAAACTTTTGAAAATTGGAACTCATAAAACACCTTTGCACTAACTTGTTAAAGTTTATACAGAGAATTATTCACACTGACCGAAAAAACTATAAAAATAACTCATTGACTATATATACAGTCAGTATTTTACAAAATAATAAATGAAAAATAGAGAAAGGCTCTAACGATGATGGCGTCGCCATCGAAATGCATCAGCCGATATAATTATAGATTATATAATTATAAATAATAAGTGAAAAATAAGTGATTATTGAACAATTTAAATTATTGTGGTAAAATTCATTTCTGTAAAACAATAAATATTTTACTGACTTGCACAGTCTTTATTAGAATCAATTTATTTTAAAAATCCTACAAAATTTTTGAATCACTAAATCACCAATATTTTATAAAACTATTTTATTTTTATGAAGAAATACTTTTTACAAAACTTATACATACATTCATATAAGTACACACGTATTTGTGTACACACACACACATATATATATATATATATATATATATATATATATATATATATATATATATACACATGCGTATAAGATTTAAATAAATATATTATATACAAAAAGAATGTTTTTTTCAAAGTAATTGTGTTTAAAAACTGTCTGTCAACGCGAGTATTTATCACCTCCAATAAATCCATAGACACATACCAACGGTTCTCATGACTATTTTGGGATTTAAAGTTTGAAAAGTAACCGAACAGAGAGTCGTTTAAAGTAGAAGATAAAACTGAACTGATATACACTGCTACTAACTACGAACTGAAATATAATATTATACATATCTAATCACTTGCTAACATTAAAATTCACTTACATAAATATATATATACACGATAGAATTAAATATGTATTACGTAACTTATACAAGTATTTACATATTATATTAAAAGTTTTACAAAATAAAGTGTATACAATTTCAATTTAATTATATAATGTTATATTTCTGTCATTTTATACAATTTGTATTTAACAACTTTTATTATCATTTGTATGTTATTTTATAAGAAGAAGAATATTTTATTTTACTAGAATAAATTATTTTTAAAATAAATAATTTCTAATAGTTAGTTTTTTATTTTAATTAATGTACTTGGTAAATTCCTCATATAAAGTTTTTCTTTTTTTATATATTTCTTATATAAAATTCTCTTAGTAATTCCAATACGATTCTCATTAACACTTATTAAAAGTAATATAAATTTAAATAGTATGTATAACTATATAAAGAATAACTATAAAAAAGCATAACTATATAAAGAACATTATATAATTCACACAAATAAAATTATTCTGAAATGATCTTTAAATAATACTAGTGTATGACATCGCTTGCATAACTTTCCTGTAATATCTTGTATCAAAGATATTAATTAAAAATTGAAAATATATAATTGTATGTACATTTATGTCGTATTTCTTATATTTGAAATTTTATAATTGAAACATATATATATATATATATATATATATATATATAATGCATATCACATGAAATAACTTTTTATAAATAAAAAAGTTTTCTTATTCAGCACGTTATTTCTTCACACAGTATAATAAAACAACAAGTACGTACATAAAATACCTATATAGCAAATATGTTACAATACAATAAGTCAACGAATAAAATATTATCAAAAAATATATGACCGTTAGCGAACATAAAACGCACTTTCTTCGATATTGTACGTACAAGTATAATATTTCACTATAACCATATAGGAAAAAACATTCGTTCAATTCAAAAATTCTTTGTAAAATATAAAAAATATATTACTTCTTTATAAATAATTAATGTTTTCTTATTTTCAGTTCTACAAATACATAAATCTCAATCTATATAATTTGTAAATTGATTTTATTATTTACCAATTATACACTAATTAAATAAATGAACAAAGCAATATTTTTTCACTGATCATTAACGCCGACTTCGGTTTTTATACAATAATTATAAATCAAGATTTTATAATATTATTATAATATGCTACAACTTTTTTTGGTCGTAAATAGTATTTATTAAAGAAAATATTTATAAAATAATTTGTACTATGAATATTGCATTTTTAATTAAAAAAATCATTTTCCAACACTACTAAATTTTATAAAAGTTTAATAATTATATATTGTTCCCATTTTTAAGTATACATAATTTGACATTTATGCATATTTTCACATTAATTTTAATTCAAATAACATGCAATATAATATACATACATACATACATATAAATTATACATACATACACACACCGCACGCGTATACATACGCACTCTCTCATACATACATATATATATATATATATATATATATATATATATATATATATATATATATATATCATCAGCCTCTTTCTATCCATTACTGAACAAAGGTTTTTCTTAGAACTTTCCACTTAGAGAGATCTAATGCCTTTCTCTTCCATTTCATACTGATTATTTTTTTCATTTGTCTGTACTACCTAACCATTAGTCTCTTTTTAAGCCTTATTATATTTTGGCGTCCCTAATTAATAATTTATTTATATATACTACTACTACTCTTTTGCGTTACATTCCTTGTAATAAAAAATAATATATTATTATTTTTATACATATAGCAATTTGAACAGTATTAGTATTTTATGTTATATAGATTTATTTTATTACACAAGTTCTACAGTCATCTAATATAATAAAAAATATCAAAATAAACCAATTCTAGTGAAAGAGAACAACTATTTAAAAGTTAATTATCAGACTTTACAAATATTATTAAATCACTTAATATATATTTAATTATTTATATAAAACCACATACACATAGATTCATTTAATAATATTTATTCACATATTTAAACAATTCAAATATACAAATATTGATATAATTTTATAAGCTTTCTACTATTTAATTCAATAATGAAATTAAATTCTATTGGATTTAGTTTCTAAACAAGTAATTCATATATTTCAAAATTTGAAACATAATATGAATTTTAAATGAACTTTATTTAAAATTAATAATATTGTATAATGTTCAAACAATAATAAGACATTTGATATATTTTTATTCTTTTTATAATATTTAAATAAGTATCATACATATTTGGCAATGTATATATAATATAATTATAATTATAAGATTAATTAAAAGCTCAGTCGTAGAACTTGTTTATTTATTAAATTTATTTTATATAAAAAACCAACATTATATAATATATTGTTAATTAAAGATTAAAAGTCAATGACTAACAAGAAATGTCAATATTTTCCTTTAAAAACATAATAACATACATGTCAATAGCAAAGAAGAATAAATATTTATAATTAATATGTCTCGTAAAAAAAATATTTTTTTTAATAACCAAACATCTATTTACTTTTAATCTTTTAGAAATGGAATACAAATTTACTTTAAAAAAATAATTAAACATTTATTTTTTTAGTAAATACGGTTACATATACACTGACTTTTACATTTTTTTATTTTATCTCTAGAATTATTAAATTTTCATTAAAATTATAAGTGAAAAAGTTTTTTCGAGACATATAGACAAATTTTTAGAAATAAATCTGATAATTAATTATATATCCACTTGAAAATTATCAAAATTGAAAACCGGTTTTTAGTTTGAAAATATTTCTAATAATTTTTATAATATTTAAAATATTACTTTTGTTTTAAAAAAGTAATTATTCACGTCATAAATACAACTTAATATTATTTTAATTTATAATATTATAAATTCCCATAATATATCACTCAAATATGATTTTACGAAAATAGTAATAAATACAATTATTTTTATATTTCATTCAGTACTTTAATATATAATTGTATGGAAAATTATTTGTTTTCATTTAATTTTAACACTGTTGCTTGTGTACAGATTTGTTACGCTTCAGTTTTATTTTTCTTTACAATTCTTTTCGTTTGTTCACTTCGTACCTTAGTAAGACCCTTTAAGAAGCTGCTAGAGTGACAGTTTTGCAATAACGGTACACTGTAGTATAATAAAATAATGTTTCTACCCTAGTAGTGAATTATATCTCAACATCCTTGTATAATGAAGAAACATTATAAATAATTTTATTTTTTACGCAAGTTTATATCTTATTTAGATACGAATGAGCTATAAAAAATTTAATAAAGACGGAATATTATGTTTTTAAACAGCAGTTTATGCAATAGCTGCATAAAACGGTATAGATTTTTTAACACATATTTTTTAAATATAATATATAATATTTATTGTAGAATAACAAATATAAAAAATAAATTCATATAAAATATAACGACAATAATGGACATTTTCTTTTTTAAACATATTAATTTTTTATTGTTTAAGGAAAATTTATTTGCTTAATATTAAAATAGATTATAACAAAAAATCATATATATCATAAGCTCGATATTGAGGATATAAAAAAATGTACATAAATAAATATACATAATTTTCACTAAATTATTTTTTAGAAAATAAAATGTATAAGGAAAAATACAATACTTTCGAAGCAGATAATACAATTAATTTAAAATAGTTATTCAATTTACTTTTATTCGTCGTCTTTCAGCTATTTATTTTATTTATGAAATAAAATATAAATCAAATAGAAGTAATTTACAAATAAAAAAATCTATGAATTGATCAGTTTATTAACAAACTATAACAACGATACTAATTACACATTATTTATAATTACTCGAATAATAATCATTTAAGTAATTGTTGTTATTAATAATTTATCATTTAATTATTTTTAATAACTGAATTTCCTGTAAAAATATGCTTTTTCCTTAGATAAAAGTAATATTTCATCTAAGTTTTTTTCGGATATTATGTCTGCTAGCACACCGTATATTTTTTTTTTATTCCGGTGGAACACCAAAGTTTTTTCCATGCATCGAAAACAGATTATCGAATTTTGTTTTTCTTAATACAGGAAAATGTCTGCTATATTATTATTAAATTTTGCTTTTTTCTACTTTTCTTTATTAACTATTAAAACTTCTTCGTATAATTATATTAATTTATAAAAAAAATAATTCGGTTATCTTTTTAGACATAAAGAAATTTTATCTTTTATTAAATAATAGTATTACAAATTCTTTATTTTTATAGTTTTAAAAATGTATGAATATTATATCTGTGTATAGATTCTTTTTATTTGTTTACTAAATAATATTAATTTAATTATTTCAGAAATAAAGATTAGTTTATAGGAAAGATTAGAAGAAATAAATGTAATATACCAATAAATGTTTGTAAAATTTAGAATTGTAAAAAATATGGGCTGTATAAAATTACTTCAATATTAGTCACGTATTTGTATTCCTGTTTTTTACTTGCTGAGTTCCTGTTACTATTGATTCATTTATAAATATTTTTTATATAATAAAAAAATAATTTTAAATATGAAATATATCATATTCTTTCAAATATTCTTCTTTCCTTTTATTCTTCAAAAGTGTTTCAAAATTCTGATACCAGTATTGATGTTTTCTTTGAATACAAAATTGAATTCGAATTTGAGAATATTATTTCAGTGAAAATGTTTTATAAGAAATTACTGGAAATGTCTTTGAATTTATCTTCAGCAAAATTTAATCAAAAATGTATATTTTTCTTATTTGATATATATTTATGGTATTTTTATTTATAGCAATCATGCATTTAATAAAACAACAAAATATCAAAATTTAAATAGATTTTAAATAATATTAAAAGATATAAAAATAAAATGAGGTGAGGACTAAAAATAATATTAAAAAATGTAAATTTTACCTGATAATATTTCATAAACTTTTATTTTAAGTACTCTGACAATATATAAAACTATAAAAGTACTTCGTTCTTTTGCCATAAAAAAAATTTATAAAATTGACAAAAATTGCTTACATGGAAAACTCAATAAGAGTATTATATTTAACGATAGAGATATCGAAATAGTATTCAAATTCTTCTCAAAGTAGGTTTGAAACTATTGACTCGAGCGTCGTAGCAATTTACTCTTACAAGATTTATCTGCTTCAAACTGATGTTACATAAAATTTACATATTTAACTCTTTCTGTTCGATCAGCATCATTCACATCACAGATTGGTTACAATATTTTTTAGGAAGAACATTGAGAAAATCTTTTAAATTTAAATTACTAGTTTTAAAATATTTTTTTCTATGGTAACTTTTATAATATATAAATTTTGTAAAGAAACTATTACACGAATTTTGTATAAATGAAAATAAAATTCTTCCATAAAAGAAAATTCATACTACTTTTTATTCTAAAATTGAAAAATATTCTGATTAATCGAATTTGTGAAATTATAATTTTAATATCATTGATTAAGTATTAATAACTGAAAAATACAATCTTAAATTTAATATACAACTTTTACCTTATACATGTATTTTAAATATCACTGTATATCACTTTTTATTTTATCAGTTACATACATTTGATAAAATCTATATTTTAGAAATAAAATTACGAGCTTACATTATGATTACTGTATAATATATTTTTAATTATGAAAATAAATTTATTATATCATACATTTTAATGAATCAATTAAAAATAATGATTATCTCCCCACATGT
This sequence comes from Neoneuromus ignobilis, assembly GCA_029203775.1. NCBI lineage: Eukaryota > Metazoa > Arthropoda > Insecta > Megaloptera > Corydalidae > Neoneuromus > Neoneuromus ignobilis. Next base: position 22,930,056 of record CP092090.1, on the reverse strand, counting down.
AATTCCTAAAATAATGGCCTATAAATATATATATATATATATATATATATATATATATATATATATATATATATATATATATATATATATATATATATATATATATATATATATATATATATATATATATATATATATATATATATATATATATATATATATATATATATATATATATATATATATATATATATATATATATATATATATATATATATATATATATATATATATATATATATATATATATATATATATATATATATATATATATATATATATATATATATATATATATATATATATATATATATATATATATATATATATATATATATATATATATATATATATATATATATATATATATATATATATATATTATATATATATATATATATATATATATATATATATATATATATATATATATATATATATATATATATATATATATATATATATATGAGAACGCATATTATATAGATATTTTTTTAATTCCTTCGCGAAAAAGTATTATAAATGAAAATATTTCAAATTTCTATTAAAAATTTATTAAAACCTCTACCCTAACTATTTTAATTCAATTATTCAATAAGTGTAGTATATTCATATTTTTTATTATTTACATATGAATAATTTAACTTTTTGAAAAAAATAAATTTGATATTGATACATATTATTCAAATGATTGTAGTTCAAAGTGAAAAATGGCCGTATGTTCTGAAGAAAGTACGTTTTCCTATACATTATCTGACACAAAATCAATAAAATTTGTTATCAACGTTAAATATTGAATGGTAGTCAATCCATCACATTTCTGATATTAACAATAAAGTTATTGTAATATTTACATAAAAGAAACCCGTCGGATTAATTTTTCTACATATATTTATAAATTATAATCTTAATGTAAAAATATTTTCAGCATTTTATTCCCCTATGAATATTTAATGTCATAGATATTTATTTTTATATAAAATCATTCTGATTTACGATTATTTAATTGTTTTCTATTATTTATACTATTTGAATATTAATTAATATCTTATGATCTTAAACCATAGCTATGTACGTATATTATTTTTTAATAATAAAATAATTGTACTAGATATTTAAATAACATAAATAAAAGTCAGAAACAAGAGTTTATACAAGTAACAACTGGATAAAATTACAAAAACTCAGAGTAAAATCAAAAATAACCATATTACTGACATGAAAAAAGAAATTATTCACTGAACAATTAAATACAAGAATCAATTTATTATTTTATATGTTCAACACAAACCAACCTCACCACTAATAAATATATAGTGTAAATCAATACAAGTAATCGATATTATTCGTAATAGTATCATTTATAATACTTACAGATTGTTTCATTATATAGCTTCAAAGTAATCATAACAAAATACTAAAATATAAGTAACTATAAGGTCCCATTTGTTACAAATATTTGTAAATTTCTCAAAAAGTTTTGTGTTCAATATGAATTAAATGTACATAAATTATTAAAGAATAAAAATTGTATAGACTTTTCTTTATAATATATAATTTGTTATTTATGTACTTATAACAATCAATATTATTCCTTTTTTCCGCATTTAAAAGAAAGAAATACAACAATTACATAAGACTGGAAAATCCTATTACATACATATATATTAGAAAAAATAATTTATTAATAAAAACAAATAAAAATTTAATTCATTATTTTCATACTGCATTCATTATTCAAATGATTTTTTAATTGATTTTTTATATTACGTTTTTAGAATTATTATTTAGTGACCACGTTTATTGTGAATTATTTTTAAAAACTAAAAATCAGTATATAAAAAAAAACTAAAAAAATGCGATAAATAATTCTCATTTGTCTGCAGGAAAAGCATTGTTTCCGGCTCATTTATATTTCACACTTAAGAAACCTCGATTAAATGCAAGAGTCATGCAATGACTGGCTAAAAATGTAGTTATAGTGAAAAGATTTCAACGAAGATTATTTTAATTCGTTTAACAATATCGTACATAAAAATAATAATGTATATGCGATTTTAATTATATTATGTAAATTGTAAAAACATAAAATTATTTATTCATTTTTTATATGCAACAAATTATATACATATTGCTTACTAGTTAAAAAAAGCGCATGTTTAAAACATTAATGATAAGAATATATTTGTTAGAAAATTACAGAAGTTCTGTTCAATTTCCTATGAATAGTATTATATATATCTAGTAGTAGTAAAAATATTACAAATAAACTGATTATTATTAGATAGTATATTTTAATATCCCGTATTTAAATTTAATAACTTGTGTATTTAGTATATTTGTCATAAACTAGTCTTTTATAATTTTTTAACTACTAAAAAAACAATAATATGAAATAAGCATTAAATTATACTAAACGTAAACCTAAAAAATCCAGTTTTCGTTAATCAAAAAATTATTATCATTAATCACAACAACGTCGAATTGCACATGTCAATCAAACGGAAATTAGGGAGTTGAAATTAAATTTTTTAAAAAATTCTAGATAATTATGATTTTTTTCGGTTATAACATAAATCTGCTATCTTATATACTAATAATAAAAAATATTAAAAATATGACAAATTGTAAAAAAATAATATAAATTTAATAATGATGGATAAAAATTTTTAATAATGAAAATAAATAATATAATCTCTAATACTAACCGAATATATTGTCAAAAAAATCAACGAAACATTCAATGAAGTAAAGTTTGGAGCTCTGATAAACATTTTACAGAAAAGAAATCGAATTTTTTTATTATAACATAACACGTAAAGAATTTTCTATATTTGAAGTTTATTTTTTTCACTGTCTGAACAAATTTCTTTTTAAAACATCTATACACACAATAATATATAAGACTTCAAAAAGCACTTGGGACTCGAAAGAAAATAGTAGAATGTGTGGATAATGTTCCATCAAGACTTACATGAAATACTAAAGTTGACATTAAGAAAAAAAGCATTTTGGTTTTAAAATTGACTTAAGGAAAATAATACCACAATACAAACTCAAAATATCAATGTGAAAATTTTTACTGTCACAATAATATGAATAAAAGTCAGAAATAATCATTCATACATATATGATATTTTCTTTTAAGAACTATTATACATTTATTAAAAACATCAATTTATATTAACTACGGTTAAATATATTTAATTTAAAAAAAAACATATAACTATGAAGTTATCAAGAAATACTTATGAAATTAATAATTTTATTTTCATGAAGAATTCTATAGTACTTTAAATAAACATTTTGAAACGAAGTGTATTAAATCCTATTAATGGAAATAATAACTTCTCTGTTGTTTTACAACTGTTTTAATGAATTTAAACGGATTTTTCATTAAAAGTTAGTTATTCTTTTTAAAAACTTTGATATGAAAAGTATTCAATAATTTAATAATTGTATAGTACAATTTTTATTTTAACACTAATTAAAATTAATTAGATTTTTTAACACACTCTAACGTCATTGTCACACAAGAATCACTAATGAAACAAAAATTTTCTTGTATTTACTTTTTTGTTATTTTTAAAATATCAAAAAATTATTTTAATATAAAAATATTGTCATTATATATATTTTTTCGGATATTTATCTATACTTATATCATGTATATACGAGTATATATATATATACAACAAAATAAAAGTAATATACAATGAATTAGTAAATCAAGGAAATAGCGAATTAAAATTAATAAAAATTGAAAAATTATTTTATTTGGAACAACTCAATAACACAAAATGAACATTTATATTAAAGTAAATAAGAAAATTAAAAATTTGATGGTGTCAATTTCGAAAAAATATTTACATCATGAAGTCGAATGTTCCTTTATGCTTGAAAAAAAAATTGATTAACATATTCTATTTATTTTAATGTAACATGAGTATTAAATTTGATTTAGTAACTCTGAATAAAACAAAAAAAAAATGAAAAAATGTACATTAGGAATAAAACGTAGGAAAAAAGAGAAATAAACTTATACAAGAAGAGAAACGAGTATAGTCAACAACAACAAAAATTATGGATATTACAAGAGAGAAATGTTTAAAATGGAATGGGGTTGATTAATGCAGTTTAACAAAAGTTGTTAATTTGAAACCCAGAGATAAAAAAGTCAAAGAAAAGACACATCAATAGATTCAATAGAAACGAAAAAAATCACCAATATGGAATGAAAGAGAAAACAATTGGCTCGATGGAAATTAAAGAAATAAAAGAAATAATAAAAAAACAAGAAAAAAGCATTTGATGTATTTTTTGTAAAAAATATTCAAAACATATTATCTTGATATTTAAATATTAATTATTTGAATTTATATTTAAAATGTTTAAAAGTATTATTTAACATTTAAAATTCTTTTATTTATAGTATTTTGTATAATGTATTATATAACATGTTTATTTATAATTTTTAAACATATGAAAAATAACATTTTATTTACCATATATTTAAATCAACGCCATTTACACTATTCTTTTAGTTTTTGTTGTTAGTACAATACCGTGTTAAAAAAAACTAGAGAAAAAGAAAGTCTTCAATATTTTTCAATGTTTTGTTTGTATTGTTCATTTCTATATGAGCTTTTTTCATCTCTTTGTAATTTTTTGTATCCGACAGTGTGAAAACAATCTAAGCTTCTGTAAATACAACTCGTATTGTTTCAGTATTTTTTAACACTATACTTGAATTTTTCTTTTATAAAAATAATAGATGGTTTACATTTCATTTTTTTAAAGACGAAGACGGAATAAAAACGACTAGTGCTAAATATTTTATTTTCATTATTTTTAAATAACAGCTAATATTAACACAAATATATTGTGACATTTTGTAGACGAATTTTTTATATATATATTTTCTACTAAAACGTCTACACTACACACTGCGTACTTGGTAAAATTCTGTAAGATGTAACACACATGATATTAAAATTTATTGCCTATCATTTTTTGTCGTCGTGACGCTTTCTGACACGTTCAACTGGACAAGGGTAAACAATAATTTCACATGATACGATACTCGGTAACGGGATTAAGAAATAAATTAACGAATATGTAGTAAAATAACAGTTAATGATATTTACTACAATATCCTTTAATGCACATTAAATAAGGATGTACAAGCAGATATTACTCTTTTTATGATTTTATTAGGAAAGATACAACGTTATTGCTAACAAAAACATACAATATTATTATTTTATTATAATAGAATGAAATAAATAATATCATCAATATAAAAGTGAAAATAAAGATTTATTTGAAACAATTTTTTGAATTATTCGAAAAATCCATATTTTTTTTACTTAAAATATTAGCATTTATTACTTAAATATCATTTTTAGTTTTTAATCAACATATAAATGAAGAATAACATAACGTAATACATCATAGGTCAACTACTTATACTCAAAGTATTTGTAATAAAAAGTCTATAGAATAAAATATTAAAAAATACAGTATATTTTTTTAATATATTTATCAAGTAAAACAAAAAAATGACATCAATAATTAAAATTTCTCATTGTAATTAAAATATAATTTCAATAATCGAAAAAAATATTTTCTAAAATATAAAATGTATGGCTAATTGAAAAAAATCTTATATAAATAACATTTTTATCAAAAGAAATAAATATTGTTCTTGCAATGTTTAAAATACTAAGGAATACTTTTCAGTGCAATATATATATATATGCACGTTACATGATAAAATCAAGAAGAAAAAAGATGACTTATTACATTTAAAAGGTTTTAAAACACTTGTCACAATATACATCATTATACTTTTCTTAGAATTGCTTTTCTGGAAATTGGAAATGAAATTGCCAATTATTGTTGTATTGATGAACGTTTTCTTGTAAAAAACACAAACTCCTGTAAAAATATATAATACATACATACATACATATATATATATGTGTGTGTGTGTGTGTGCGTGTGTGTTTGTTTATGTATATAACGGTTTTGAACAATTTATTATTTAATAAGTGAATATTTACGTATTATTAAAGTTATTTAAATCCATTTTTATATATAATTAATGAAATTTTACTGTTTTTTTATATCTTTTAAAAAGTAATACATTTCCTTTTTGAATACAAATTTCCTAGAAACGCTAGAAGGTAAAATATATATATTTTTATAACAAAACAAAAAATACATACCTAGATAAATATAATTCACCTGCAATACATCCAGTTTTAAAGGTTAAAATATTAATTTAATTACAAAACCCTGGAATATGAGATGTATTATTTATATTCATAAAATGTTTGATTTCTAAAAAAAAGAACAAACTTTAACAAAAAATGAAACTGCCATAAAGAAAATTTAAAGATTGTACATATTTTTTATGTTATTATTTTTATTTATATAATCATCATTTATTGATAATATTTAATATACAATTTTTTTCTTTTTAGGTATTATGTACGAGAATCGTTTGATAAGTATGGTAAAAAAGTAAGAAAAACTAAATTAAAAAAATTAATTTAATTAATTAATTAATTATATTAAACAATAAATAAATTTACCATACTTATCAAACTACCCTTGTATATATTTTTCAATGCAATCTAGAAGCTAAATAATGTAAATAATATACAATCATAAAGAAATTTAATACATTTTTATATTATTAGAAGAGTAATTCGTTTGTAAAATATTATCTTTGTATTAATCTCTTTCTCTTTTTGTATACCTATTTATTTATACACACATACATATACACACTCATATATATATATATATATATATATATATATATATATATATATATATATATATATATTTATATATATATATATATATATATATATATATATATATATATATATATATATATATATATATATATATATATATATATATATATATATATATATATATATATATATATATATATATATATATATATAACTGCGGCCACATGAGCATTTTTAAATTATTATACTAAAATAATTTTAAAAAAATATACGTACATAAAATATTAAAATTTAAAAATAAAGAACATGAATAATTATATTTTAAGTTATCTTATTTTTTCTGAACAAAGCATTTTGACTATTCCAAATTTTCGGATAATTTTTTAAAATACATGCATTCATTCTTCTTAAGTAAATAAACAACATGCATCTTGTGACAAGTAAACTTTCCGTATATATTTTATCTTCCTGTCATAGTTCTGTTATTTATGTTTTTATATCAAATGGAATTTGTAAATATATTTTTTCTTGCTTAAGACGACAGCTATAATTTAAATTCAAATGTTATGTTTAAACATAATATATTTTTTATTCTTATCTGCCTTGTTTGCATACAACTAAACTTTATTTCTAATTTCACAAAATGCATATCGAATTGAAATGTTTATTATATATACGAGTATATATGAATATTTAAAATATCTAATTACACCTACATATCAATTTAAATAATATATTTACATAGACTAAAATACAGAATTTTTTAATAAAAAAAAACTTTCTTTCTAATCAAACGAATTTTAATTTCAATATAACTATTATCAAAGATGTACTAATAAATTAATAAAAAAAATCAAGTAATACTGAAATTCATATCTGCCAAAACATAAAACACTGAAAGAAATATAAAGTTGAAATAAAATTAACAAACACTATTTTATTCTAATTAGATACCTTCGAATCTAAATTCATTATTTTATAAATTATTATTTATACCACAATAACCTATTATCTACATTATAAAATACACTTTACAGTCCTTTTTATTAATATATATGTATATATATATATATATATATATATATATATATATATATATATATATATATATATATATGCACCAGTATATATAGTTTTTATGGAAAATATTTAAATAAAAAAATAAAGGAAGCTGTAAGATTTAAATATTTTTGGTATATAATATGATTTCTATTAATTTACTTTAATTTAGCTCAAGTTGTAAATATTAAAAACTAATTGACTATTTCTAATTTAATAATTTAAAGCACAGATATGTAAGAAATAATTGCCAAAGATATTATAAATTGAATAATTATTAGTTAAGAGTTCATTGAAAACTAATATTTTTCTTACCGCCAAAAACTTACAACAAAACACATACTCGTAATTTCATCGCTTATGTTTTTAAATCATAATAATAACTACACCAGGATACAATATGAAATCACATAATTCACGTTAATAAATAACAACCAATGTTAATTTCATATGATGCTTTCTACAGCAATTACTATAAATTAGATTTATGTAATAAAAAAAGTACGTATTTTAATTTTGTACTTGAATGTTTGTTACCACTATAAAATAAGTGGAAAAAATAAAATTTCCCTTTTTATAACTTTATGGATTTAACAATAGCATTTGTTTTAAAATTGTAGTTAATTCACTTTCAAACAAATTAATTATCACCCTTAACATCACAAGATATTATAAAGTATTTAAAATTCATTTATTGTTCACTTTATTGTTTATAACAACAATAGGATTATGCACATTTCGATAGAGATGAGTGTCATAATGCGTTAACGATGATAACAACGCCATCGAAATGCACATTAGCATATTATTGTTATAAACAAATAAAATGAACAATATGTGATTATTGAACATTTTCTAATATTTTGTGGTGTTTGAAGTGATGATTCATTTATGTGATAGTAATAGTATTATAATATTTAAATCTTATTTATATACACTTACTATATTACATCTGTTATAATGACACACCGTAAATTATTGTTAATTAATTTAGTAATGTTTGATTTAAATTAGAAATAAAATATTATACATATATATATATATATATATATATATATATATATATATATATATATTAAGATTTGTTTTTAAATATATGTTCGTGTGTAGGAGTAGACAAAAATTAAAAAATAATTATATTATTATGTATTTGATTTCAATTTAGAGAAAAGTAAACACAATATGAAACTCAATACTCCTTTTAGTGAAATAAACTTTTAATTCGGTACGATATCATAATTGCTAATCACTTATTATAGTGTAATTATAAATTGCATACATATATATATATATATATATATATATATATATATATATATATATATATATATATATATATATATAGTGTGGATGTGAATGTATATAATTTTATATATATATATATATATATATATATATATATCTTTTTAGAAACATAAATCCAAACAAAGATTTAATAATATTCAAACTAAACATATATATTTTTAAATGGAATATTCAAACTCCGTAGGAAATATAATCTCGTACCTTTAAACTTTTCAAATTATGTATTGACAACCGAAATCTTAGTAAAATCTACAGAAACTTTGATGAACTGAACAACTATGACAATAAATTAGAAGATAGATTACACCGGATATAAATGGAATTACATTATAAGCCGCACATACTTTGAAAGTTCAGTTATTGTTTAATATACCATTTTATGTAATCGATCATATTTTTTACTTAGTAGATTATTTATATACTTTTATCAATTTCTTTTTAAATAAAAGTTTTGTAATAAACGTGATAAAAAAATAATTTATTTCCATATTTAAGATTTATATATCACATATACTTTTAAACAAAACACTCTACATATCCCTCTGTCTATCCACACACACACACACACACACACACACACACACACACACACACACACACATATATATATATATATATATATATATATATATAGATGGTAGTTATTATTGTAATAAAATATAAAAGTACTTCTATTACTAACACATGTAAATTCAAAACATCTTATTATTTAAAATAAATTCGATATGTACACTTGTTTATAGTAATATAAGAATAGGAAAAAATGAATGAAAGTTCATGCCTGTAAAAAAAATTCAATTATTATCAAGAAATTTTTATTACATTCATTCTATGAAAACTTTCTTAAAAAATAAAATATTTTGTTTACATATTATACCTATTATTTATTCTAAAAATTTATGAAAAAATTTAAACGTGTATAAATAAACAATAAATAATAAAAATTTGAAACATTTTTTGCAATAAAATTATCTTCTTCAATTAAAATTAAAAAATATTGTCCATACATACACTATCATTTTAATATTTACACAATTATATATGTATATATATATATAAAAATTTTGTAAATATTGAATAATTTTTTAAGCAATGTTCATATTTAAACATCTGTGTCTAATCGTTTTAGATCAAGAAGATAAATTCATATGAAATATTTACAATCAGTTTAAAATTACATTCCTTATAAAATGATTACATATATTTAATATTATATACGTAAGAACACACACACACACACACACACACACACACACACATATATATATATATATATATATATATATATATATACAATTTATATACAACCATTAATTGAAATAAAAGTAATATATAAGTTTAATTTTGGAATATGAAAAAAACACAAATATATTTTATTATATTATTATTTTTTAAATATTTATGAAAACTTTTATTTAAAAAATTGTTCAAAATATAATCACACATTCAAACACACTCATATATATATATATATATATATATATATATATATATATATATATATATATATATATATACAATTTATATACAACCATTAATTGAAATAAAAGTAATATATAAGTTTAATTTTGGAATATGAAAACCACACAAATATATTTTATTATATTATTATTTTTTAAATATTTATGAAAACTTTTATTTAAAAAATTGTTCAAAATATAATCACACATTCAAACACACTCATATATATATATATATATATATATATATATATATATATATATATATATATATATATATATACAATTTATATACAACCATTAATTGAAATAAAAGTAATATATAAGTTTAATTTTGGAATATGAAAAAACACAAATATATTTTATTATACTATTTTTTTTAAATATCTATGAAAACTTTTATTTCAAAAATTGTTTAAAATATAATCACACATTCACACACACTCATATATATATATATATATATATATATATATATATATATTTATATATATATATATATATATATATGTATAAATTAAAAATTTATTAATTTCCAATAATACACTCATATATCGTAATGGTAAACAATTAAATATTAATTTCCAACTATTGATTCAGTATTACAAACGCCAGTTGTATATAAATAACCATTCAATGTTTGATTGCAGTAGTATTTTTTACATCAATTATCTATGTATTTTCTATACCAAATATTTATTCTCGTTATTTGTCCATTACATCTATTTAGTCAAACAGAATAATTTCACTTTTCATATCAATTACGATATAAATAAATACGTAAATCTATCTACTTATATGTATATATATATATATATATATATATATATATATATATATATATATATATATATACATATATATATATGTATATATATATATAAATATGTATGTAAATGTATATAAAAATGATAAATTTCACCTCATGACATAATTGATAGACAAATTAATACATTCTATAGAATACTACATTTTCAAAATTAATAAATTTAATAAAGGATTTGATTGTAATCGTTTAATCTTTAATTGTTCTGTTTGAAAAAAAAACGTATTTAAGTTAAATTAATAAAAGATGCTAACCCGGTAATAAAAAATCCAATCAGATAAAACAGAATATATTTTTTCCTATGCTAGTTAATAACGTGTAGATTGAACATCGTCATTCAATCTAAGTTTATTTTAATACTAATTATAAAAGTTAAAATTTTTATATACATATATAAATAAAATTTATTGATAAAACAATAGTACTTTATTCGTTCCATTCTAACAAAAAATAATAAATAATAAAAGAAAAAGTAATTAATCTTTTTATAAACTGGCTTAAAATCTACCCCTTTCTTTCTCTCCCTCTCCCACCCACTCCCTCTCTCTCTCTCGATATATATATATATATATATATATATATATATATATATATATATACATATATTTTCTTATATTAGAATAAAAATCTGTATTTACGTACTATAATTATATTATAATAAAAAATGTATTTTTTTTTATTTTATAAAGTAAAAGAAATCACATAAATCTTTAAAATAGTCTACAAGGAAATTGTTTCAGATGAGTATCGTGTATCAATTTGTTCCAGATCCATTGAACAATAACATACTAACGTTCTTCCTATCTCGAGTTAACGATACGTATCGTGCATTTACAGTTTAATCATGATTGGAAAAACCTTGATGACATCGGGGGATACTATTAAAGAAATATAGAACTGTCACGAGCAGCACTTTTTTCTAAAATATAAGTATACAAATATCACAGCACTACAAAGACGGATATTGAAATATTCACATATACTTTATAAAAATTTAATTTTTTTATTTATTTTTGTTCGTTCTCAGTTCGTTATAAAATTATTATAGTCGTAACGTGTAACGAATGTTATTTTGATTGTATACTTCAAAAATATTATAAATATTGTCACAACAAAATATATTATTTTTTATCAATTTGTTTTTGAAAATTTATTTCCAACTAATTACCTAATATACATATATATCAAAGTGTATATATACATGCACACTTAGAATCTCTCTCTCTATATATATAGAGAGACTCATCAATAATATGAATATAAATTATCAAATCTATTCAAATAAAATCTTTATATACTCAATAGAAGAAACGAACTGTAAAAGTCAAACCTAAATCACTAAAAATTTACTCTCCTATACCAATAATTCATAACGAACCATTTGTGCTACAATTTTCTATTGCGACTGTTGACCCAGCAATATTTTACATGACCTGTTTTTACAAAAAGGAAATAACTCCTCAGTATCGAAATTCATTCTCGTATATTTCAGAAACTGTAATAATAATTTTCTTTATACCTGAATAATTTTGAAAGCTTACTTTCCATACAGACGATTCCTTTTGATGATCAGTTTAATTTAATTAGTTACAAATAAATTATATTTTGGGTATAAGTACATACACTTAAATACATATATAGATATATATGTACTTACCAGTGAGGATCTAAAAAGATAATAAAAATAATTTCCTTAATATTTTTTTCTATAATTAAAATATAAACTTACTTTATTATTTTATTTAAGTAATTTTTATAAATGCAAATATATTGAAAAACATAAAGAATTTAAAATACTCTATATTCATAAAAATATATAGTTAACAAAATGAATAAACCTGATGTTTTAATTGATTGGGTGGTGAATTTTAAATTAAAATCACATTAAAAAGCTCATTATTGAAAAAACGCCATTTTTCTATATAACAATATAATAAACAAAAATTGAGAAATAAAATTAATATATATTTTATATTTCAAAAAAGTAAATTTTCTAAGTAATCATTAAGTTTTTATTTTAAATATAATAATTATTCTTAAAATTCTCTACATATATTTCTCCAAATTCTCAAGTTTTATTCATATTTGGTATATATTATAATATTTTTAGAAAAATCTTCTTTGATTGAATTAATTATTGATTAAACATTATACTCTGTATTAAGGTCAGTTATTGTTAATTTTCTGAAAAAATGAAGGTATAAGAATTAAATCATATAATATTTATATTTTTTTCAACAGTATGAGTTACTAAATCTAAATCAATGATACTTAAACAGCTGACTTACTAAGACACATATATTTTTTTTAAATAAATAATATTACTTAATATTTTAAAGAAGTTCAGAAAAAAATATTTAAAAATAAAATAGCACCTTTCGATATGCAATACATAAAATATTAAAAGGTTCATTCTATAGCAATATAAATTAAACAAACAAAAATATAAGCATGAGTATCTGCCAGTTTATACATCAATTAATTATAATACATAATTATACATACATAAATTCAACATCAAATATTTCTTTCTAGTATATTCTTAATAAAAACAAATATTTATTTAATATAAATAAATATATTGAGATTATAAATACAAAAAGGTAAATATTTATTAAAGATTAAATACTTGTATTCAATTACTATCTTTTCTTTCAATATTAAAAAATAATTTGATTAAGAAAATGATTTATATTTTGGCAGGACTGTGGAATAATTAATTCTAAAAAACATAATTATCTAAATTATAACATTTATTTTAAATACTATTGTATACTGAATTACTTGTTAAAAAGTTTGTAAATATGAAGATTCACACAGGATTACTGAAAAACAAACATAATAAAAAGTATAACGATATTTAAACATTGAAAAATAATCTTAATGAATTCTATCTTAATTGCTGACGAAACGTGACTATAATATCAAATTACACCCAAAAAAACGGAAACAAGTTTTATATGTCTAAAGATGAAGCGCTTATAAAAACCATACTCTATAAAATTAAAATCTGAACATATTTTTTTGATAAATGTGAAATTTTAAAACAAGCAACCCTAAATAATTCAGAGATTATCGAAATAATGAATAATGTTAGAAAAATAGCACATCACTTAACAGTTAATATATTTATTTTGGAAGTTTTTAATTAAAGTTATAGATTGAGTTCTTAAAAAAATATAATTAAAATTCAAAAGTACATTGGATTTTTATCATTAATTAATAATTTTTATTTTCTATTAGATATTTCAACTTATATATATATATATATAAATTTTTTCAGATATTTTTATTTAAAATCAATATTTTATTTTATGAAAATAAAGCTATTGCAAAATTACTCAAATAATAATATTTTTAAAATAATTTTGTTTTAATTTGAAATGTGTTAATTTTTTAAATATTCGTCCATGCACCTCCGTACATCAGTACATACATACATATATATATATATATATATATATATATATATATATATATATATATATAATACTGTTCAATAGGTCACCCCATTTAAATAGAATACTCTCTTTTAGGAAAAGTAACTAGATATAAAACCTAATGTATTATTCATGATTCGAGTGCACGGTCACGTTTTTTTACTATGCATTACAATGTACTGTATATATGCAGGAATTTGTAATCTGATTTTATTTAAAGCCGATTGTTGGGTTTTAAGTGATTACGATAAAGACTAGTACTTTAGCTTAATGCATGAATCGTTATATAAGCCGTTATTTTCAATTGCTTTTTTTGCATTTTAAACTGAAAAAATTGATCAACTAATTCCATAATAATAATCGATATTTTGTTTACTCTTTCAGTAAAGTTTCACATTAATGAGAATTTTTTAATGAGAAACCATTTTTTGTCATTCTATGCGTATTTTGTAAGAACGTACTTCTCAATATCCCTCTAAGTGTTATTTTCATATAATCTCTCATACAGATCTTAAGTACTTTATTCTGTAATATTACCATTTTTTAATTTCTTTATTGATATTAATTAGTAATATTGTATTTTGTAATTTGAACATTTTTTAAAAAATAAGTTATAAGTAAATCATAGTATTTAGTTAAGTGTAATCAATAAAAAAACATTATGAATTTTTAATATTTCAAAAATACATATCAAAAATTTTAAGTAATTTTATATTTTTATACATTATTTAACAAATCAAATTAATATACCACTTTTAAAATAAAATTAAAAAAAGGAAATTTCAAATGTAAATATTTTATATTTGACTTAATCTGAATAACCAATACAATGAAATTTATAACAATACAAATATGATACTTAATGTGAAGTTGATTCAAGACTGACTACATTCATGAAAATACATATTTTATATATAAAACGAGATAAAAAGAAGAATACACGAATAAATAGATAACGAAGAGTATGTGATTATTTATGTGTAGAGTAAATATTTTTACATTATAATATAGTGATTGATAGAATATAATATCTTTTTTATAACCATCTATCTAGACGAGATACTTAAAATATTTTATATAGATATTTAAATAAAAAACGTTATGCAACATTTATTTTATTAGATTTTTTATCTAGAATAGCAATTAAATAATCAATTTATTAAGTATCATTTTTATAATCCGAAATTAATAATTTAAATACTTTTTCATTACAAAATATTTGTTCTAATACATACATACATATATATATATATATATATGTATATATGTATATTATATAAATTTGATAATTATTCAAATCAAAACCAGTTCCTAAACCAACAGTCGTATTATTATAATAATATTATAATAATAAAACAAAACTAAATAACTTATAGAATATTTCCTGTTTTGATCTCTTACTGAAAGCTCATACAAAACGATATTATTATTCTGTTATACCAAATACAATATATTCTAGACTTTTACTTCTATTTCAGAAACTAATATTTAATTGCATTGTTTCTATAATTTTCTACATTATTTTTAATTTGTTATCGTTCTTATTTATATAATTAGACAATTTTTAAGAAAATTATTGAATATTAAATGATATAAAAATATAAAACGCTATAAAATTTGTTTTGATTTTATTAAATGAATCTAATTTAGTTTTTTCTTCATCTTACTTAAATTTTCGCTAAGTTTTTACAATATATTCAAAATATAATACTATATGATTTATTATACAACAAAACATTTTCTGTTATAATCTCAAACCTCTTAGTGAATATATTTTTTTCATAATAGTTACGAAAAGTATTTTCGAATAAAAAGTATATTAATAAATTAATTAATAATATAATTAAAAAGTAATTTTGTTTTTTAATATCGCATTATATAAAAGACAACTCTGTACATTCTTTGACTCTTATACATCAATTTTTAATATATACAGAATAGCCCAATAGTGATTGAAGGATATTAAATGATATTAAAGAATGTACGCAAGTAAATGTGTGTCTAAATCCTTCAGTTTCACTTGGAATTTTTTTAAAATGCTAAAATTAGAACAAAGCAAAAACGAAATAATCATTGAACAGTACCTGGCTGGCCAACAACCACCAGTTGGAAACAAAAAATATAGAAACTGTGTAGCTTGTATTCAAGCAATAGTGAATAAATACTGCGAATTGGACACAACTGACTATTTATGTGGATTGGTGCACAAATTCAATTTTTTTAACTCTTTTTAAATCTTAAGAAATATATAATGTACAATAAGAAGTATTTGTTTCCTAACAGAGTAATTTCAAATTAATTCAAAATAATATCTTACAGATCACTACAATAATCTTTATAAACCATTTCTGTGTGATCATATAATAATATGTAATATTTACAATATATAAGAAAAGGTCAATAATTAAAAATTATTACTTAAAAAAATTATATATATATATATATATATATATATATATATGCATGTATGTACAAGAGTCATTTGATAAGAATGGTAAATTTATTTATTGTTTAATTTAATTAATTAATTAATTTAATTACAATTTTCAATTTAGTTTTTCTTACTTTTTTACCATACTTATCAAACGACCCTCGTATATGTGTATGTATGTGTATATATGTATATGAACATATACATAAACAGATACAGCTCTAAATCCTAATACATTTTTATTTACATAGGAATAGTTTTAAATTTATAGTTCATTCGTTATGTAGAAAGATCCAGTCCAATATAGTAAAAAGTAATTTCATAAATGTAACTCCTACAACCGAACGATAATAATACACCTACAATGAAAATTTAAGGTTTCATAAAACTCAAAATTTTAGTATAGGTTAAAAGCCCAAGTACAAATTACTCATATATATTTTAAACAAATAGTTATCATTTCCAGTGCTTATACGAGTAAATCATCCGTTTTACTTTACCAATCTCTTGTCTTCTCTTCAAGTTACAATAATCAATCTTTTAAAGCAAAATATTAGATTTGAATTTTAAATTAATTTATTATATTTATACCTAAATGTATTTTTTTACAAATTTAATTTGATTTGTATGTTTAATTGTAAGATGTATTTTCCAATTTTGATAACGGTTAAGACAATTTATTATTCAATTAAATTTCAACTTAAATATGTATAATAATAATAATAATAAATATATTTAATCACTTTTTTACAATGAAATTAAATTGATAACCCATTTATCTAACATAATTTCAAACTACCTTTTTTATAATAAAAATTTCAAATAATCACATTCGTAATCATTCTCCAATAAAACACAAGTTAGTATATTTTTGAAAATAGTTACCTTTCAATAATTAAAAAATAATAAGGTAAAAGAGCATAAATTTAAAAAAAAAATTGTTTCAATCAGATGACATACGAGGGTCGTTTGATAAGTAAGGTAAAAAAGTAAGAAAAACTAAATTGAACAATTTAATTAATTAATTAAATTAAACAATAAATAAATTTACCATACTTATCAAATAACCCTCGTATTTGATATATCGACAGTATTCGATACTTTTATAATACCTTAGAGATTAACAACTTTAAATATTCAATCATTTATGTAAATATTCACACAATCTATTACTATATATATATATATATATATATATATATATATATATATATATATATATATATATGATGGAAATGTTTATTAATTTATAAACTTAGTTTGTTACAATTAATCTTCAAAAAATAATGAGAAAGTAATGCTTTTTAGAAATATCTTAAATCATTTAAATGGCATTCATTTTCATGTATCACTCCAATAATGTTTTTCCTATAGGGTCACTCGTTTAAGTAATAAATACTGTTCAGAACTCTGCTATAAGAATAAGAAATTTTTAACGAATTTTTTCGCACTTTACAACGGAAATCCATTGTTATGTGATAAATGTCTTCATTGATTATTGTGATCACGTTCAGATGAAAAACGTTTCTTTCTTATAAATAAATTGAGAACTTCATTATCACTAACTTTAACTATAGATAAGGAATTTTAAATACATATCTCTAACATTTAATTGTTTAATTAGAGTCGTTTATTTAAAAAATAGGAAATTAAATGATATTTTATATACATACGAGGGTCGTTTGATAAGTATGATAAATGTATTTATTGTTTAATTAAATTAATCATTTAATTTAATTTAATTTAATTTTTCAATTTAGTTTTTCCTATTTTTTTACCATACTTATCAAACTACCCTCGTATATATATATATATATTTATATTTATGCAAGTAAATATGATAATAAAAATTTTAAATCACATAAAAATTGGAATATTAAAAAACGATATAAGTCCGGAACGGTAAGTATATATATATATATATATATATATATATATATATATATATATATATATATATATATATATATATATATATATATATATTCAGTTGTTGTAGGAGACGAAATAATTTTAAAATTCTATAA
Organism: Neoneuromus ignobilis; assembly: GCA_029203775.1. NCBI lineage: Eukaryota > Metazoa > Arthropoda > Insecta > Megaloptera > Corydalidae > Neoneuromus > Neoneuromus ignobilis. The sequence continues at coordinate 22,910,738 of CP092090.1, read as the reverse complement.
TATAGTAGCTATTGAATGTGCTGTGTGCAGTTACCAGAGTACAGCCGGTGCAGAATGAAAAATTGCAATACATGACATGAAAAAGGCGTTGATTTTATGACCGGATATTGCAGATGAATGAATCTGACTACTTTTTTAAACCTTTACACAAACATGTTCGACACATTATATAACTGATATTTGCCTTTTTCCGTTTAAAGCATGGAATTAATGTATATTTTTATCTTTTCTGAAGCTTGAATGACCATCGTAAAAAAAAATTTGCTTATCTGATGACATCCGGGTTTTTCGCAGTACACTCTAAAAAAGAATTCGGTTTTTGTATTTCTGAACTGAATTTTCCATACCTTCTATCATCTCTTTTCTAATATTTCTATTCAATAGCTATTTTATTTTTTATTACTTTCATGTTTTCAAATCAGATACATATTATTGAAAATAATTATTAGTTATTTCTGTTTTAAAATAATTTTGTACTAAAAGTATTATTTTCCATAAAAATAATAAAATAAAATTACTGTAGTAATAAAAAAAGATATTAATTAAAAAAATATAATTTATTTAATCTATCAATTTTATTTAAAAAATATTATATTACAATTTTATTCAATAATAAATTCAATGAAACTCAATAATATATTATTTAATAAAACATAAATAAATAAAATATTTATAAAATTATTTTAATTACTTCCTTCTATTATTAAGAATATTTATTATACTCCCAAAATGTGAGATTTATTTATTACTAAATAATAATCATTTAAAATATTAATTAAATTCTAAAATTTATATCTTAATTTGATAATCTATACGAAATTGTAAATTACTTTTCAATTATTTCTACAATAATCTCTTTATCTACGTTTTGTTCTCAATTTGTCTCTTCATAAATAAAAAAAAAATCCTACGTTTTTGTTTGTAAGAAATTTACAAACTTCATTAAACGAATCCCATAGTATTATTAACACACTTATCTTTCAAACTTTTTAAGTCCTTTTTAATGTCTCACACTACCCTATTCGATTATCTTAGACATTCAACGTAGATCAGTTCTTCTCGTGATATAAACTTTTTATACTATTTGAAACTCATCTGTCTTTTAATTATATCATTCAACTTCTTATTTCCCTTAATACTTGTACCTAATCATATATTTTCCAATTTATTTTAGTATTGTTCAGAATATACATATTTTGGTAATATCATCATATGAATATATATATATATATATAGGTTGTGCAAAAATAATCTTCGTATATAAAAAATATTACTTTTTTACAGTTTTTATTCCCAGAGAAAAATAAAATAAAACATATAAACAATATTGTAAATTATTACTTTCACAAAATTAATTAATATCTCACACTTGAAAAAATATATTTACTAAAATAATGCTCAATTATTTTAGATGTAGAGAGAGAGAGAATTTGACACAAAAATTACCCACAGAAATAAAATAGTCACAAAAAAATTTGAAATTTTTAAATAAAAAATATAATGTTTGAAATTTTAATTCTTATAAAGTAAGTTAATTTAACTTCAATGATTATGAATGTCCACAAACATATAAAAAATAGAATAATTAAATTAAAAAAAAATTGTTTAGTTTTTCATACTCAATGAATATTTAGATGAATGAAATACTGAAAAAATTAACCATAAAAAATGCTGAAGACTCAGCTTATTAAACGATTAGAAACTATTGAAAATTACGAACTACAAGAACAACATAACATTTCAAATGTATTCATAAATCTTCATGACATTCATTCAAAGCTTATAAAAGGAAATAAAAATGTATGAATAAAAAAAAATGTTTTTTATTTGATAATAAATTTATGATTATTTCAACGAACTACTATTTTATGCTTATATCTATTTTCATACAAAATTCAGAATAACAATGAAACATTTTGTACCACTAAAATTACAGAGTGTTATTTACAACGATAAGTTATTATTGAATACTTTAAAACTATTGTGGTGTTGGGGTTGGAAATTCATTTGTGTTAAAGTTAAAGGAATGTTAACTTATTTTTCAAAAATCTAATTTCATAATGTGATGATTTGGCATGAGCGTCAAAATTATAAAATTTAACAGTTTTTAATTTATTGCTAAATAATAGAATAAAAAACAAGTATACACTACATATATATATATATATATATATATATATATATATATATATATATAAAACCAAGTATTTTAAGACCAGATATATTAAATCTCGCTTAATAAAAAAATAAATCCAAAAATTCTTCAGATTACCTTTTGTAAGAATGGAATTTGTTTCAAAGTAAAATTTAATTGATTGTTTAACAGATATTTTATTAAATACTCACTTATGTATATATAAATCAAAAAATAAATATATAAAAAGTTAAAAAGTATGTATATTTAGAATTACTCATGCACATAAAAAAAACATTCATAGATGAGTTCACAGGAAAATAAAACAAGAATTGATAGAGACGTGAAAAAGTCGACGGTGTGGAATGGACGAGAAAAGCACTGCATCACTGGAACTGGAATGTCTTAAGAGAGACTTTCATTCAAAAATAGACTGAAAAACTAACGATATTATATATATATATGCACATACATACAAACGAGAGAGGCTTTCACTCATAAGACGATAGAAATATACTGATGATAATAATACATATATATATATATATATATATATATACATAATTTTTTTCGTACTACCACCAAATATGTCCATTACAAATGCATCAATATTTCATTTATTGACAACATGATCAATTTTCAAACAAAACTATACTTTTTAGTACACACATATGTAGATATTACATTTGAATAATGTACATACATATATTATTAAAATTGTTTTGCTCGCGAAGCATTATATTTATTCACCATTGATATAACTTTAGTACAACTTATAGATATTTTATACACATTTACATGTTCTCGTTATAATGTTCTGCTAGCTGTAACTGTGAAGGGAAACAGAAAATTAATGATATTTGTATTCTTTCCACTACTCATATTGCACCCATAAAACAATGTGCAGCTGACGACAATCTGTTGTATTTTAAATACACTTTTAAAAGTCAAGTTTTATATCTGTTTTTATACATTTATTATAAAACAGAAAAATATATTTAAAATATTTATAAATTGTATTCATTTTCAAATTTATTATTTAAATACATTGTCTATGTTTCATTGTACAAATTGTTCATGTATAATTGAGTAGCAATTGTATTCATTTTATTTGTAAAAAATGTCATATATATATATATATATTATTTCTTTATTTAAAAAATTATTTTTAAATCATATTTGTTTACTAATAAGATATTTTACATTGAATGTCAAATATTAATTAAATATCAAAAAAATAAAAACATCCTATCTGAGTTTTCGTTATAAGAGTTTATAATTTATTTGTAAATAGAAGAGTGTACTTTTTTTAATAATTACTTTCAACTATTTTCTGGATCTAAATAATCTATCTACACTTATAAGTTTTTATTATAAAAGTTTTGAAAATATCATTCCATAAAAACGATAAGATCTCAAACCATTTTAAGACCTAAAGGTTTTTCATTTTACTTGAATTTATAAGCAAATAAAATAATAATATGATGGCTCGATATAAATAAATTACAATGTAAAAATAAAAATATTTTAGTTCAACGTTCTCAGCAAAATCTGAAATGAAATACTATGAAAAATTACAACATTAAATGGATTAGATAGAATCAAGTTTTTTCTTATTTTTTTTTTGTTTCTAATGATCAAATAGACACCAATCTTTTCGAAAATCCAAACTAGTCTTTAGTATCAGTTATCACTCTAAAGATTTTAATTCATAGTTTATTATAATTTTATCATATAAATTTTTATAATATTTAAAATGAAAATCAAACAACAGCTAAAAAAACGTACATTAAAAACAAACTAATTAACTTATTTTATTAGTAAATATAGTGCCCAAACTTTAACCTCTAATAAAAATTCAAGATTTTTACCATACTAACAAAAAAATAACGATTAATATTTGTATATTCATTTTCAGTTAATGTTATATACGAATAACTGTAAAATTATAAATTAGTCAAATCATATTTTATAACGCAATTCAAAAATCACTACCGAAATTTATTCAACCACTTCCTAATAATTATATCAATTACAGTTTCCTCTGCAAAACAAATCGTTTTTATTTTTGATTAAATATTTAATCCTTTCCAAAACTCAATTAATATTATGTGTTGAACATGTAAAATTTCCGCCCTCAATTTCACTAATAACCTATTAAAAAAATATAATCGAATGGATTTTAAGTTAAATAATATATTAACAATACGATTATTTAAAGAATATATAATATTTATATATTTGTGATAATACTGTAAATTTATAACAGTGTTACCACAATTAAATAACTTTAACAAGATTAAAAATCATATTTTAATCAAATAATTAATTTTTCATTTTCTTGAACTTTTTTATTCTCATATTTTTTATAATTTATAATTACTTATAAAATATAGATTTAAATAAATAATAGAAATAAATTATATGCAAAAATCAATTGAAATTTTATAAAAATTATATTTTTAATGAATTTATTTTATAATTAGATATACCTTTGATAAAAATGAAAAAAATATTAAAAAATCATGAAATATTCGAACAAATGCGTATATTTATGAATTAAATTACTAAATTTGAATTTTTAAAAGATATTCATAATTTATTTCAGAAAAAAGTAGGAGTATTTTCCAAGAAATATAATAAAAATAATCGAAATATACAAATTATTTTTCCAATAAAATTATATATTTTTTATGTCGCAGTCTTTCTGAATATGAATACCTTATTTTATGCCTTTTGATGTATATTTTATATATCGGTATAAAGAAGATAATAATATATAAGATAAATCAAATACATTTGCCTTTGATTTAAATTTTTTATAATTGTTAATTAAACAGTTCTGTCTTCATGTAATTTTCAATACATTTTTCTGAAAATTATTTTCTATCGTAGATATTAATTTTGACTATATTTTTTATAATTATTTCTGTTTTAATATTTAATTAAAATAATTCAAATATATAAAGATAAAAAGAAATATCTGTTATATTGAATAATATATTTTCAAATTATTTTTCTTTGTAATGATTTTTATACCAAAAATCAATATTTTACAAAGAATCTTCAATTACGTCTCTACATGCTTAGTTCAAAAAAATTATGAACCTATTATAGACTGTAAACATTTTTATATAAAAAATAAAATATTATATTAAAAATTAGAACTTTTACAAATATTTACATTAAAGTAAAACAGTTTCAAAAATAAATATTGGCATACTAATGAAATGTTAACTATTCTAAAATGATTTATGAATATTCAGATATTTCAAATTACTATTTTTTTTTATTTATTATTACGTTTTTTTTATTATAATTTTAAATCATGTAGTTAAATCTTAACTAAAACAATATTAACAAAATAACAAACAGTTAAATAAAAAAAGGTAAACAAAATAAAAATAACATTTAATGATAATAAAATTATAGATTAAAATAAATTGTAATAAATATTTTTAAAAAATCTTATTTTTTATTCAATACAAACTTCTCAATGACCCACTGTTGACAATAGTCTAAAAATTACTAAAATACTAAATATACACACACACATACACACACACACACATACACATACACACACACATACACATACACACACACACACACACACACATATATATATATATATATATATATATATATATAATTTATATGTTAAACAAATATTTCTAAACATTTTTATCAATGTAAAAAAGCTGAATTATATTGAAATATTTATAAAAAAAATATTAAAACTATACTCAATAAAAACATTTCTTTTAACACATCATTATTACATTGAAATAGAAAAAATTCAACATAACATTAATCAAAAATAATTTATAACTATGAACAAATTTTAACTAACACCCACAACATAATTAATTTCATCAAATTCACTATTTCAATTAATCTCAAGGAACTCATTTAAAACTTGACCACAAGTACTAACAGTTTTTAGAGAAATAGGTCGAAATACTTCATCAATCATCTTTAATACATAATATTAACTAATGACATACATTTTCCTTTATTCAACTAATTATTTTCAATTTTTAACTGCATTTTCTAAACATTTATCACTACTTGTTTTAGTATTGTAACAAATTCACTTCAATACAAATAAATATAATAATAAATTTTTGTAATCAATAATTTCTATTATTCACTTTATTATATGTTTTATTACAAAGTGATAAATAAATAATTTTTGAAACATTTATACAAATGTTTAGTGCCGAGATGAATAATTTACGTGCGTTTTAAAATCTTTGTTAATATTAACACATCAACAAAATATAATCTAATCTCATAGAAATTATAACTTTAAAATCTCCTTTATTATACTGCCATTTTTGTATAAATAAACGATAAATTATTATTACTTCGACGTTAGACACATTTTGTAACAGGAATAAATTTTTATTATCAACGAATAACTTTTGATCAATTTTTATGAAAGATGTTAAAAAATGTTTACATTAAATTTTATTTTTAAATTTACGCATACTAATATATTCTGATATTTGTACTTTATTGAAATATGTTTAAAACTATCTTCATGAAAAATTTTGACTGTATATATATATATATATATATATATATATATATACATACATACATACAGTGTGTATATGTGTCTGTAAACGTTGAAATTCCAATGCGAATTACTTGTCGTCTACCATTCACAGTCCGTTATATTTGTTCCTCTTGACAGTAACACAAACATCAATATATTTGATACGGCAAAAAAAAAACACGCAATTTTCAATGTTATATGACACTTCAATTAATATGTTTATCAATGTCTTCCGAGTAAGTTGAGATGTTTGTAGATCACTCGAGCGAATGTTATCTTTCAATTCGAATACAGAGAAGTGTAATCCATTCTTTATACGCACAAATAGATCAACGTTCGAGTTTCGATATTTTCAATTTAAAAACATCTCCGAAATCGAACATTTATATATTTATAAATAAATCCTCTGTGAATTTTTTTTTGCTTTACTGTCTTTGACATTAATTAATATTTACATAATAAAAATATTTCCATTTATAAATATATTGTATATTTGTGTATATTTATATACATATATATATATATATATATATATATATATATATATATATGTATGTATGTATTTTTATATAAAAGTAAAACTGTATATAATAAAATTCAATTTGTCAACACAATTGTCAACTCTTGTAAATCATTTTATTAAAACAACTTTTTTGAACTGGGAATTAAAATTCAATGCATTCTACAATAAAAACAAAACCATTATTTTTTCTCCTTTTTATTTCCAATATAAAATTATTTTCAATATAAAATATTGTCTAAACTTTTCATTGTAATTTTTCAAAATAATTAACAGATTTTGAGAAACATTTTTAAGCAAATTCTTTTCAATTTTTTAAAAATCAAATGGGGTCCGAATACAAAAAAAGATTTATCAAAAGCTTTTTATTTATATTAATACTGAAATTTCACTTGTACTATTTTTTTATATAATCCCATCAATTGTAATTCATTTATATTAGCAATCTGAAAACCTTTCAATTCCAATTTTCAATGGAGAAATATTCTATTGATTACAATTATTCACGACTTGTATCATCTGAACGTTACTGCAAAATCTCTTTTCTCTCAAAACTTATTTAGTTGATATTCTGATGATAAATCTCGAATTGTATTGTAAATGTAGCAAATTTAAATTTCAGTTCTATATCAACACTAATCTTATACAAACTGCTATTTTATTTGCTCTAATTTAAAGATCGTAGCATCACTACTCAAAATATCATAAACAAAAATATTAACAATATATAATCAAATTTGCGAAAAAATATGATAATATTTTTAATCTGGATTTATTTACAAATTTAAATGAACTGAAATTTCAAGTTATTTCTTTTTATTTTGGAAAGAAATTGTTATAAACTATATAAATAAAATAATTAAAAAAGCTTATCAGGCCAACTGAATATTATTTTTATAATAATCGATTTATTCTTTATATTTAAATATTCTCTGAGCTATAAATTTGTATAATATTGACAATTTATAGTTAATTTAAAAAAATAAGAAATGATAATCCATATTTTTATTATCACGAAACAACTTTAATTTGATATCAACAAAAAAAAATTTTTGAATAACAGAAAAATTCTATAAAATAATTTTTCACCTATGAAAAAAAATTGTTATATATTATACAATAAAGCAAACTAATTTGATTTTAATAACAAATCAACTATTGATAATTATAATTTAAAAAAAATGTGTTTATTTATTTAATTTCGTTTTACTTTAGATAATTAAAAATATAATCTTTCTAGTCTCTATTTTAATTAAAATATTAGTAAGTGATTTAATCACATAAAGTAAAATTTAAACTCATATTTTATTTAATTAAATCTTAATTTATTTACATGACATGTGTATTTTAAAACTAATTTTCTACAATCTAATTAAATTACTAAATTTTCTTCATACAACGTATATATTTAATTGTATTTATTTATTTTATGTTTGAAAACTTTGATTTCTATTCATATACTTACTTTGTATAAGTTCCAATTTATAACTGAACCAAAATGAATAATTTTATAGTATTATATATATATATATATATATATATATATATATATATATATATATATAACTTAATAATTCTAAGAAACTAGTTACAACTTATGCACAAGTTAATAAATATGTATTTTATTTATCCTGACTTTTTTATTTAATATAAATATAAAAAATAAGTATTAGACACACTTATTTTATTCTCTACTTGAATTTAATATTAAGTTTATATAGTGAAATATTGTGATAAAAAAGTCAAAAAATTCATTAAAAACTATTCTCATGAATAGAAATTTGTTTGCTTCTTTATTATACTTTTAAATATTTGTTACTTTTTATTTTTACATATAAAAACAATTATATATATATATATATATATTACAATAAATAAATAAATATTTATTGAACGAATCAGTTCATTAACTCTCTTAGTACAATATATATATATATATATATATATATAATTTAGTACTTTTCCAAAAAATAATTTGTTGGTTCAAGTTAACAAATACTTTATGTTAATTTATAACCATTAATTAATTTTTAAAGAATATGTTTTATTACTCTATTCAATAATAATTAATCTACTAGACCATATATCATATTAATATAATACGATCACCATATTGTGATCTGATCATTAAGTTGTACAGTTCTATAAAGTTTCTAAGTTTCAAATGCTAAAGTTAGTCTATAATAACAAGCTTCATGTTACAATACTTTATATAAATATCTTAACTATTACTACAATAAGCTTGTTCTAAGAAGACAATTCATAATGATGAATATCTAATAACAATGTCGAATATAAATTATATATATATATATATATATATATATATATATATATCACCATCATCATCATCATCATATTAGCTTATATCATTTTACTTCTGAACGAAAGTTTCATTGAATGTCAGCATTCGCTAATGTTACTCATACTCAGCACAGTGATCAGACGGATTGATAAAGATTTTAAGATTTTAGATAGGGATTTTATTGATTAAGATTTTTTCAGAGTTTACTCCCTTAGACAAATTGTCTTCATCTCGATTAAAGAGCCCAGTCTTCCCTTTTTATCCGATCGTGGATCGAACACACTCTCTTATATGACAGGTAGTGGTGCAAGCTACTACAACGTTGGTCAATATATATATATATATATATATATATATATATATATATATATATATATATATATATATATATATATATATATATATATATATATATATATATATATATATATATATATATATATATATATATATATATATATATATATATATATATATATATATAACCAAACCGCCTAGTCAGAATGATGAGTATAACCTAGCACCAGTGAATGATATTATTCAATGATACTTTCGCCCAGTAATAGACTAATATAAGCTAATATGATGATATTTAAGTACTTTTTAAAAAATGTTTTAATATTTTAAGTAAATCATATTTTTTTCAAAAAAAATCATTAATATTAAATGAAATTTAGTAAAATAATACTGTTTTTAGATAAATGTAACGACAATATAAAAGTTAAAAAGAAAATAATTTTCGTTAAAAATATTATTCACTAAAAAAAAATTATTAAACTCTATTGGACAACTACATTGTCGATAATTCGACATTTACATAATTAATAAAATAATGAACGTAACTCAATATAAAAAATTCTCAGATTCCATTATGAAACATAAAAGAAAAGTTTAACAACAAAAGCTTTTTACCACATTTCTATACGATGTCACAAGCACGTATAACATAATTCTTTTATAAAGAATGAATGGAAGTTTCCAAATAATCGCCTAATAATCTAAATAGAAAATAATTGAGCTATTTAACACGTTGATTGCGTTCATTAAAATTAATATTTTGCATTTATTTGGTTGCACGTATAAACATTTTCCTTTGTGGGATTTTCTTTATTACAAGCCTCATAGAAATAAAACTTAATATCAAAAAATTGCATACAGTACTCATAAAACAAAAGAATCTAATTGAATCCATAAAAAATATATGAAACATTAATTCTATCACAAAAATAGCAACAATATTAGATAAATTACAAAATGTAATTACTATAAAATATTAAAAAGTCATTCAAAAAATATTTATTTCAATATTAAATAGAAATTATTTTAATAACACTTTATATTAACACAAAATTATATTTACTAAAAATAATTATTATAATTTGGCCACATATATATATATATATATATATATATATATATATATATATTAATCAAATAAGGTGAATAATAATTAGTATATAAAAACAGCAATCTTGATAGATTGATATGTACAAACCCATTACTAATAGCTCAGTATATCTTTATTAATCTATAATTATACTTAAAATTATAAATTTGAAACTGAAACCTATACTAATTAGTTGAAAAGCTTAAAATCCTAAATCAACAATATATTGCTACGAATGTCAATTTATACAAGAGATTCATAATTTATAGTTCTGTATTCAAAATAAGAGACTAAAATATTTCATTAATGTTAAATCGTTTCAACGCTGAATTTAAATTATATTGTAAATTCTACGATAAGAAATTCTTACGTACATGTTTTATATCAATATTAATGTTTACTCATACATTTAAATGTTAAAATTTGTATCATTAATTTGTTAATTAAATGTTTAAATTTCAAATAATGTAGATTTTACAACTATTTAATGTGAAGTATTGATTTTAAATAAAATATTTAATTAAATTAAATTTCATATTAAATAATATGAATAAAGTATTTTGAGAATTAACTTTTTTGAAAAAAAATAAAAGAAAAGTTACATATTAATATTAATTATGTTTTAATTTTCTCCTTCATTCATTTCTATCGTTTTAATTAGTTTTAGTATCTATTTGATTAGTATTACATACTAGTCAAACAAAATAATGCTTATACTTATAAACATAAAAAATACAATAATAAATTTGATATAATACTATTGGAATAAAATGTATTTTTAGAAATAATTTATTATGTATAACTGACTAATAAAGTTATTAAAAGAATAAACTGTTTTTTTTATATCATATTCAATGTTTCTATGGAAAAAAAACGCATTGTGATATATCTCAAAATGTAAAATATAAAATAATAAACTAGTGAATAATTTGGAATACGATTTTTAGGTATATGATATATTATAATAACGCTTAAACAAAAGTATATCCGGAAATAATCCATTATTCAAAACTACAATATCTATTCAGAAACTACAGTATCTGTTCAAAAACTAATGTACAAAAAACACTTATGATATAAAGAAAAAGAAGAAGCAATGCAAAACATTTAAATAACAATAAAAACATGTCATATTATTTCAATGGAAAATTTAGTGACTTGACCTATTTTAACATAGTTTGTTCCACTTTTCTCGCACGTAAGCAAAAAAGTTTCAATGTATCGATCAGTTCAAATTCCGTTGCATTCTCAGAAGAATGATAATTTAAAAAAGTTGGAAGGAAGTATAATCAATAAATTTCATCAAACAATCATATTTCAAAGAAAAAAAGAATTTTGATCAAAAATAAGATATTTTAGGTAATCAAATGCATCTATACAAACATTTATTTTTTAAAATCTTCAATATATACATTTTCAAATCATATATTTCTATTAATACTAAAGAATTATCTACAATTTTTAAATTATATAGATTTAATTTTTAATGTTCATTTAGGTGAATTTAAAATAGTTACAAAATTCATTTAAAAATGTTTTCTTATTATGTTTACTCGCAAATATCTTTTTTTAAAAAAACACACACAAGAAATATAATCAGATACATAGTCATTCAATGATATAGCATTTCTTTACAGTTATAATAATTGTAATTCGAACTGCGTTTCACTTCAAAGTAAAAAAAATAAAATGGAATGTTATTCCAAACATTTATTATTTATATACACAAATATTTGTGTAGAGTTATACATATATATATATATATATATATATATATATATATAAATATATATAATTAAATTACAAAATCTTTTAATTTAATAAATAACAAAAATAATTATTGTCCTAATATAAATAAGCAAATATTTTGCTCGGAAATCATAAAACGATCCACAATTATCTAAATACAAAGTTATAAAAAATAAAAATTCAAAAAATATAATTCATATAAACTATAAAATGTCATTTCAATTTTCTAAAAGTTGAAATTCTAACCATACATACATATTTTTATTACGGATCTGCCCTTAACATACAATGTTTGCGATATAAAAACCGGAATATTTCCAATTTCTTCTCTTAGAATTTCTCATAAATACTATTCAAAGTTAGTTCAATATCGTTTGCTTGCTCGTATATTCTTTCCGATTTAGAAATGATGAACAATCGAAACTCGAAAGATATAATATCGTACGACACATATCGGAAGACAATTTTTACATCAATAGAAAGATTCTTACCGACTTCAATTTATAAGAACCGAAAATAGATAATACATTCCTATCCACTTTGTATAAATTATAGAAAATAGTACTCTTTATTTACATTCATGTTATCTCTATTTAAACGAAATATGTTGATTTAGACAATTAATGGGGTGATATTTATCCTTTTATCATGAATCTTGAAACAACGATCACGCATAGTCTTGATACAACTAAAATATTTTTATTCAAGGATTTTTTAATCTAAGCTGCTACCGTTTTTAAAATATATTTTGACAAATGTTTTTTATCAAACATATCTACAATGCTATTTTTAATTTTATTAATTCTATATGTATAAAATATTAGATAAAAAAAATTAGATTTCTATAAAATATGATAAAAAGAACGAGTATATAAATTACAATAAAATCGGTACATTAAAAATAGAACAAGTTATAAAGTATAGGTAAAAAATTAAAAATGAAAATATTTCTTAAAAGTAGATTATTTCATATAAGAATAACAAAGTTATAGTTTTAATTTTCTTTTAGCATTTTTTTCTAAAGCAATCAATGAGATCAAAATTTAGCTTGCCAATTAATTACAAATAATAATACTTTTATTACAAATATTTTTTTATAACTTTTAAATTCTTTTATTTTAAACCACTGTATTTAAAAATATTTTTGTCAAAAATGTTTCATATCGAATATTTTTATATTACTTATATTAACTAGTACAATTTTTTGAATAAAATCAAGCTCTTTCAGTATATAAATTTATATGTATTATAAAATGTAGAGATATAAGTATTTATTAAAAATATACTAATGTATTATACATAAATGAATGTAAATATAAATATATGTTCGTTCATAAGTATAAATACAATTTGTAAATAAAATTACAAACTATGTACGTTTATTCAAACATACAACGATCTATAGAAAAATTGATGATTAATTAGCTATCCAAAATATTTTTTTTATTTTTCGTGGGATTTTATACAAATGACTTTCATAACAATGAATGTCTTATTCTCAATACTCAATACAAAATAATAATTATACATTCAATATTTCATATATATATATATATATATATATATATATATATATATATATATATATATAAATAATTATTATTTTCCAAGAACTACAATCTCGACGTAAAACATTAAGAAATAAAAACTGAATTAATTAAATGAAAAGAACTGAAGTGGAATTGATTTCCTTTTTTTAATGAAAGAAGTAGAATAGAAAATAAATGGTTTTCGTTGCTAATTTAAAATTTTGTTTCTCCTTCAAAATATTTCACGTAAAAACCACTTATCCATTCTAATTCATTCATTTTTCAATGGTTTAATTGCCTTCTTTTAATTGAATTGCCACGTTCATTTTCTCTATTTTTTCATTTATTTCTAAAATATTAATAAATTCACCCACGATGTATAAAATCATCCGCCTTTAGCTTAAATAAAAATATTAATACAGACAATAATAAGAGTGCATCTTAATTAATCTTTTTATCTCAAATTATTTTGATCAAAATAGG
>CP092090.1:22871067-22893567 GCA_029203775.1 Neoneuromus ignobilis | reverse complement strand
TTTTACTTGAATAAATAAACAAAATAAGTCTTTTTCTATAGCGCAACTAATAACTCAAATCGTTTTTTTTTGTACGCATAATAATTTATACTACTGATTTTCTTTTCATTTTCATTTTTCTAATAAATATATAATTTAATCTAAATAGAAAGTTTTATGTTTAAATATACAACAAATAAATACAAAATATTTCTATTTTCCAATAATTAATTACACTAGTTTTGAAACCATATCGATATCAACTTTATAAACATTTTTTATGATAGTAATCTCATTGCGTATCAAATATTTTATACTTTTTAAACTGTATTTTTTAGACATATTTATAAATTTTCATTATAATTTTTAAAAAAAATTAAATTAAAGCGTAAAAAATATAGCACTAAACTTGTTCTATAATACAATTTTTTGCTATAAACTGTAAATAAAAAAGTATAATTCAATAAATAAATAACATGTAATATTAAGTAATATTTACATAGTTATAACACATACTTCTATATTCATATATATATATATATATATATATACATATATGTGTGTATATGTGTATGTGTATGTTCGTAAATGATAGAAGCAAAATTTTAATAAAAGAGAATATTCTCTTATTACAATCTCTGAAAATATAATCACTTAATTAATTCATTTTCAAATTTATAACCACTTCACTTATTTAGGTCTAAATAGTACTTATACAAAATTTCATGCAGTATTAACAGTTAATAATTGCAAATCAAACAAATTGTCTGTCATCGAAAATTCGTACACAAAGGAGGAATTAATTAACTACAAAAGTGGAAATAAACTACTTATATTTTCAACATCGTTTTAAATTTAATATTTCATAATTAACATAAAGAAAAAAATAAAATAAGTTTAAATTTGAATTTTAATCAAATGAATATTAAATTCTACGTGTATGTTTAGTCTATCAGATATATATTTTATTATGTGATATGTGATTTCCGTATGAAATGAGTTTAAATTAATGTAAATATTCTATAAAGATAATCACAGGAATACAATTTAAAAACTCAATAGTAACTAAATAATACATTTTCAAATTAAATTATTTTTTACATCTTTAAATATACGTATATGATTAAATAAACAAACAAACATATAATAATAAAACATTGAAATAGTGGAAAAGGAAATTATAAATAATATAAAACATTTTCTAACATCAATTCGTAGGTAGAAAAAACTTTTATCGGGATATTTTTTTTCTTCGTACAATAAATATCGAATAATTTTCAACCTGTCATAAAATTGTACACAGGATACTGGTTTTATAAAAAAAAATTATACAAATTTGTATACTTGTATTTTTTATCAGGCACGAAAGTATATATGAAAATATTAAAACTTTTTCACATTCAAATTTGTTTCACTTTTAACAGAGCAGCTGACAAAGCTGGAAGTTTTAAATTTGTCAACCTGTTTTGTTGTACACAAAAAATGTCTACGCATATTTATGTAGATATATATATATATATATATATATATATATATATATATATATATATATATATATATATATATATATATAAATATATATAAATCAAATATGTATTTTTATTTTATATTTATATAAAACAGTACAAATAATAGTCGAACTTATTTTCTTTTTCATACCTCCTGGGTATAATACTTTTTACGTTATTAAACAAGAAAATTAAATTGCAAAGTTAAAAAATATAGGTAATATAAATTTAAATTAACACTCGTATATTATAATTAAAGCTATTCCAAAACTAAATCACTATCAAATTGGAATTTAATATCAATTGTTTCAAATGTACTTTTTAAATAAAATAATTTATCAAACACTTAATTTTGAAAACTAAATAAACGATAATTTTGAAATATTTCATTAACATAAAATATAAACAGATTTTTAATTTTAACATAATTTTAACGAAAAGTAAATCATTAACATTTTTCTATGTAAAGTTTTATGTTTTTGGATTCCCAATCAATTATTTCTATAGTCAATCTCTCTTTCCTATATTATAACCAGCCTATTTCCAATTTAAACTTTTTTTTGTATTCACTAGTTTTTTCTGTCTCTGTATGTTATTTCTAACATGCATCATTTCATACTTTTTTGTGTTGTTTATAACCAATGAATCATTATAAATTTAAAAGTGCATGTGTAACTTCCATAATTGAGAACAGATAGGATATATTAATCAAAAAAAATTTTTTTTGAAGCTTAGAAAAAGATTCTACCTCATAATGTATTTCATAATTTTTCACTTCTTTTATTTCTATATATTATTCTTTTAATATGATTTTTCTCTGATATAAAAATTCATTATCTATTACATCTTCTTATTATGATAATGTATGTATGTATCTATCTATCTATTTATCTATCTATATCTATATATGTATATATATATAAATATATATGTAATATAAAATCTTTAATAATGAATAAGAAAAAAATCAATGTATATTTGTCTTTTATTATTTTTAGAATGAGACAGAATAAACAAATTATTTTAAAATTTGCATATTCAACAACAACAGTTATTAATTTATTCAACTTTATATACTATTACATTAAAAAATAGATTTTTCTATATGATTAGTTTAATAATTAAGTTAATGAAAAATCATGAAGATGTTAAATGAATATATATATATATATATATATATATATATATATATATATATATATATATATATACAATATATATATATGACAAAGAAGAATATAAAAACAGAACTAGATTTTTCAGTACAGCTCAGCATAATTCTTTCGGAATTACATGTATCTTTCTTTTTCTATTTATATATATATATATATATAATAAACAACAGGAATTTTTAAAAGGAAATTAGAATTTTTCTAAACAAATATCTTAAATCGTATCTAAATAAATAAAATAAAAAAAATATCTTTATACCTTTTTAACCTCACATTATTAACATTTTTTGAAATGCATTTCAAATCGATAACATTTCAGTTAGTTCTAGAGAGTGTTTTCCTTAAAACGTTGGTTTTATTTGTCAAACGACATTGCTTTGAAATGAAGTTGAACGAATAACAAACGTTATTCAAAATACGATATTCGTCATACAATGTCACTGAAGTATAATAATATCATTAAATTCTTGAAATTCTAAGAATAAAACGGCTTTTCTGTTTTCAAAGACAAGCAAAACACTCTTCAAAATACCCTAAATAACAGTATACACTTTTCAATTCATTTCTGAGAGTTTTCAAAACTACATTTAGATTTTATCCTAAATAAACATATTGCTCTCCAATATATTTTCTTTTTATACATTAATTTCTATTCCTTAACACATTAATTTTTGATATATTTTTCACTTTTGATAACAATCAATTAAAAATATAATTTATATTATTTTTTTTGTATATAAGAATATAATTCATATTTATATAATTTTACTATTTATTCTTATAAAAATAAATCAATATCTTTATAAATCCGTTGAAAGAAAAAAGTGATATTAAAATATGAAAAAGCATAAAATATCCAGATTTTACGAAAATTAGTGAAAATACCTACCAAACCGTATTATATTATAAAATATAAATTATTCTACAAGATCTTTTATTCTCGTTTAAGATCACTCACTGTGATGATAAAACTAGAGTAAATGATCTATAAAATATACAATGTTTTATTTCATCCGCGTTTTTCTTCAAGAAAATATGATAATTATTTTAAAAAAATTATATAAATGTATATTTTTTATATTAGCAATAATTCATTTATATTAAACAGTACAAAAAATATTTATTTATTGATACAAATATTTTTGTTAAAAATGAAAATTAATATATTAAAAACAATAAATTTATTTTCTTAAAGAGTATATCAAATGTAATTATACTCATCAAATCTATTATAAAAAATTATGAAATATATGCAATAAGTTCATTTTTTAATTAAATTTTTTGAACAATTTTATAAAAAGACATATTTACTTAAAAATCTTTCCAATATATATATATATATATATATATATATATATATATATATATATATATATATATATAATCAATAACCATATTTCAAATAATTAATTAATGATTGTCAATATTAAACTGAAAATTCTTATTATAAATTTTATTTTATTTTTCAACGAATGTATTCAATTTACATATAATAACTTTCGTATAAAATAAATTAATAAAGATTTAAATGTACTTGTTTTATATTTTTTACTTATTCAAATTTTTATAAAAAAATCTTTATATAATAGGACCCATCGTACAAAAATGTTAATGAAATAAATTCCATTCTTGGAAATCGACACTTTTATCATGAATATTTCTTTTAAAATATAAAACAAAGAGAAAACTTTCTATTTTAATACAATTTTCTTATCTTTCAAATATTTTCACGTCCTTGCGCACCAAATTTATTGTTTTCTTATAATAAAGGAAAATTCTACAGAAAATTGTTCAATGATTACTAAAGCAAAAACGAATTGTCGTTAAAATGGTTTTCGACGATACGGTCATAATAAATTAAACACAATGTTATTCCATTTTTCAAACTTCTATTGAGAAAAACGAATAATAATTTTTTTTCTATTTACTGGCGAATTTATTCAATACTCAAATGACATTTAAATAACTATATTAAAAATAAGTTTCTTATCTTTTTCAATTCTAACAAACAACTCAACGAGTTTCCTTTATCTATATATTTCCAGTATTATAAATCCCAGTTGATCACAAACACATCTCTTTAAAACAACTCTCTTGTTTTGTCGAGCACGAAAGAACTATATAGAATAAATCGATTCGTATATTCTAAAAATAAAAAATGTATATAAATAAATAAATGCACAGAAAACAAAAATTTTTGGAAAATACACACTTTGTTTTAAAAATATCATTTCAAATAATTTAGATTTTAATACAACACTTAGTTTTTTTTGAAAAAAAATACTGATATAACTAACTTTATCATTTTACCTTCATTTTATATTATGTAATAAATTGATATTTATAGAGTCAGTAAAAGATATAACAATATAAAAATTATTTTTCTCTATAAGATCAAATAATTAATTTAGAAACAAGGAAAGAAAATGTATATCATTAATTTTTTTTCATAAATATAACATGCTACATGATATTGTTGAATATCTAGACAAATTTAAAAAATACCTACAAATTTTAAAAAAATTATGACACATTTTTCAGTTCCAAAAATATTATAAATGATATAAATCTAATCTCTAAAATATCTACTCTATAATAATAAGAACGCCATGAAATTCTTTTCTAGCAAAATAATTTTTACTTATCTTAAAGAAGATTTCAACAATATTCCAATTCTTCGATAACATTTTACTACAATTAAAACCAAACTAGAAGATACTACATATCTTCAAAAAAATCATTTTGTGTGAATCAGTTAAATTATCCTTAATTAAAATGGTTAATTCTTAAACTTAAACTACAATTACATATTCCCATACTTAAGTAATGTTACATCTCAACATTATTTTATTGCATATACATATATTACAAAAAAATAAAATCATTGGAATGAACATGGAAAACGCACATAGAAATAAAAGAATACAATAGATGAACAGAGAATATTATGGATTGAAGATCAAAAGATAAAATGAGAACAAGAAAAAATGGAGATATCAAAGATATAAAAATTAAATTGTAAAACATAATAGAAACGAATACTTAATCAGATTAGCGACGAACAAGAAAAAGTAGTAAAGTTTCTGAAAAACATTTAAGAAAAATTGTCAACAATCAATGAGAATTTCGTCCAGCAGTAGATTAATATAAACTTTGTTAATGATGATATATATATATCGGAACTTTTCAAATTTCTTTGACTTTGAACACAATAAATTTGTCACATACTTATCTAAATCACTGGATTTTACTAATAGATAATCACATTTTAATATTCTAAAAAATTTAACACTTCATTTAATATTTGACAAAAATAATTTGGTAACAATGTATTATATATATACGAGGATCGTTCCATAAGTATGGTAAAAAAGTAATAAAAACTAAATTGAAAAATTTAGTTAAATTAACAATGAATAAATTTACGATACTTATCAAACGACCCTCATATATATATATATATATATATATATATATTGGATGGTCGAAATGAGACTGAAGGATAGTGAAGAATAGTAAATGATAATAAACAAGTAAATGTATGTCTAAACTTTTCGATCTTATTTGAGTCACCCTATATATATATATATATATATATATATATATATATATATATATATATATATACTCGTATATACGAATGAAACCATATGTTACAGTTTTATAAAGAGCATATAATTTCGGAACTTAAGTAAATTCGTTAATAATAGATCAAACAGCAGAATTTCAATAGACGATAAGAACGTAATACATTTTTTATTTCAAACATCTTGAATTTCGACGTGACTAGCATACTTTTGTAATAGATATTTTTCATATAAAAGGATTGCAATACATTCCTATTGTTTTTCTAGTTTCACATCTTAATGAAAAAGTTTGTATTTATTAGTTACAAATCTTATGTTTTTTTTATCATAAAATTTATAATACAATGTAATGTTTAATATTGAAAAATATAGAAGCAATAAAAATTTAAATTATAATTATAAACATTTTTTAAACGTTAAAAAAGTAATATATATATATATATATATATATATATATATATATATATATATATATATATATATATATATATATATATATATATCGTAGTGAGTGTGAGTAAGTACCAGTGAATGGTAACATTTAATAAAAAGCAGAATTTCCCCACAAGTGAACTTATATAATCTGATATGGTGATGATAATGATATATATATATATATATATATATATATATATATATATATATATAAATGTTATATACATTATTATCATATATACATATATATATATATATATATATATATATATATATATATATAATTTTAATTAAAATTTATTCCATTTTAAAACACCATAATTAAAAACTACTTTTTCAAAATATTTATTATATCTACTTACAAATATTTATATCTAAATATATATTTTTATTTCGTGATCAAATTAAATTAATTTTCAATTATTTTTTTATGAGCAAATGTTTTAAATGATATTCTACTTCTGAAGACCGAGAAAACATATACTAATTAGTTTTTAGTTCATAGAATTATATTTTTAATTTTAATAGTTTATTTTGAAATTTCAAATACATATATTTGTACAAATACATGAACTGTTTATAAAAATATACAATACGAATTTTTAGTTTATTTAAGAATTTAAATACTTTTGCAATTAATGTCAACTATAGCTTCAGCATAATTTAAAAATCTTATATTTTTAAACATTTAATTTCATAAAACAATATATTTAATATTTTATTTTCAAATTCAAAGTTGCGATTGAAAATAATAGTATTAATCAATTCTCCAGTGAATAAAATCCATTAATATATTTGTATTATTCACATAGTTATTTCAAATTTTATTTTTTGCTAAAAAATAATTGTTCTTATAACTAAATTTAGGAAAACAAAATTTTAAGTGCTATTATAAATTTTATTTTGGAAGTTATATCATCCTTATTATCCTTTCAAAAATTTACTTTAATGAAATATATTACATATATTAAAAATGAATTATATGTTTAAAATTTTAAAAAAAACTATGTTAAATAAAGTTATAAAATATTTTTTTGTAGACAAATATCTTTAACTAACTAAACTAAATTTATTTCTTACTAGAAAAATTATTAAATTTTCTCTAATAAGAAATAACTTAAAAACTAACTAGACATAATTATTATATAAAGTCTAAAGTAAATAAAATTTATTTTACTAAAATAAATATTATTTTTTAATTATTTATATATATATGTTAGTTAAAAAATGAATGTTTTCCAATTTCATTATAAATTTAATGCTAATACCATACGTTTTTAATACCTAATTTCAGTTTTAATACAAATTTTTGAATTTAATGACCAACATTTTCCCATATTATTAAAAATAATTTAATTTTCAGCATTATTTTAACATTCTAAATTACTAAACTTATTAGAACTTATTTACATACTTTACTCAAATTCAAATTAATATATTTCAATGCAAACATATATGTTGAAGAAACATACATAACAGAGATAAAGACTGTTCCTTCATTTTGTATTCATATTTCATATTCACTGGTACTCATTTTTAAAATCCAATATTATATTTCTAAGAAAAAGTTTATTATTAATACCATACTAATTTTTTTATTTCAGTAATATTATCTTCATCTTAATATATTTCTTACATATATCAACATTCATATAATTTGCAAAAATTGAAAAAAAGTTAATAAAACTTATAAAGATAAATTAAAAATATAATTTCTTTTTAATTTATGAATAAATTTCATTTCCTTTTTTAAATTGCATTACATATGATTCATTTAATTTATAATCGTTATATATATATATATATATATATATATATATATATATATATATTTATAATGTGAATATTTTATTCCAGCCTTGACCATCTATACAAAAATAATTTTAATTAATTATCAACAATGTTATCGCAATTAAATCCCACAAATCCAAACCCACGTTTCTTAAAACGAGCTAATAGCATTGATCGTGCAAAATATTACAAACATTACTTCATTGTTAATCGACTTATGTTATTGGTGGGTGGCGTATGGCCTCCGAATACAAAAAATATCTTCATCATTATCACTTATAAAATATGGACATTTTCAATATTAATTTTTGTGATAATTTATTTTCCGGTTGCTCAATTTATTACTTTAACTGATACATATCATGATCTAGAACCGTTTATAAAAAATATGAGTATGGCATTAACCCACTTCATTGGAGTTTTTAAAGCATTGATATGGTATGAAAAATTATTCAACTATATTTATTAAAAAAATATTTTTTTTCGATTTGATCGTTAGGTACGTACGGCATCAAAAAATTGAATCATTTATGACTACACTCGAAAGTGAAGACCTTCATTATGAACCATGTGAAAATTTCCAACCGTCAATAATTTCTAAAAAAGCCAGGCGCAAAGGTTATGTATTTAGTATGACATTTCTTATTCTCTGTCATTGGACATTATTGTCATCATATTTACCAGATATATTCCATGCATTGTTTAATCCTATTTACTTGGAAACAGGAAACGGAACATTAGAGTTCCATCAAACATTGCCATATTATAGCTGGTATCCGTTTAAATATGATAATAATAGATTACTTTATATTATCGCCATTTTTGGACAGATGGGTTCTATTTTCCTATACGCGTATATTATTATCGGAATAGATACATTATTTATGTGTATGATGAATCATGTAAGTGCTCATCTATTGATTTTACAAGGAGCTTTAAGAACATTACGAGAACGATCACTATTACGAGTGAAGGATAAATTTGAACCTGGTTCGATAAATGATTCTAAAAGACTCGACATAGAGATGCAATTTCAAATGAAAAAATGTGTGCATCATTTACAAACGTTAATGAAGTAAGTTTTTTTTTGAAAAAATTAAAATGTATTATTTTTCACCAATAATGTAATATATATATATATATATATATATATATATATATATATATATATATATATATATCAGTTACAATTCCAATATCTATAAATTAAAAAATAGATTCATTAATCTAACATTAAAAAAATATTATTATTTCAAACCCTACATATCTATTAAAGTAAATACATAAGAAAATCTAAAATAAAAAACTTTTTGCAATAACTTAATATATTTCTTTTAGCAAAATAACTCACTATTCCTCTCTTCATATATATATATATATATATATATATATATATATATATATATATATATATATATATATATATGTATGTATGTAAACTTACCAAGTCTCATTAGTAAATGTGAAATGTTCAAATTAAACTTAACTTATATAATGTGAACTCAGTTCATACATATAAATTTTAGTTCGAAGACAGTCTAACAATCTAATTAATATCTCGTTAATATAATACAGTGTTAACTTAACTCTATATTTAATGAAATAGAATGTTAAATGCAATTTTATTGAATTTGTAATTTGTATGGCAAAATTAATTATCATGTATAATTTTTTTTCAAAAAACAAACCTATCCATAGAAGCTTTTAATATCTTAATTAATATTTTAACTTAAAGTGTTTATATATATATATATATATACAAAGTTGTATATTATTTGTAGATTATGCCAAGAAATGGAAAATGTATTTTCATTTTTAACGCTAGGACAAGTATTGACAACACTTTTCATTTTATGCACATGCTTGTTTTTGGTATCGACGGTGAGTACCTATATATATTCAATAAATCGCCACCTTTATTAAAATTTGCATTTAAATTGCAAAATCATCACATAATCGTATAATAAATAAGTTTTATGGTTGCAGACACCGATAGCAAGCTCAAAATTTTTAGCTGAAGTGGCGTATATGATTTCAATGGGTTTTCAACTTTTCTTATACTGTTGGTTTGGTAATGAAGTATACTTAGCCGTACGTGTCTTTAAATCTTATTTTTTATATTATATTTCTATTTATTTATATTCTCAAACAGCACGTTTAAACTATACAATTCTATTGAACACTTATTTTATACTAAACTATAATTTACAACATTATTTTTCTATTTATGTGTAGTATATATATATATATATATATATATATATATATATATATATCATTGTCATTTATGTAAAATATTAAGTGAAAAATATTTCAACTAAATTAATTATTTATAAATCTAATAAAAGAAAATACAATAAACAAAAAATATGCCTCATAAATAGTTAATATTTATTAATTAATTTTTAATAAAGTACTGCTGTTATGTTAACATTAAATGATTATTTTATTTTTAAATTTCAATACCAGAAACTGAAAATTAATAAAAATACTAACATTAGAAAATTAATTATTACAATCAATATAACAATTAGAATTTATTAGATTTCTTGTTTCATATTTTATCTTATTAATTAAAATTTGCGTTTATATTTATATATATATATATATATATATATATATATATACAAATTATTCGTTATTTTAGAGCAGTGGGATACCACAAGCTATTTATGAAAGTAACTGGAAATCTTCAAGCAAAGAAATAAAAGTTCTTATGTTAATCACAATGGCGCGAATGAAACGGCCAATATCTTTAACTGTAGGCAAGTTCGCTCCTCTCACTCTTGAAACATTTGTTACAGTAAGTTGTGAAATTTTAATTAAATCGACATACAAATATCTATATATATATATATATATATATATATATATATATATATATATATATTCATGGGTGAATCAAAAAGTAAAAATATACACTTATATACTTTTATCATTTTAAAAATAAAATAAAAAAATATTTATATAACTACTGTTCCTCTCAATACAATCAACATATTGTGGTAATATTTATATGAGTGTTTAAAAAATACAGCACAATTTTATTTATTTCATTATTTAAAATAATATGCCTTACTTTCTTATTCATCAAAAGATTAAACAATCGCATGAAAACCAGAAATATTCAAGAACTAATAGAATAACGAAATGAGATGTATAACGAATATCAAATTTCAAATTAATTTCAAAAAAATTATAATATATATCATTACCTTCATATAATAAAGAACATTTATATAATTCTTCATAAAATTATTACTTTAGCATTCTAAAATCATATTATCTCTAGATTTTTATTAATAGCGCTGTTTAAAGAAATTATTTTTTACATGTAATACACAAAACTAAAATATGTAAGTATTTATTTTTCGAAGCAAAAATTCATAAATTATATCTGATTGGCAATTCTTTTATATATATATATATATATATATATATATATATATATATATATAATTATATAGTGTGTACTTTTATTTTTGATTCACCCATATTAATATGTATTAATAGTAATATTAAGCATTTTTTTATTATTCTATAATTAAAAAAATCATATATTGTTATTGATAATTAATATTGTTTTCATATATTATTTTAGATTGTCAGAGGATCATACTCATTTTTTGCAGTTTTAAAACATGTAAATGATCCTGTAGCTACACCATAAGAAAAATGATTACATACCTCAATTCTTGTATTAATTATTTTCGAAATGAAAAACATTCTAGATAAAATATAAATAAAAAGAACGTATACATTCATTATAATCGCATTTTGTATTTGGATAATAAATGATATGCAATATAAAAGAATATTCAAATACTAACATAAAAATTCAGATGGTAACTAATAACGTCTCAGAGTTATTATGATATAAATCCCAACAGATTACTTATCCTTACGTTAGAAAATCTTCACTTGGAATAAATAAAGGACATTTTGAATGAAATACTGTTTTTGTCAAAAACAGCACAAAAGAAACATACAAAGAATAGCCATCAACGAAAGATATTGAGAGAACAAACGAAAACCAACAGGTGTGTTTATAAATAAAGTATGTAAAAATGTTATGGAATTGTAGATGATACATTTCTTTTCATGAATAAAAATTTAGTTCATATATTTACATTTGTTCTTTTAATATGTTGTAAGAAATACATATCAAAAAAATATTTCATAAATTGAAATTTTAATATCTATATATACTTTTAATTAAAATTATTATTTAATTAGTGAAAAGAATTTATATATATATATATATATATATATATATATATATATTTATATATACATTTTAAAACATTAACTTTTACCATTTACAAAATAATATTCATTTTATTATATTACACAAAATTTCTCTATAAATAAATAATTACAAAAAAATATCCTTTTTCAAAAATAAAACATAGTATTAACTTTAAAATAATTCGTAAAAACTAATTATGAACAATTATTAACAAGTTCTTCAATTGAAACATTTACTAACAATGTGTAAAAATGTTTTATGTTACCAACAAAATAAACTTCAGAATACTAAACCAGCAAATACGTGTTCATGTAGATTAAATATGTATATCATAAAACTGAAATTATATAAACTTCTTTTTAATAGATGTTTCGTTTATAAATAAAATGAATAATCTAAAGGACTGATTTCGAACTTTTATATGAAATAATACAAAAATAAAACTAATTATTAATTAAATAAAACATTAGTAATTCGAAAAGTTAATAAAAAATATATTAAAATTAACGTTTATTTGTAATAATATATGTATTGTATATATATTGTACGAGAGTCGTTTGATAAATATGGTAAAAAAGTTAGAGAAGCTAAATTGAAAAATTGAATTAAATTAAACAATAAAAAAATTTACGATACTTATCAAATGACCCTCGTATATATATATGTTTTGAAACTACAGAAAATTTACTTTAACACAAATGAATTATTACCCCCAACAGCGTAATATTTTTATAAATTATTCAATAATTACTTATTGTTCACTTTGTCGTTTTGTCGTCACAGAAATACACATTAGCCTATTGTAGTTATAAACAAAAAAGTGAACAATAAGTGATTACTGAACACCTTATAACAACATTATAGTGTTATAAATGATAATTAATTTGTACTATATATATATATATATATATATATATATATATATAATTGAATTTAAATTTCTTTTTAAAAAGGATCAAAAATCAATGATTAAATATCTGGATGAGAAATCTGTCAAAGCTAACAAAAAATAGATACTAATATATACAATGCAAATGTAAATCATATTAAATGACCTTTATTCAATCTGACAAGGTACTATATATATTATAAATTAACTGAATTATGCCCACTGGCATATTAATATTATTTTTAAAATAACAACTTAACTTCTAATTTTACATAAATGTAATTTTTATAAATGAAATATTGTCGATCAGAAGATTATTAAAATCACAAGACTATAATCAATAAATTAGTGAGAAAAAAAATATCAAATATAAAATTTTGTCAACAACATCAAACGTTTTGTGAAATATTTTAAACATTTTACTTCACATCTTTCATTTTATTACATTTTCATAGAAGAAATCTAAAAATACATCGTGATATATTTTTTCTTCGACAATATTTACAAATCGTATAGACTATTAATCATTTAGTATTTCTTATATATTTATAGATATAAATAGAAACACAATGTAAAAATTCATTACTGATGATTATTTATTGCATTTTCGAAATGTACTAGTAAAACTTATTTTGATTAGATATTTTATGATTATCACGTATTTTATTATAGTAATCGCCATCCTATAAAAATAATAACTTAATAAAAACCATCCTATAAAAAATATTATCAAAAATGAAATCGCATTAGTAATCCATGAGAATATAAAGAAAAATATTTTTATAATAAAGTATAGAGTAAACAAAAAAATACAATTAGATAAAAAAATAATATGTAATTAAAAATACATTTAATTCTTTACCAAGTTTTTAATTACTTTTCATAATAAATAAAAAAATGTATAATCGATATTGACTAACTTAACCATATAAAATTAATCTAATAGTTTGAAAAAATATGTTTATAATAATTTAATGTATTCTATTTATTATTAATTCAAAACAATATATAATATATATATATATATATATATATATATATATATATATATATATATAACCAACAGCAGGTGGTGTAATGGTATCACCGCCTGTCATGAGGGAAAAGTGCGTACGATTCCCAATCGAAGATATAGGGGTAAGCGTGGCTTTTAAACCTTAGTGAAGGCAACCTATCTAAGGAATAGATATTTTCACCAAACCACCAAGTCAGCATTGTATAACCAAGTACCAATATGACAACACCCTTTAAAGCTTTCGCCCAATAATCGGTTTGATACAAGTTGAATGATTAATTAATTTCATAGTTTATATATATATATATATATATATATATATATATATATAAACAGAGTACAGAACTTAAACAGGTAAATGAACTTATATACTGACAGAAGACAGCAAAATACATATTTTAAAAATTGTATGTTATGACAAAATTTAAACGGTCGGAAGAACAAAGTAATTCAACAAAAGTTTACTTTGAAATATGTTATACAATGGTGAACTTTTAACGTAACAAATTATTCAAAAAGTATAATAAACGTGAAAATAAGAGAAATCTCTCTGTGTACTTTATATATATATATATATATATATATATATATATATATATATATATATATATATATATATATTTGTTGGTATATCTGTACTTTTTAATGTTTATTATTAATTTCATACATTTGAACTATACAATTTTCCTTTTAAGTACACACTGATACATACAATTTATTAAATTAGATTTAAAAATAAAATAGAGATAAATTAATAATTATTTGAATAATTCACAACCAAAAATGTTTAAAACCAGAATAATTAATTAAAATGTAGCTATATATAAATACGTTTGTGGGTATATACTATAAATAGAATTTCCTGACATCACATCAAGCGCAACGACAAAACAATACATATCTTTAATTCAAAGGGTGTTTAACCTTTCAAAGGTTAGTGTCAAGATCATGAGCTTTCACATTATTTCATATTTATCGTCAAAACGCAATTCAACATAATTCCAGTTGTAATATGAAGATTATATAATACTTCACATGAAGTAAATGTCAGAAATAAATAATAATAATTAAATCTCTTTGTTTTCAGCACTGCCAACGATCATCATTTGAATATTAAATGGAGCATTTCAATTCTGCGTAGACTTATTATTGTACACATCTCTATTAATAAACTCACACTCATGCATATATACATATACATATGTATATATATATATATATATATATATATATATATATATATGTGTATATAAACATACATACATAGGTGTATAATATGATAAAAAAATAACATTTAGTAAAAATATATTAATCGGATTTTAATAAAACTCATAAATGCTATACAAAATTATAAAATTTATATACACAAAAACATTTATTTGTTCATGTAAGCTCATTAAAAAACAGTATTCAGTGTAAACATATAAATATTTTATTTATAATTGATATAGATTTACATTCTTTTCAATATTTAATGTTTTTATTTATGAATGTTTTCTTATAGTTCTTTTTCAATATTTTTAATCCATAGAAACGAAAGTAATCATCGTATAAAAAAAATATATTTTTTTAAATAATTTGTTATTATATTCTCACTGCAAAAATATTCATAAATTTTTAAAAAAATATTCCACATTTTTACATTATTTTAATATAAACTTTTTTAAATATGTTTATTCTTGCATTTTATAATTTTTAAGATTTTTATTAAAAACAGATTTTTTTAAAAAAAATAATTATAACTTTATTTCTTATATTCAGTTATTTATGTTTTTATTAAATACTGTATAAAAATTATTTTAATTGACTGAAAATTAACATTTATTAAATATACTTAATAAAACATTGTACTCAAAGAAAAAAATTTTAGTACTATAAATTATTTTATAATATTATTTTAAATAAATTACAAATTGTGTAATATAAACACCTAATATATTTTTCATAAGAACTGAAATAATTTTACATTTTTAACTGAAATTATTAAAAAAATATCACAAAAACATTATTATTATTCATAATACTCTCTAATTTGAAATATACGATTATTTAATATTTTTTTCATTAAACAATAAAAAACTATTTATAAATTGATTTTAAAAATTGTACCTAATTTTCATCAAATGATATGATAGTTCATATACATTTATAATATAATGATAGAAATATTAAAAATCCCACAAGAACGTTACATATCATTCACAATAATATATTGATAGATTTCATTAGTTGTAAAATAGTTTGTTTCAAAGTTCAATGTTTGGATATCGCAACTAAAAAAATGGCTTCGCATTGTTAACAATTACATCAACTGGAGCAAAGAACATAAAAAGTCAATTCCATTCACATCGACAATACTAAACAACACACTTTTATGAAAACAGAAACTCGGATAATTAAATAAGAGCAGATTATTATCGGTGCTGTTCATTACAACTTAGATAAAAAGAAAAAGTTTTACGACTTTGATATTACAAAGCAGTTGTCTTCTTTTTTTGATAATAAAAATATCATTTTTTACTATTATGAAAGTATTTTGGACATGTTATTAGAAAACTAAAAATTTCCAAGAAAATCAAAAACATTTATTCAAAATCTAACATTTTTATTTGAAAAGTTTGGATAATTTTTTTATAGTCCATAAATATATCTATCTATCTATCTATCTATCTATCTATCTATCTATATATATATATATATATATATATATATATATATATATATGAGGGTCGTTTGATAAATATGGTAAATTTATTTATTGTTTAATTTAATTAATTAATTAAATTTTTTAATTTAGTTTTTCTTACTTTTTACCATAGTTAGCAAACGACCTCGTATATATATATATATATATATATATATATATATATATATATATATATATATATATATATGTATATATATACAGAAAGAAAAAAAAAGAGAAACATATACAGGGTGGTCTAAATGAGATTAAAGTGTTTAATATACATTTACTTGTTTACTATCATTTACTATTTTTTAATATCCTTCAGTCTCATTTGAGCCACGCTATTTATATAATGAAACTGTGGAATAAGTACATTCAACTCTCGATCAGGAATGTAGGGAAGGCAGAGCTCTTCAGATTTGGTAAAGGAAACTCGCCTAATGGGTAAAACCCGAATAATAATCGTCATCAACTCGTGATGAGTATGACGAAGTAAGTGAATGTTAACATTCAATGAGGCTTTTATCTATCAGTAGGTCAACATAAGCTGATATGATTATGATAATATAAACACACACACACACACACACACACATATATATATATATATATATATATATATATATATATAATCATATCAGCTTATATCACCCCACTACTGAATGAAAGGCTCAATGAATGTTACCATACATTGATATTGGTCATATTTCTCACTACGCTGTCCAGGAAAGTTGTTGAGAATTTTTTATTCGAAATTTACTCTCATATATAGGTGTGTTCACTAAGGCCAAAGAGCCCCGCCTGCCCTACATCTCCTACCGAGGTTCAAACGCACTTCTACCACATGACAACTGATGATGGTAACCACCACACCACTTATCAATACACACACATATATAACTTTTACATCTACTTTATTAACTATTACATTTAAAAAATAACCACTAAAGCAATAAATAAACGTTGATATATGTTCTTGATTGCCACAGTACATTTCACATAATTTTACTTCTATAAACGCATCTAAGTTCATGCGTTGTCTTCTATTTTATTTAAAATCAAATACTATTTTCTTTCGTTTATCTTAATTTATACATTTTTGTGATCAACAATTCGGAAAGAACTCTACGTAAGCCCAGAAGTGTATGATGACCTTAATATTAACACTGTAAATGACACAGAACTTGGTTTTTAAAACCGGTTTTAAATTATTTTTAATATTCACATATGTTATCACCATTAAAGAATTATTCAATAAATGAATACTAATTAAATTATATTTATTTTTAATTAATTCGATCTTTGACATTGCAACACAAAACCCTTTTCAGTCTTACAATAGCAAATTATAAATATATGAACATATTAGTTTTCAATTCCTAATTAAATATTATCGAAACTATATATAACTTTACAGTTTTCGCTTTAGTTATTCATAAAACTTAGTACGTAATCAGCCATTCATAATTGTTATCAGTATGAATTAAATAATTGTTCAAGTTCAAATTTCATTATAATAATTATAATTGAAATTCAATTTCACATGACTGCGAACAGAATATATTTACATACATATACACAATATATATATATATATATATATATATATATATATATATATATATATATATATATCTACGTCTATATATAATAAAATTAAAACTATAATTTGTATATAAAATATAAAAATTTTTGAAGTAATTGAAAAGAAAAAGTGTAAAAATACAAATTTTGTAATTATATATATATATATATATATATATATATATATATATATATATATAATATACATCCATACTTGTATGAATGGATATATATGTACATATTTATATACATTTTAATATATTTTAGTATATATTACAAAAAGATTCCTTTGTCGGTGTAATAAAATTATATTTCATACTACCAATCCCCTTTTTAATTTACTTCTTTATTTTCTGGTTTCATCACTTTTTTCGAATATTTCTCACATACAATAAAATGACGCTTTTCTTTTGGGAAATTAAACGCTACATAAAAAGAATCCATCAAATATGTTAAAAGATGAACTATGAAATATGAAGTTTGGTTTGGATTTTTTCTATTTTTTTATACTAACTCAGGTATCCAAATAAAAAGACAAAGTTATATCTATTGAAAAATAAAACATTTACCTAACGATATATTTATTTAATGTTTATTTTTTTACATTTTTAAAAATATATGTATATTTCACCATATTTTAGAATTATTTATTATTTAATTTGAAAAAGTTAAAAGTATTTATTTTACATAAAATGAATTACAATAACTAATCAAATACTTTATATAAATAAAAAATATATCTACATATATAAAATATAATTTTTAGATTTACAGTAGAAAATATATCAATATTTTCATTTCTATAAAAAAGATATAAAAACTTTATATGCAAATCCACAAAAGTATACAGAAGAATTGAATCAATTTAAAGGTAAACCACTTTTATCAAGAAAACGATACATCTAAAAGTTGACAAAACCACAAACGGTATAAATTTTTTTCAAGTAAATCGCAATAAAAAGATTAAATTTTCCACTATACCTGACTGTTATTAAATTAAAACGTACTTTAAAAAGAAATTCAAAGAATATTTTTAAATAAAATACATATAAATTAATTATCCACATCTAATTTTTTGTTATACTTTTCTATTTAATCTAACATCCTATATATTTAAATACTCTTTAGACCGTTTCAATTTACTAATAATTACTTTTTAACAAAAGAGAAAGACACCATTTTGAAAGACACCATTTTTTCCATTACCCAGATTTTGAAATAGTTTATTAAAACTTAAACATTTTCAATTTAGTAAGCACTGTCATTTTTAATTTATTTTAAATATTCAATGATAAATCAGTAAAAAAGTTTATTTTAAAATCAATAAAAGTACTCTCATTTTAAATAAAAATTTACAAACGTATATACCTAAGTTATAAAAATGGTACTTTTAATGATTCAGTAATAAATTCATTAAAAAATTCGACAAAAAATCTATTATCTCAAATAACTGCAATGCGGAACAAGTCATAAAAAAACTTTTATGGATGTATTAGAAGTATTTTAGTTTTATACTCCTCTATTCAGATTACATTTTTAAAAGGTATTATGTGTCGTCCTAATTTTTTTAACGATCGTCTTATTTCTCTTTCTTCCTTTTACGACTTTTAATGAAAGTCTTTATCGTAGGCATGAAAAAATTGCCGAAACATTAACTTTTCGAAACAGTATAGCATTTATTACTTATAAATTAGATTAATGTTAATGTATTGTAATAAATAAGTTTATGAGCGTTATACGAAAAATGTAAAATATGGGGTGAAAAATGAAATGGACAAAATGTGAAGGTACAAATATTATTACATTATGGTTTTATTATATAAACGTAAAAATAATATTTTATTGCAATATTCATTTGTATTCTGTTTCGA
The DNA here is from genome assembly GCA_029203775.1 of Neoneuromus ignobilis. Lineage (NCBI taxonomy): Eukaryota > Metazoa > Arthropoda > Insecta > Megaloptera > Corydalidae > Neoneuromus > Neoneuromus ignobilis. Next base: position 22,872,798 of record CP092090.1, on the reverse strand, counting down.
ATGTAATGATAATAATTTTATGTGCATGGAATTCAATATTAATTAAAACATGGTACATAACTAATACTGTTGTAATTATAATTCTTTTTATTAAACCACATTCAAATTCAAATAATGGATTTATATTTCTATTCACAGATTCCTGATTTTGTTAACATACTATTATATATAATTAGTATTGTTAGTATTTGTTTACAAAACCGTATTACATTTTACTTATAATTTTTCATCTTCATTTTCATATATTTTTATAATTCTTTTATCTAAATTACCTTTACAACTAATATTAGAAATTCTTAAAAGTATAATTTGTAAACAACACATTATCTTTTATCACAAATGAAAATCAACCAAATAAACGATAAAATAATTCTCAGGTTAGCAAATTAAATAACCAATAATATAATTTAATAAATAAGCAAATAACATTAAATACAATTAATAGATTATTTTATAAGGAAAATAATTATATTTTTCCAATTTACATATTTAAAAATTGTCCGTCATATCACACATTTATATTTTTATAAAATATATAAAACATACTCAGAAGTTAATGTAATTTTTATATTTTTAAAGAAATGTATATTTCATAAACAGGTATTCAAATAAAAAAATTATATTTTTAATATTTAATTCCTTTTAAAAATGCAATAATAAATATTTTTAATTTCAGTATTTACTTTTTTCTAACTACTTCTATTTATTACATTTATTTTTAAGTTAGTTGTTTGTAAATTTAGAGAAAAAGTTATTAAAGTTATTTATTAATCAATTAAGTTATTACTTTAAAAGAATAAACAGAAATAATTTAATATTTATTTAATTTTTTCAATTATATTATTTCAATGAATATATAAATTATATATATATATATATATATATATATATATATATATGTGTGTGTGTGTGTATGTGTGTGTTAAATTAATAATAATGACTGATCATATTTATGTAGTTTCAATTTTTCAATAAATATATTGACATCTATCACTAATCAATAATGACCTATCAACCAATAAGCCAGCATCCTTTTCAAATAATCGTCTTCAGATATTCTGAAAGGAATTAGTAAACTTTATTCCATATTCAACCTGACTTCCATTTTACAAAGGTGATAAACCGCAGACATCATGTTTTCATTAATGAAAATCTACACAAGAGAATTGAGGTCTTTAATCACACTATTCATCTTTAACCTTAAATTCATGAAATGATAGATTCCTATATAACTTTATTTTTACTATACTTTTAAATAAACTAAGATTACAAACTAATAATAAATTATTATTTTTTCCTTAATAACCCTAAATAATATTCATTTTATTTAATTCTTATTATTTTTTGTAAATTCAATATTTTTAACAAAGAAAATGTACCACAAAAACACATATATTAATTATATGTATTTCTCATTTTACATTTTTAAATAAAATATACTTCATTTTTATTTAGTTCAAAAATCATTACTTTCTCCAAATGAGTTTTAATTTTGTAACAGAAAAAAATGCATCCAATAAAATAAATTCTAATCTATAATACATTAATCAGAAATAATGTATAAATCATTTAATTCTTCAATAGCAATCATATTTAATTAAAAATAATGCAAAATAATATTTAATGAATAAGTAACACCCATAACTACTTAATGTTACACAATCAATTAGATATGTAGGTATAAACAAACAGCATAGAAATTATCTTAACCACAATAAATTTATCTAACAT